>OW026523.1:43389366-43433738 GCA_932274085.1 Protocalliphora azurea
ACCGATTTTAGTTTAAGAGATATTAGGCTGCAAAGATTAAAATTTTTACTTTTTAGCCTGCCTTGGGGAAGTTATTTCGCTACAACGGGTTCAAATTTCACCCGATTTTTTGGAATTTTTTATTTCATTAACTAAAAATAGTAAAATTGTGTAAAGAAAAAATTTTGAAAAAATATTTACGGAATCACTTTTTTTCTGTTATATAAAAATTTTCTTAAGTAACATATATAATATTTATATTTTTCTGAAAGATAACTAAAAGAAATTGAGTGAAGCAAAAAAGAGAATTGTAAAAACTTTGATCGAAAGAGAACCAGGGTCTCCCAAATTCGACCTATTTTTTCATGATTTTTCAATTTGACATTGTTAATTGTGTTTTTATTATTATTTTTTTTTTTTTTTTTTTTGGTAATAGAAATTTTTGCTCCCCGATATGGCAAAAAAAAAAGTAAAAAAAACCCTATTTTAGGAAATTTTTGAAAGTTTTTTGAGAATTGCGGAATTCTTGTTGATAAATCTAAAAAACTTTAGTTTCAAATGAAGCGTCAAAAAGTCCATAATTATTTCCATTTAATTTTTTGGATAGCACACTGTGCAATGGAAAATTTTTATAATGTGTAAATCATCATAACAAAATTTCACTTTATCTATTGAAAATGTCTAATAACATGTATAAATACATATGTACATACACACACTAAGGAATGCCTTTAAAAACGACAAAACAATTTTATAAAAATTTATTATAGATAAGAGAAATATTTATTAACAATGTACAATGAGTACGAGCATTCTATTGTTTATAAATTATTCTAAAACAAATAAATAAATGCAAATTTTAATTGCGCAGATACGAAACACTACAAAAGTGATCATATGATTTAGTAAAAAAAAGTAGCAATTATTATTTAATTTAAAAATGTAGAGATTACAGCATATGCAGGAGAGAATGGAGTAAAGTGGAGAATACTTTTATCTAACTTCAATAAAATACAAACAACAATATTTTAAAACATGCAATGGATTTAGAATGGATTATTATCTAACGTTTTGCATAAAAATAATAAAATATATTTATCTTTTGGTATTTCTTTCGACGTTTTTTGTTCAAATTAACTTATTTTGGGGGTAAAATAGAACACGTTAGGGTAAAGATGAACATAAAAAATTACAACTCTAAAGATATTTAGTTTTTATTAAATATTTTTAAATGATTTTTTATTTACAAGACCACAAGAATATCAAAATTCAAGTAAGTGATGAAAACAGAAAGCTAATAACTGACATAACTAATAATAAATAATAAAACTAACTAAAATTTTATAAATTTTATAAAAATAGGCAGTTATTTCCCGTACGAAGCCTTGAATCCGTTTGTACTTTATATTTATAACGAAAGAGTTCAGCACCATCCAATTATGCAATTTCCGAAGTATACAGTTAATCACAGCCTCTAAGACATCAGGAAATTCCCTGCTGTGACCAAATAATAACTGAATGTCTAATTTCATGAAATCTGATTTATAATTGGATGATATATGTACATACATACTTTAGTAGGCTGTATTTTTTAATGATGAACTCATACATGATACGATATCCCGCTCTTTGGATGTTCCTTGGAAATTGGAATCATTAGAAGGTGCGATTGAGATGTATGTTTTTCAGTTTCTGAAAACACCAATATTATAACTGCAGGAGTCATAGTTTAATTTTTCGAGTTTTTTCATTTTTTTATTACATTATATTTTTTCTAAATAAAAAAGCTACAAAGTTTATATCTAGTCTATGTAGGAGTGCCGCAAGTTCGCTAACGCAGTAGCGGATTAAATGCTAGTTTATACATTGAATATTTTAAAGGTGCAAAACTCTCTATCTCTCTTTAAAATTACAAATATTGCAAAATATTAAAAACATATTATATGTAAGATTTAATTGTGGTTTTAAATAAATATATGAAATCGCAACGAAAAATGAAAGTGAAATAAAAATCTTTAAATATAAAAAATACCGTTTTCAAAGGAAAATTAATGCATTAATCAGCTTCAATGAAAATCAAGACGTGAATTATAACGTAAATTGTTTTGATGTAGCTATAGAAGGAACAATTGAAAATCTGTCAATAAAAAAGAAAATAAATGAAAAAAATACTGTAAAAAATGGTTTAATAGGCACTTGCATGTTCTTCAAAGACACAAAATATTAAAATATAATATAGCGAAAACAACAAATAATTATGCAAAGTGGAATGATTATAAAAAAGCCAGAAATTTATATTTAAAATACTAAAAAATTAAAAAATTACATATATTAATAGAACAATAAGTAATACCAAAGATCAAAAGCATCAAAGACTTAGTTCTAAAGAAAACAAAAAATGTGATAAAATCTGTGATATCTACAAGTATAGAATATAAGGACTGTAATGAGATAGCGAATCAATTTAATAAATATTTTGTAAATAGTATAAATGAAATTATAGATAATATAGAATATGTACAATATATAAATCAAATAAATGTGATAACTGTAGATTTAAATTCCGAGAAATAACAAAAATAGAACTTAAAAATATATGCAAGAATATGAACAACAATCCGGACTATAATATAATATGTTAATATAAATATGATTTTAGATAATTGGAACTTGAATGGAGAACTTTTGCTAAAAATTATAAAGAAATCATTAAAAACGGGTATATTTCCTGAAAATTGGAAAACTTCAATGGTGTCGCCAATTGAAAAGGTTAATAAAACAAATAAATGTGAAGAATTTAAGCCAATAAACTCACTAAAATTATGTGACAAAATTCTTGAAAAAACCGTTAAAATACAATTTGAAAATTATCTAGAATCAAACAATATTTTATCGAAATATCAATCTGGATTACGTCTTAAATAGATGGAAAAGTAATGGCAGAAATAGAAAAATAATGGCAATTTTTCTCGATTTTAAAAGAGCGTTTGAAACAATCGACAGAAAAATATTATTACAGAAATTATACTTCTACGGAATACAAAATAAAGAATTAAATTGGTTTGAATCATATATAACATATAGAAAGCAAATAACTAAAGTGAATTATAAAAAATCAGAGACAATAATGAATATGGAGTATCAGAAGGATCAATTTTTGGAGCTTTACTATTTATAATTTATATAAATGATATGACAACTGTAATAGAAGATAGAAATGAAATAGTACTTTATGCGGACGATACCCTAAAATTTAATATAGCGGATACAGATGAACAGTAACTGGAAAACTTAGTATACGATATGCGAAATATAAATAACTGGTTAAAAATTAATAAACTAAAACTGAACGAAAATAAGACAAAAATTATGGAAATAAATATGAATAACAATACAGAATTTAAAATTAATAACAAAATAATAGAAAAAGCAGACAAAAAAAATATTTAGGGTTTATAATCGAGAAAGACATGAATTTTAATGATTTAATGTAAAAAAGTCGGAAAAAAGATAGGCTTTTTTAGAAAGATTAGGGACAAAATATCAATAATCACTGAAATAAATATATATAATACAATAATTAAACCACATTTTGAATTCGGGTCAACCGTACTATACACTTGCTGCACAAATATACAATTAGGAAGGTTACAAAAACTACAATATAAAGCTATGCGATCGATTTTAAAGTGTTGTAGATATACTTCAATACATTATATGCTTGACACATTGAAATGTATAAATATCAGACAAAGACTCCAGCTTAACACAAAATGAAGATGGGATATGCGACAGAATACTTAACTCAAGAACTAGCATATGTGACTTATATAACTTGAGGAATGGAAATGATTTCCGAATACATAGAGTAGCAAATAACAAAATGAAGAGATGTTTGCTGTACAAAGGACTTCAATTATTTATTCAACTCCCAAATTATGTTAAAAATGAAACAAATTTAATGCTTTTAAAAGAAATTGTGTAATACATATAAAAAATAATGTTTATCAGAGCATTTAAAAAATATAAAATTAGATAAGAAATTTAATGTATTATAGTCGTAAGAAAGTATTTAAAATACTACTAAATAAATAAATAAATAAATATAAATTTAAAAAAATATATAAGTTGACAAAAAAGAATAACATCCCCCCAATGACAGTTTAGCATATATACGGCATATATGCGCGCGAATTGAGAAAAACTTTTGAGAGCAACAAATTTCGTGCTCAGGGTCTGTCAACTGGCCGCCTAGATAGTGTGACATCAAATCTCTACATTTCTTCTTTGGGGTTATGTGAAGAAGTGAAAAGTCTTCGTCGATAAGCCATCTACGATTCGCGAGTTGCCGGTGGCAGTGCTGCAGTGTGATCGAAAAATGGGCCACCTACAATCACCTACAACGTAATCGCAGCCAACATTTGAATGAAAAAGCAAATGTCGGAGAATGTTCTTTCTGGTCATACTACGGATTCAGTCATCCAATTCTCCTTTAAGTGTTTTTTTTTTTTTATTAAAAAAACTTTAAACATAACATAGTTCATTTACAATGTATTTTTTTTTTTTTTTTTATTTATTTTTATTGAAGAAATTGTTTTCGTTATGAAAAATTTTTATTTGAATAATTTTTTAATTCCCGAGAACTTCCAAAAGTCAGTCCCAACTGACACAGAATTTTTTGGTCAGATTTAGCATCATAGTATTACATAGTATCGTTCTCTTTGTATTCAGAAATTTAAATCTACCTAGCAATAATAAAGTAATTCACGTTACCAATTTTAGTCTTGCGAAAGTGTAAATATGCGTACATTTAGAGTTGACGTGAGCACCAACTTTAGAAACAAGAAATTGTAACAATTAGAGAACAAATTAAAATACTATATTTGATGAATTTCAGCATTATTTCCATTTTAATAAATTTTTCATTATGGTTTTCATATATTTTCTACCGTATCAATTTAGTTTAAAAAATTTGCGTATTTTTTTAGCTTTTGTTACTTTTCTTGCTTTTTTTCTTAAAGAATGGCAACGCTATAAAATGACCTTTGTCCAAAAGTTTGCACTTGGTTAAAGGTAGTGCGAAATAATTTTCCATGTGGTTGTTATATTAAAAAAAATTTTTGCACTTTCGCAACACTAAAACTAGTGACGTGTATTACTTCAATGAAAATGAACATTAAGAGAACACAATTTCTTGTAAAAACAAAGAAAAATAATATTAAGCTATTAAAAGTTAAAGAACCACTTATTTAATGGTAGGTGCTTCAGAATAAAATATTTTTTCAGTGATTATTAAAAATGTAAGAAAGTTCGGAAAAACAATATTTTAATATAAGACTGATATATTTTTGTTTACGATGCAAAAAAAATCAATCCAAAATATTATCATTATTATTATTCATATACTTAATCTTAACAAACTTAATTGAAAGGCTAAAGTAAATTAAAGAGCACTAGCAGCTTTGACCAATCAGCTCTTAATTCAAAATAATTAATAAAAATAATATGTCTTATCTTCTATGAATATTTTTTAAAGAAATAAATTATGATCTTGTATTTTTTGAAGACAGCTGCTATCAGTAAATGGTCAATAAGTCATCAAACGTTCCAGTTTTATAAAAAATATTGAATATAATATTAAGTAATTTATTTCATCTAAAGTACAATTTTAGACGCAAGTGATTAAACGTGAATTGTCAAAAATTAAAACATCAAAAAGCAAACCAAAATTGTATGTGTTTAACAAGGGAATTTCATACCTAGTCAAGATTTTACCAAAATTTTTCATATAAATTACAAAATTTATAACGATCACAAATAAAATTGTTGGTGAATATTATATTTCTCTTGACACAAAACTAAATATTATATATGAAATAGAAAATAAGAAAAGAGTAAATCAGAAATATGTAACTTTTACCGTACCATATTAAAGACAAAGAGTAAATTAAAAACAGTGTTGAATTTTGAAAAATATATTTTTTAATCGTTGTATTGAGACGGATATAACGAACGTTATATTCGTGTTTGACTCTAAACTAAACGTTAAGCTAAGTTTATAATTGAAGCATTGATGCGTAAAAATCATAAAGAAAATTTTACAGGAGGCTATAAAAACATAAAATTATAAAACCTAATAGTTTTGTTAACTTTATTCAATATTTGGTAAGATTTATTATACAAAGTATCACTAAAAGATTCGGATCATAACATGCCAAATTTTGCGATTGCAAATAGCTTAAAATGGAATAATATATGTATTTTTATAGAAATACATATTGCTCACAATGCTTCATATTGTTCACGATTTTTTTAAAACTGGGACGAAGTGAGCTATATATAAGCATAAATCAATGTGTTAAAGTTCACAAAAGTTGATAGAAAACTGAACATGTCTCCCAATAAGGCCCTCTTTCGAAAATCAATTAAAGTGCATAAGTCATATAAATACCGGCATAACAATAATTTTTGACGCCAATAAGTTTTATATTAGTAGATAACCTTGCGCAAAGATTTATCGATTTCAGTCCATAATTGATAAAAGTCCCAATATAAGATTTTCTTTCGGAAATAAAACACATAATATAATTAGTTCCCATGAACAAACCCCTCCAAAAATATTAAAAGTGCATGGTGTAGGGTATCAAATGATTAAACTTGACCAACTGTTATTTACTGGTTTATCCGAATAAATTTTCTGAAATTATTAACAAAATCACATTAAAAAATCATATTATTGTAATAGTTAAATGATGCATATACTCCCTTTTATTTGTGCTTAGTTTGATACTTTAAAACTCACAAGATAAATGTCATCTTCATATTCCGAAGTTTATGTGGTTATTCTGATAATAGATTTTACTCCGTTTATTTAAAAACACCTATAAATCCAAGAATTAAATTAGTATGAAAAAATAAACTGAAATTCAATAAAATCGTGTCTTTAGTCATTTCTTTTTTTTTGTGAAATTGACGAACTTTTAAAATTCTTTTTGTATAAATAGATGTAAATTAGTTAGTAAACAATATTATGCAAAAAAAAGCATTTTGAAAAGAACAGGTTCATACGCCCTTATACGTATATATATATATATATATATATATATATATATATATATATATATATATATATATATATATATATATATATATATATATATATATAATTAAAGTAATGAACCATTTTTTTAATTCTTTTTTATTTTATTTTTTCACTAATTAAAAAATGTTATTTTAGCAAAAAAGCTTCAATAAACGGGCAGCTGTTCTAATTAAAAAATTAAATTCGTTCAATTTCACATACACGCAGGTTTTATTAAAAATCATTGTGAATATTTTTAATTCAAAAACTTACAATAAAAATAAAGTAAAGCATTTTAGATCAAAATATAAGTAAAAGGGATGTTAAAAGTAGCATGATTGTGGGATTGCGATTTATAATGTTTTGCTGATATGTGGTTGAGTTCTTGCATTTGCTCTTTGTTTGGAATAAGTTCATCGAAAAGGAATCAAATCACAAAATATTACTATTTTTGGATCATGCTGCAGTTCCTGCCTGTAATATGAAACTACGCAATATAGAATTAGCTTACAAAACTAAAAACCAACTATTCGATTAGAGCATCATTCAACACATAATGACACACTATGAAAGGGTTGTCACAAGCTTTTTTCTCACGACCATCTTAGGCATTACAACCTGAGAATGACCCACCATAATTTGTCTGCACCACTGTTAAAAATAATAATAATAATAATAATCTTGGACTGAATATCTTAAAAAATAAATCTATAACCATTTTTCTAAATTATAAAATTTTACGCACATAACTGTGTGCTTTGGTATATGAATGATAGTTATAAAATATAATGTTTTTAACAGTCCTTATCAAAATGTCTGTAATTTTAAACTGTTTATATATCAAAAATGTCTCAATCAATGTTATGCACTATATGACACCGTTTGAATATTCGCCACAATTTCTGATGATGGCAAGGATGATAGGTCCATTTTCAATGACCAAGTAAATCCGGGTTATATTTACTTTAAGAGCATTGTTCAATTGTGGATTATTGACATAGATCTGTAACTTTAGAAAACCCCACACTAAAAATCTTGCGGGGTCAAATCTCAATGGGTGTTAGCTGATTATTTACCAAACCGAAAGCCTTGAATTTATACACCAAACGTTTGACGGGCCACCGCATCTGCCATAAAATTGTTTCAGAAAATTGTTACAATTTATTTTCTTTTCGGTCATTTGAATTTTTTGAATTGAAATCTTTCCAAATATTACAGGAACGTGAACACTATTCTCGTTATATTGGTCTTTAAATAGCTAATACATATTAAAATTTTTATGTTTAGTCTTCGCTACCTCCCCAAAATCTTAATACTTAGTCAGGAAACCGTTACACTGTAGATCTACAATTATTGAAATTTTTTATTAAGACGAGTGATTTTCCAAAAACTATAGGTTTTATTACTTCTTTGTATAACAGAATCTTATGGCCCAAGTCTAGGGCTGACCTTTTACCAATTAACCAATGAATTGGACAGATTTTAGTTTTATTTGTGTAACTTTGGTTTCTATATGACGAGTCCATGTTAGACGTCGGTATAGATGAATACCAAGGTACCTTACTTTGTCCTGTTTAGGGATTTGTATACTGTTTATTCGAATGGGAGGAAAACTTTTCTTGTGCAAAGTAAATGTAATATGGACACGTATATAGTATACAAAGAAGAGGCTCTAAAATACTTCCTTGAGGTACACCTGCGAAAATTTTTCTGCGTGAAGAAATCACATCTTTTGATTTAATTTGAAAATATCTATTTATATATAGGTTCTTAGTAACTTATGAGCGTTCTGTGGAATTAACGTGGTCATTTTATGTATTAGTCCGTCGTGCCAGACTATCAAAAGCTTGAGATACTGCTTGCTCTCGAAACTTTTTCTGATGAGAGTTGTAATTCGATGCACTTGTTCAATACTGCCAAGTTCTGCTTCTAACGGATCAACATTTTACTCTAATTATCCGGCCACGTTGCCTTGTTTCCCTGGAATCTGGATTCATCCCACTCAGAATCCCAAATTTTAAATTTTTAAAAAAATTGTATAATCCCTTCCAACTCACACTGTTAAAGGATTTGAAAAGTAGAGGACATAGTAGAATACCTTATCTATCAACTGCAAAAAGTTTTGTTCGCCCACATTACCTTGTTTCCCTGGAATCTGGATTCATCCCACACCGAATCCCAAATTTTGACTGATTCTCAAATTAATGTTTTAAAGGCAATTCTGATAAAGTTGACTGAATTTAAGATATGTGAGGATATTTCCTAAAGGTACCGGTTTTCTGGACCCATTTGGTCCAAAAATGTGTTCCTAATTCCATTTTTATTGAATATATCAGCTTTTCCACGCTTAACGAGCTGTGTTAACGAGTTAACAGACCTCTGTTAACTAACATTTTTTTTCATAAGTTTTATCCTAGGATTTTGGAGAAAAGAAACAAAATCCTTTTTCATATAACAAAATTACTTTTTCGAAGAATCTTAAAATTTTCTAAAAAGAAAAACAAACCGTTAAGGATTCTGACTATTGGATATTCATCTGGAATCATCTAGAAATGATTTCCAATAAGTTTTATCCACCCATGTCCTAGGAATTTTGAGAAAAGTACTTTTTTAATTGTATATATTCTTTTTAATTGTATATATCCTTTTTAGTTGTATATATTCATTTCGCAGATATTTACATTACTTCTGTTAAGTGGTTAACATAGCACTGTTAAACTAATTTTTAAATTTACCTTCATATATGAAATTTTCAACAGGGTTTTCCAACTAAACTATACTTTTTACACTTGTAATTTCAAAAAGGCATAATAATTTAACAAAAACATGTTTTTAAAAATTATTCGATTATTCGTTAAAAATTAATTGAATATTTTTTTATTCTAAATTTAAAAATTTTGCTGGATCGAAAAGAATAAAAAGTTCGTTCCTCGAATAATCAAATAATTTCTGTTGGATAGTGAATATAATGTAATTTCATCAAAATGTAGAGGATTTTTAATGTAGTCCCTCTATATTAAATATTATATTATTGAAATAAACTGTTTCAAGGTTACCCTATAATTTTAAAGTTCTAAATTTAAAGCCGGTATCATTAAGAAAAAAAATTTATATTAGATCTCGATACGTACCTTGAACTGAACAAAGTTAAGATCCCATGTTGGACGTATTACTTTTAAGATTTCCTCAGCACCTTCAATAACTGCATTTTCATCGATTTCTATTGGCACAAATGGTACTGTTTCTTTGTTATTAACAGCTGTTTGTGACGATGATGATGACTGTGGATGATGTGCTGAAGGACTATTTGTAACTGATGTAGTTAGAAGATTTGTTGATGAGCATTTGCCATTGTTATAAGATTTATTCAGATCAGATCCAGAAGAATGCTTTATGACTTTTGGAACACGGTTGATGCCAGATGTATAACTATTTATTTTAGTTTCTGTGCCCATGCTATTGATACAAAATTTTAGTAAAAATAACTTGAACTCGAAAGGTAGAATAGCTTTTATTCCTTTTTTTTTCTAAAATTGACTAGAATTAATATTTTAAAGTCAGTCGCGAAATATATAGTTTTCGTAGTTTTAAATAAAATAAAAATTCGATATCAAAACAGAAGGTAAACAATGCAACCGACTAAGTTCAAACACAACAAATAACTTCGTACGCAGCAATTGCGCAGAAATTTTGCTTTATTATTGTAATAACTCTCCTTTTAGTTGCTTTTATGTTGTTGACTTGTTTTATTAGATCTTTCTTAAATATATTTCTGTTACCCACTCACACACACCAACAAAATTATTACCACAAATGTTTTGTTGCTAAATTCTATTTTTATCGATTTTTCGCGTAATAATTGTGGTAGTAAAATTATGTGGCCACTGTTATTTTGATATTTCCTGTAGATGTTATTTTCAATAATTAACGTTGTTTACAATTTATTTAATGTTTTTTTTTTTTTTTTCAATAAAAATTAATGCTTCAAATAATTGCTTAAACTATTTAAATACTCTGATAATCTGAAATAAATGCTGCAAAACACGACATCTACACGACATCTACACAACAAAACACGTCAACTTTCGTCGAAATACGTTTAAAAACTGAGAGCAGGTTCCTTTTCGCACTTTTTTTAAATTATTCTCTCTGGACTTGCCAACCATTTCAATAGTTGTTAGATTTGGGGCTACCAGATAATTTTGAACCATAATCGGCAAAAATTTATCGCAGTGAAGAAAACAAACTGACAAGTGGCAACTCTAACAAAATTTTTAACGTGTATTTTTTATATAAAAATATATAAACAAAATTATAATTTATTTCAAATATAAATTTTTCAACAATTAGTAACAAAAACTATTGATATATCTAAAAAATATCGCCAAAACGAAAAAAACTATCGCCATATCGAAAAATATCTCTTAAAAAGAAAAAACTATAGCCATATGAAAAAATATCATCAAACCGAAAGAAAATCAAAAAATATCTCTAAAAAGAAAAAAACTATAGCCATATCGAAAAAATATCTCCAAAACGAAAAAATTATATATTATCTTTTTATTCCTGAAAATTGGTACCTATTTAACTTTTTAAATAATACCTAGTATTCAACATAACTCAGGAGGTACTAAGCGGTGTGCACTGCCATTTTTATGGCTGACGTCATTAGGCCTAAAAACCATATATATTTTTAACTACCTAGTTATATATCAAAGGTTATATGTGTATTAGATATATTAACCAAGACCTTTCTCTATCAAATCCCACTTACAGCTTATTGTCACATTATTTTTTTGGACCCCATAGGTCGAACAATGTCTTAAATAACTTTTGTTCAAGCAGTTTTTTGCAAATTTTGTTCGAACACATAACTTAACCGAAAAAAAAACGGAATATGAGGAAATGTAGCCAGAACCCTCCTCTATCAAACCCCACTTACCGAATTTATTCACATTTTTTTTTTTTTTTTCTTTGGACCCCATAAGTCGAACAATGTCTTAAATGACTTTTGTTCAAACGGTTTTTTCATAATTATGTTCGAACATATAACTTAACCGGGAAAAAACAAGTATGAGGAAAAGTAGCCACAACCTCCATCTATCACAGCTCGTTTTCCGATTTTTATCACATGTCGCCGTTTTGAAGCAAAAGATCGAAAAATGAATTGAGTAACTTTTGTTCAAACAGTTTTTTGACAATTTTGTTCGAACAAATAAGCGAAAAAAACGGAATATGAGGAAATGCATCCAAGACCTTTATCAAACTCCAAGAGCCCATAGGTCGAACAATAAATTGTGTGACAGTTTTTTGAAAATTTTGTTCAAACACATAAGTTATCCAGAAAAAACAAGCATGAGGAAATGTAGCCAAGCCCTCCATCTATCACAGCATGCTTTTCGATTTTTGTCACATGTTTCCGTTTGGAAGGAAAAGATCGAACAATGACATAAAAAATGTTCGTTCTAGTAATTTTAATAAAAAAGTAGTAATTTAAATAAGCATAAAGGTAAATAATTAAAATAAAAGAATAATTCTTATTAATTTCTTAAATTATTTTAAAAAAATTAAATATTTTATGCAAAAAGTTTGTTGAAACCAATTCAGTAAACTTTTATATATTGGACATGGGAGAGTAATTTTGAAGAAGGTAAACTTATAAGATAACATATTCCTTTGAACATTTTTAAATTACATTTTCTGCGTTTTTGTTTAAAAATGAATTTTTAATATATTTCCTGTGATATTGTACAGAATATATTTTGTTCGGAATGTTTATATGGACAGCTTGCCAGCAAAAGGAACATCGTTAAAGATCACTTCCTGAGTCGATTGGGAACAAAACGCGTACTTTGGTAGGAACGTTTACTTGGACAGCTTGCCAGCAAGAGGAACATCGCAACCTGATACGATGGTATAAATGAAATATTTTGTCCATTTGCCAGCTGATAAAAAATATTGCTCAGCCAAATAATTATTGATATTCACCAATATTTTCGAAACATTAAATAACGAGAGTGTTATAAAATTATTCACATATTTTATGTAACTGTGCATTTAAGACTTTTAATGATTCAAAGCGAGTTCTCAATATTTCATTAAAATCTAATATTTAAAAAGTCCAATATAAGTTGTAAAGTACTAAAATTTTTAATTATCTTTCCTGGTCGCTGCGACATTCTCGGCAATGAAATAGCCGATGAGCTAGCTCGTAAAAGCGCAGAGCTGGACAGGTCTTTTGTGGAGATATCGGTTAGGAATGGACTTTAGGACGAACGAATTTTGCTTGGAAGAATAGAACGGACTTCAAGATATCTAGAACGTTATGGCATAGTCTTAAACTAGCAGATTCGAAACATCTTCTGGGCATGAATCGTGGGAATCTGTCATTGTGGGTATAATTACTAGTCACTTCGCAATAGGGAATATGACTAGTAAGTGGGACATTGGTATGTCAGACTTTTGTAGGACGTGTGATGATGTGGAGGAGCTAGAGACAGTAGAGCACAAACTATGTAATTGTGAAGGGCTTCAGCGTAGTTGACTGAAGTGGTTTGGAAGCCATATGCTACACGAACTAGAGGTTATGGGCAAAGGACCTAGTAACCTTATAGGTTTCCCAATGGGGATAAAGTGGCTTGGGGGTAGTCGTTATTGATTGATGGATCTTAGGTTCCACATTTTTCTTTTAATATTCTATTGCCTTAAAAGTCTCTCTTTTTCTTTTAGCCTTTCTTGGCATTTATGAAGGGATCACAATGACCCGATTAGTCTCTGGATAAAGGCGTATAAACGCCGCCCTTTTTAACCCAACCTTCTCAAATAAATATAAATGTTTGATAACAAAGGAAGAAGCACAATAAAATTAGCTGTTTTTGAAATTCTGTTAGACTGGCGAAGTTGCGTTGTTGTAGTTGTTGACATTCTGCATATCGAAAGCCCATCTGATCTATAATTTTTTATGTACATACCGACCGAAACTGCCAAATTTGCATGCATTCGTATATATTTTTGCCGCTTTTATTTACTCTTCTTCATTTTCACATTACGTTGTGTCTATACTAGACAAATTTTTATCAAGACAAACATCAAATACAGTGCGAATCTATACAAGGTAACATCAGTTAATCAGCCGATTATTAATTTTGATTATTATAGCTGTCAAACTGCCTATATAAAAAATATTCATGATTTCGCTTTATTGTTGTTTCTGTGCAACTGTTGCCCCCTCCATAAAATAGGGTTAATTCTGACGTCGACGTTCGTCTTGATAAAAAATTGTCTAATGTAGACACCACATTATGTCCAGTGGTTTTACACTAACAAAAGTACAAGCAATTGTTATTTTTGGAGATGAGCGCTCTCTTTATAATTACATTATTACAAATACCTTAGCACAGGTCTATAACTGATATTAACCTAGTGTCTACATTATGAAAATTTTTATCAAAACAAACGTCAAAATCAGAGTGAATATATACAAGGTAACCTTAGTTAAACAGCAGACTAATATTTTGATTGTTACAGTTGTCAAACCATAAGAAATACGCCATTTGCTGTTTTTGTGCAACTGTTGCCACCTTCCATAAATTCACGTTAAGTTTGATGTTTGTCTTGATAAACAAATTTTTTTATTTAACAGCTCGTCTAGACGTAACATAATATGTAAGATTTTTGCGTCAGAGAGTGTCAAATTCGCTCTCTGAGATAATTGTTTCACGTGTAGATTCAAATATTAGTATTATAAGATGTATTATGAGACTGTTATGATGAGATTTCTCTACACAATCATCTTATAAGATTAACTGTCAAAAAAATGCACATATACGAAAGTTTATTTCTGTATTTGCATGTGTATTTCGGAAATTACTAAAAAAACAATATTTTGTTTTTCCTTTTAGTATTTGATTTACATTTTAGAAAACATTTTTGTAAAAATTGTGCTAAAAAAGTGAAAATTTCTAAATTAAAAAGGACATGTTTACACTGTGACTGATTGAAAATAATGATATCTTATAGGATTTATTATTATTATTATTATTGACTTTATTGAAACCTTTATAAAGTAATTACATTGTTATGAGAATTTACTTAAAAGTATTATAACAATTAATATCTAAATAATTAAATAAGGAAATTACTAATATCACAGTGTTATGGAAAAGTTGTCAAAAAAAAAAAAAAAACCTTGTACATACTTAAACATTATAAGAAATTTTAAAAACAATCATCAATTATAACTCTTTAAGTAAAAAAAAGAGTCTTAGTGATTGTTTAGCAAATTTCTTATTATTTCATATGTAGACGTTCTGCATTTTTCATTAAATGACAGAGTCAGTTCCCTTGCAAATGAATTAAACATTTAATGCTTAAAGTTTCTATGCAGAAGATCAGTAGAATATCTAGGGTGTAGGTTATGAATTATTTTCAGATATTTTTTTTTTTTTTTTTTTGTATTATCTGTAATTTTCTTGTGTAAGTTTGAGCAGCTTTATTAAACCAGATTTGGAATCCGTAGGTCATAATTGGTCGAATACACATTTTGTAAATAAGGATTTTGTTTTTTAAATTAAGTTTAGATCTTCTGTTAAGTAAGGGGTAAAGTGCACGGACACATTTGATTGCTTTATCACAAATATACTGTATGTGTTGTTTAAATGATAATTTTTTATCTAAGATAATACCTAGATATTTGATGCTATCCTGCAGAGGAATAAACACTTCCCTAGAATATAAATGTTTTGTAGGAATACGTTTCTGTGATCTATTATATGGAAATATAATAGCTTGTGTTTTACTAACATTAACTTTTATCTTCCATTTATCAAAATATTTATTGGTAGGTTTTAAACTATCTTCCTTTTTTTGATTATTGCGTTTGACACCTTAAGCACTGTCGTCAGCGTAAAAAGCTACTTCTTGATTCTTGCGAATAGTAAAATCGGAAATATATATTGAATAAAGAGTAGGTGATAATACCGATCCTTGCGGCAGATCCGCAGGGATTTGTCTATCACTAGATAGGGTGTTATCTATAGATACAGCAAATGAGCGTTGATCTAAAAAACTCTTTATCTTTTGCAAGTACGTTGGATAATTGAAGGCATTTAATTTAAAAACCAGGCCTTCATGCCATATTGAATAGAAGGCTTTCTCAATGTCAAGAAAAATAACTCCAGTGCTCTTACGATTTCTTTTGTTTGATTCAATAAAATTAACGACTCTTTTTAGTTGATGTACTGTGGAGTGCTTCTTGCGGAATCCAAACTGTTGAGGGTTAATAATATTATTTTGGTTGGAAAAATCTAAAATTCTCTTATTAATTATTTTTTCAAATACTTTATCCAATAGGCTTAGGATGCTGATTGGTCTATAGCTAGACGGTAATTTAGGATCCTTTCCTGGCTTAGGAATTGGGATAACTTTTGCTTTCTTAAAAATAGTTGGAAAATAGCGTTCTATTAATCAAGAGTTGAAAAGTTTACATAGAGTTTCAAAAAAGTAATCGGGCATCTTTTTAAGGATAATGCTATTAATGCCATCTAAACCGGGGGCTTTATTATTTTTCAATAAAAGTACAAATGATTTAACTTCATCTAAATTGGTAAGCTCTACGTTAGATCTGTCAAGAATTGTGTCGTTAATATCATGAATGAATCTTGAGACGGCTGTGTCCATAGGTGAGTAATTATTTAGAGTGATCTTGTGTGAATTACCAAATACGTCTGCTATTGAATTAGCCTTTTCATTGCCAGTTTTTAAAACTTCACCGTTTACATGAAGATCAGCAAAAGGCATTTTGTTTCCTTTGAGTGCTTTTTTTTACTTTCCAAAACTTTTTAGAGCCCGAGGGCAAATTCGAAATAAATCTTGACCAGGATTCATTGCGGGCGGTCTTTATTAAGGTTAAAATCAATAAAATGATTTTCAATTGATTTTTATAATTAAAATCGCTACATCTTTGAAATTTACGTTTGTGTTTATTTCTCTGACTAATCAACATTTTACTAATTTCAGAGATTTCTCGTTGTCAAGGAATTTTATAACCGAGAGGTATTTTATTAAACGCTTCTTTAACTATAGATATTAATTTGTTAAAATAAAAATCTAGATTACCTGAATTAGTAACGGGTTGGTCAATGTTCTGACACCTAATTTCATTTTCCACCCAGTTTCTGATTGCTGACCAGTCTGCTCGATAATACAACGGAACTGAATATGTCATATTTTGAACTTTTCCAGTAAAACATTTGGATGTGTCTCAAGGTTGTTGTAGTTAAAATTTTCTAAGTCAGGGTATAAAAAAAATTTTGGCTTAACCCCAACTTAGAAAAAAGCGTCGGGAGGAGGTTAAATAAGCCTATGACCTCGAGTTCCTTAACAATTTTTGTCTTTGAGAACACTCAAAGCTTCATTGTACAGCGATAACGAGTTTGATACAATTTTTGTACCAATAGACATCCGTTTGTAGGTATATTTTTCCCCAATTAATCTGATCACAGTTGAAAAACTGTGGGTAGAATCCACAATTATTGGTGGAATCTTTTCTTTGATGGCAACTGCTTCTTCTTCTTCGTCTTCAGACAGAAACTGAAACCTGTTGGCACTAGTGCTGGGACCGTATGCAGTTTTTGGCACCTTGAATTTAGGGCTATTGCCCCAATGCTTTCTTCTTTTTTGAGCAAACATTGCCAAACAAAAGAAAGTTAAAGCAAATTTAAGAAGTTTTTTTTACACTTTTTAATTTAAAAATTCAATTAATTTTTCAAGCAAAAATTAACACGATGTTTTTATCTTGAGGCAGAGATGCCAGATGTTATAGGATTTATTAGAATACCTGTACCCCTTATTTAAGATTTAACATAATATAAACGAAATGATTACTCTGCTCTGCCGACGTTATCTCACATATTATATCAGCTTTAATCTCAGTTGTAGACCTGGGGTAACGCTGATATAATATGTGAGATAACGCCGGCAGAAGAGAGTAACCATTTCGTTTATATTATGTTAAATCTTAAATAAGGGGTACACGTATTCTAATAAATCCTATAAGATATCATTATTTTCAATCAGTCACAGAGTAAACATGTCCTTTTTCATTAAGCAAATCGTACTTTTTTAATACAATTTTTATAAAAATGTTTTTTAACATGTAAAAAACACTTTTTCAGTAATTTCCAAAACAAACCTTCGTATATGTGTATTTTTTTGACAGTTCATCTTATAAGATAGTTGTGTAGAGAAATCTCATCATAACTGTCTCATAATACATCTTATAATACACGCGAAATAATTCTCTCAGAGAGCGAATTTGACACTCTCTGATACAAAAATCTTACGTATTATGCTACGTCTAGTACAAAAATAGTGCCAAATTTATAAAATTAATCCCCTGTTTTTATAAAACGAACAAGAAATTCGTTTTGACAATTTATATGGAAAACAAAAAATAAATTTGAAATTTATTTGTGGTTTTCCACACAATTTGTCGAAATTTTTTGTTCGTTTTATAAAAACCAGGTGTAATCTTGATTCAGAGACCCAAGCCGATACCGGCGTCGATTTGTACTGGCTTTAACTTCTAAGCCGGCTCAAGGTAAGCCGCCTATGCCTTCGGAATTGCCGGAAACACACAGGTTGTCGGTCTTAATGAAAATAGATTTAAATCACTTTCTATTAGTCTGTATTACAAAATTTTTAATATTTCTCTTAAATTATTTGTTTATTTTTCTAGCGTTATACCTGCTGACATGCAGTATAATGCGGATTTAATAGTTCCCTGCCTAACTCGGATTTCCTCGCCATTATGACGGCGACAAGGCTTGTCATGTGTTTATATCCCTGAGTCATGGACTAAATATTCAGTGGTCTATATCCCCAAAGGGGGTAAAACCTTACACACAAGATTGAAGGACTTCAGACCTATCAGTTTGTCGTCCTTCCTCTTGAAGACACTGGAGAGGTTAATCGACCTACACCTACGTAGAACGATCAACCCTTGCGTATTATCTGCATCTCAACATGCCTATATGAAGGGCAGATCTATTGAGACTGCATTGCATTCGCTGGTAGGGTATATTGAAAAAGCTCTCGAGTATAAGGAGTATGCCTTCCTTGATATAGAAGGGACCTTTAATAATGTGACTCCGGAGGCAATCAAATTGTCCTGAAAAGAATGGACATTCATCAGTCGATCATTAGCCTCATATGTAGAATTCTAACCAATAGGGTTATAATATCCATCGTCTACCATCTACAGGGTAGCAAACTGCAAGGAGTTTTATTTCCACTCTGGAATATCACCGTTAACTCATTGCTCAGAGAACTTTATTAACTGAAGTTTAAAACTGTTGCTTATGCGGACAATGTTGCGGTGTCTGTATCTGGGAAATATCTGGATACTATGTTTCACGGCCTACAAACTGTTCTGGGACTAAATAGTACATGGAGTACAGTTAGTGGCCTTAGCGTGAATCCAGGAAAAACGGAACTTGTCCTCTTTTCTAGAAGATACAAGATTCCATCTTTCCCATTTCCACGCCTAAACGATGTGTCAGATATTGCGAAGTACCTAGGAATTATACCGGACTCCAAAATACACGATCAAAAGCCTTAAAGGCCGGTATTGCCCTACATATGTGTAGCAAGGCCATCGGTAAGTCCTGGGGAATAAATCCCATGAATACGAAATGGCTCTTCGACACGGTGATTAAGCCCATACTTATGCATGGAGCGATAGTATGGTGGAAGACTGTAGAGAAATCCACCTATACCGGAATCTTTGATAGGATTCTGCCTAGTGATATTCATAACAGGAGCGCTTCGTACAACTCCATCGAAAGCCTTATTTGTTCTAATGAACTGGCTACCCGTGGATCTTATGGCCAAACAAATCGTCATTATGACGGCGACAAGGCCCGAGACTATAGGTGCATGGAACGATAGCAGTTTCGGCATTGAGACCATTCTGGGATTCCTAATAGCATTCCTAGCAATATCGATTATTGTATCCCCATACCCTTTCTTGGCAGAGGCTTCTCAGTATCAATCTCAACTACCCCAGAATTAAAGGCTGGTTCAATTGAGGTTTATACTGATGGGTCCAAATCTGCTGATGGGGGTTGGGATGGGGGTGTCTATATTATAGGAAAAATATTTCCTTTAAATTATCAGATCACTGTAGCATTCTTCAAGCAGAGAGCGGCGAGCTGGTTAATGTACCTATACTATAGGGTATTCTGAGCGGATATCCAAATCTGTACAGACAGTCAGGTCGCGATCAAAACGCCTCGGGTGTCTTTTCGACATCCAGATTGGTACATGAATGACGGATATCTCCGACAAGATAGCGAGACATTCTAACCTGGAGCTGGTCTGGATTAGGGGTCATTCAAGAACCCCGGATTTTATTGCGGATGCACTAGCCAGAGATGGATCCCTTCTTCGAGGTGAAGATACGGACCAACTGGTTGGAGTACCGCTTTCGGCCTGCAGATCTATAATTCTGCGGAGCTTATGGAGGATTGCACAGGTTAGTTTTACAAATGAATCTATATGTTCAACCTCGAGGCAAATATGGCCCCATTATGATGAATGTCGATCTAACTTCATCATGGGGCTATCGAGGCATCGGCTGAGAACTCTGGTAGCCGTGGTTACAGGACACTGGATTGCTGGTGCGCATGCTAGGAGACTAGGGCTTCCTTTTAACGACTTTTGTAGAAGTTGTCGGGATGAGGAAGAGGAGACGGTGGAGCATCTTTTATGTGACTTCCACACTTGCCGGGATTAGGACTTCCAATTTTGGAAGTCCGTTTATGTATGTGCTGTCAGTTCTCTCTGATATCAATGTCAGATGGATCAGTTCTTTCATACATGCTTCGGGTTGGTTCGTTTTGAACGTTGGTATGGACATGTGAGGTAGAAATACAGGGTTTCACAACGGGACCAAATTGGACCCAAGTGTGCTGTCTCGCGTTGACCTTCTAGTGATGAAAATGAGGATTTTATTGATTTTTCATCTATGATTGATTTAGAAAATTTGTCAAATGATGAGTAAATTTTTTATTTTATAGTTTTATACATGAATTATCCTCTTTGTTTTGTCTTTTTATAAAAACTGTTTCTTTTATGCGATTCTGTTTGAATTTTTACACAAAGATTTAAAGTTAAGAGGATTTTTAGTTATTTGGAACGTATCTGCCATTTGCGTATGTACTTTTTGTGCGATTTTCTTCTTTGTATCACATCTATCGCATAAAAAGAGGACTGAGTGTACTATTGAAACGACGCCTTAAAAATAGTAGTACATTAATCATTATAGGATTATAAACAACCATCATAAAACCGTCGAACCGGGTTATTGAAAGCGCTATGATTGCAAACATTATGGCTCTATGAATAACCATCATGAGAGCGTATGAAAGCTATAAACTATAAACAACCATCTAGGACCGTAGAACAGGATTACCATTTGCGGCGTTCTAATAGCATTATACCAATCACTCTGATAGCACTCTTCATTATGGTATTTTTCTGCCTGGGTGTACATAATTTTGTTATATTTCAATAAGTGAATTAAAGAAGTAATTTTTTCGAACTATTATTTAGAATGCTTTACCTAATAACAACAGAAAGACAAGTGTTTTTTTATATTAATTTTATTATTACTGAACTAAGTTACATAAATTGTACAATTTATTCATCATGTAAAGACAATAATAAGTGGTTTTATTCTTATTTTGATTTGAAGGATTCATTATTATTCCAACAATACAGATAAGTCTAATTTGGAAATTTACAATGTATTTTTTTTTTTTTTTTTTTGTATATTAAACATGTATTACCAATACAATTGTAAGTATGTAGATTAAACATGTTTTTTCTTTCTTCTTTACACCGTAGAGTTCTTTTTATACAGCTTCAGGGATATTAAAATGACATTTAAAATTACAAATAGTCTTAAAAGTAAAAATTAATTTGCGTTAATATAAGTGACACATGCTCGAGAGCTAACGACGAAACACATTTTTTCCTTCAAAAAAAAAAAAAAAAAAAAAAAAAAAAATATAGGCGCATATCTGACTAAAAAACTTATTGGATATTTGGTTGTGCTCACTATAAACAAAGTAAAATTAATATGGTCGCGAACGGTTACCGGGATTGTTGCGCATGGGTCCACCACCATTGCCATTATTGCCGCCACCGTAATCGCGACGACCGCGATCGCCGCCACCTCCACCGCCTCGGCCACCACCACCACTGAATCTATTTCCACCTCCGAATCCACCACCGCCTCGGTTGTCTCTGTTGTAACCACCACGGTCGCCACCTCCTCCATAACCGCCACCGCCTCCACCTCTTCCGCCACCACTACCACCTTCGTCACCACTTTTAGGTGTTTTACAACGATTGCACTCATTGCGCCAAGCAAAGTTGGTATTGTTACAGCTACTACATTTCCAGTCACCTTCGCGAGGAGCGACATTATTGTTACCGCCGGGACCGCCTCCACCACTTCCTCCCATTCGAGGACGACCACCGCGATCATCACCCCCACGATCACTTCTGCCAGAATCGTAATCTCCTCCTCCTCCGCGATCGAAACGTGGACGATCTCCACGATCACCACTAGGTCCTCCACCACGTCCTCGACCTCCGCCACCTCCTCGGCCACCACCACCACCACCACCGCCTTTATTCCAGTTGTTTGGACGCTGTGCTAAAGATACCTTTATTATACATCCATTAAAATCGCGACCGTCAAACCAAGCAATAGCAGATTGAGCCGCATTAATATCGTCATACGTAACTGTAGCTTCACCTTTGGAAATACCTGTGTCCTTATGGCGGTATAGCCAAATTTTTGGCTTGGAGGTACGTTTATCTTTCTAAAAATTAGAAATTTCATAATCGTTAATAAGAATAATAAACAAATTCCAGGAAACTACTTTAAATATCATCGCCCATTTTCAGAATACAATTTTGAAATAGCAACAAAATTTTTAAATCAGAAAATTATTCTGCTACTTTATAATTGTATATTGTGGAAATGGCGGTAATTCTAAAGTCTACATTTAGTCATTAAAATAGGTACGCAATAAAAAATCGAAATTTTTAACTAAACTATTTTAAAAATCCTTTCGTGTTGATTTTGCATGGTGCTAAAGTGAAAAAACACTTGTAATGTCATAGTCTAGTTTGTAGATATGGGTGAGTAGATAATACCATTTTTATAATTTTCAATATACCAAAAAAATCAGGACTGATGTCTAAAAAACCAATTTTCAGACTTCGTGGCTTTGAACATTTTTATTCCGAATACATGTTAACCAATTTAAGTTTTCTAAACTGCATTAGAAAGAAGAGACCTCTCCCTTAAGATGGAGGATATATATTAGGTTTGCCATTCCGTGTGTAATGTATATGTTTAGATGAAGAATATAATATATTTTGTTATTAATGAGCTGTAATGGAAGTAATATTTATTGGTGCTTGACTTTTCGTTACTGATCTCTTTTGTTAATCTATCTTCTCTTTAATTCGCTATTAATTTCTTACTATTTATTATTATGTATTGATTAATTAGTTGAGCATAGACCACCAAACAATCAACAAGCTGCACTTCTCCCTATTTTAAGTGCGTGAAGCAACAAAGTAATATTTGTTGAATAAAATTTTTGTGCATTCTTTATTTTCTATTAAATATTAGCTTTGTTCCCGTACTCTAAATTGGGAGCACAAGGTGTCCCAATGTTACCGAAATGCGTTCCCTACACGAAAATTTGGGCAAATCAATGATATTTTGAGAGAATAATGTTCTTCTTCTTCTTGCACGAACAGTCCAGAATATTTCTTCGGGCAGATTATGTAATTTGTCAGATAATTAAAAAATAAAAATATACAATAAAAATTTGAACGAAAATGAATAAAAAATTATTTCTTTTTATTACAACAGGAAAGTTTCATAAAAAAATATAAAAACATTCAAATATGCTGAAAATAAAATTACATTCACATATGAATTTTTAACAGTTTGATGTTTTATTTCTGGGTATACAATTTGGATTTTTGTGTTCCCGTACGTTGTTGTATTTTTGTAGGAGAAAAAATTAGCTTTTTCTTATTTTACCGCACTTTATCCAAAAAGTACGGAAACAAACCCCATCGTATTTATCGAGCTTTTCCTTTTTTTTTCGCAAAAAATAATGTTTAATGAGCACTCGAAATTCACTTTTTTCCATTTTTAGAAAAATACACGAGGTTGTATGTTTTGAACAGCTGTTAAACGCAAAGTAAATGATTAACAGGTGGCACTTGATGAGAATTGTCTTGCATTTCATATAGCTACGAGGGAAGTTCGAAAAGTCACGGACTTATTGATCCGCCCTCTTAGATAGATAGATTTAGGTCGAAATAAATTTTTTGCTCATATTTAGCCTCGTTTTTTTAGGATTTTTTAACTTCACGGACTCAATATTGGCCCTAAATTTTTTTAAATATTCACTGGATTTCTTACAAAATTCTAATTAACATTGCTGCAAGACTCATATAATTGTGTAGATGTGGTTAAAAGTTATATTAATCTGAAGTTGGCACTTCAAAAAATTTCATACTTTTTGGGATTTTCAAAAAGGGTGGCAATATTTTTTTACTTATAAAATTTGTTTTTTGTTATTACCCATACAAGTCACCTGGTCCAGACGGTGTTTTTCCGGCCATGTTGCAGAACATCAGTGACACGGCACTAACACTTCTCACTGAGCTTTTTAGTGTACGTCTGATTAGGAGATATATTCCAAGGAGGTGGAGAGAGGTTAAGGTAATTTTCATACCTAAGGCGAGTAGGGCTAGCCACTCGAAACCTAAGGATTTTAGACCGATCACCCTATCGTCTTTTCTTTTGAAGACATGAGAGAGATTGATCGATCTTTATCTGAGGACGACAATTGACAACCATATCATCAGTGGGGCTCAACATGCTTATCTAAAGGGTAAATCTGTTGAGAGCGCGCTACATGATGTGGTGAGTTACATTGAACGCGGCCTGCAGTATAGGGAGTATACATTGGCAGATATAGAAGGAGTTTTCAATTACATTAAGATTGAGGCTATTAGAGAATCACTAGAATCATTATGCATTAAAAACTTCCTAATCGAATGGATTATTTTGATGCTGAATAGCCGAATAATTAATTCGAACTTGGGAGATGCATGCATAAGGAAGATAGTGACTAGAGGAACTCCGCAAGGAGGAGTTCTCTCGCCCTTGCTATGGCTCTTAGCCGTCAATGTCATTCTAAGACAATTTGACGCAAGAGGACGGAAAATCGTTGCCTATGCTGATGACGTGGTTATACTGATCACGGGTAAATTTCTTGCCACGATCAGCGACGTCATGCAGTATGAACTTAACGAACTGTCCTCATGGGCCACTAGTAAGGGTTTAGGGGTCAACCCGGAAAAGACAGAGCTAGTTCTTTTCACCAGAAGGTATAGGATTGAGCAGTTTAGGCTACCGGTACTAGGGGGGACAGAACTAAGACTGGCAAAGGAGACAAAATATCTTGGTGTGTTCCTTGATAGTAAATTATCTTGGTAGAGGAACACTCAGGAGAGGCTTAAGAGAGGTCTCAACGCCTACTACACATGCAGGAGCTCCATAGGTGAGAGTTGGGGACTCAAACCGATGGTAGTAAATTGGATTTACACCTCGGTGGTGAGGCCAATTCTGACGTATGGATGTCTTGTATGGTGGGAGGCAATGAGAATAGGAAGTCGTAGGAATCTTCTGTCTAAAGCCCAAAGATGTGCTTCGATTGGCATAACAGGTTCCGTAAGAAGCACACCTCAGGCGGCACTTGACGTCATTCTGCATCTCCTACCCATTGAGGAGTTCGTGATGGGAATGGCTGCAAGGAGCCAGCTTAGACTTAGTGAACTAGGACTTACAGGATCAATCAGAATAGGACATTCCAAACTTTTAAACGAGGTTAATCTCGGTGGACATGCCCTGGTTCCCTCTGGATCCACGGACTATATATGCACGGAGGTCGATTTCGAGGAAAATCCTATACTGATTATTCCAAGTAGGAACCAATAGTCGGATAGGGAGAAACTATTCGGTGGTGTATCGGTATTCACTGATGGTTCCAAAATGGATACAGGCACTGGTGCAGGTGTGTATCTAGTTGAGGGAAACATCAGGAAGACGTATAGACTACGAATTGTAGTATGTTCCAGCAAGTGAAAGCGGTGTGAGACCATCTCTAGACTTTTACTTCAGGTTAATTAGGGAGTGGATTCGGGATAGAACCTATCATGCATGGGAAAGTAGAACGGACTGCAGATTATCAAGGGTCCTATGGCCCAAACTTGATAGAGCAGATACAAATCTACTTTTGGGCATGAAAAGGGGAAACCTGAAAACTATGATAGGTATTCTGATAGGTCATTGTCCCATAGGTGGAATGATAGGGTATTGGGATAGAGGTTCCTCCGGTCTTTGCAGAATGTGCGAAGATAATGAGGAGCTAGAGACGGTGGAACATATCATATGTCACTGTCCATGTCTACAACTAAGTAGGCAGAAATGGTTCCTTGACGAATTGCACAGTATATCGACAATAGAGCTCGATAGACTAACAGGATTCGTCATGGGAATAGGCTGGCTAAGAGGGGGTCGTTGGCGTGGAGCGAGCGACCTGGGGCGGTAGTACTTTTCCTTGTCTGATTCTCTCACAATGGACCGTTAGGTCTCCGAGTGGATGCACAAGCACTCTTATGAGTGCTGGGCAACCCTTCCCTACCTACCTACCTACCTATTACCCATATAAATTTTTAGTGCTTTCAACAGGAATCTTAATATAAATGCGTGTAAAGTAAACCCGAAGGCTGTGGTTCTAGGACATTCGATTTAAGTAAATATTCGGTTTTTAAGTCTAAGGAGGGGAAATCCGGCAGAGTTCAAGACATTTATAAGATTATCTCTCAATCTAATTTAGATTATGATAGCATATTCTCCTTTATGATTTCTGAGACTTCATTATGACATTGTTCAGCAAGTCCGATTAAAGTCCTCAGAGCGGTTCTATAGTCGCAGTCTTGAGGTTCTTTATCAAGTTAATTTCTAAATATAGTCCTTTGATAGGGGTTATGATGAGGGTTTGCAAGTATCTAGCGATACATTTTCTCAATGTCTGCATTAAAGACATATTTGAATAAACACCAACGGGTTATTAGTACGGTTAAATCTTGTTTTAAAACTGATTCAGAGTACAAAGCGACATTTAGACTTAAACCAGATGATGTGGATCTAGATGCATTGAATACAATCCATAGTTAAGTGGTTGTGCTTTCGGATTTCAATATCAAATGATGGGGTAAATAATATGATGTGTTGGGGTTTGTCAATAAATCAGGCGTTATGATATTCATGTAATTGAGAGTGGCTTATTCTTCGATTACTTTATCGTAGTCAGATTTCATTTGGAGATTTTTATTACATCTGCTCTCATTTCGGGAGTTGTCTAAGGGTAAATTATCAGAATATGCTGATTTAAATGGGATGCTAACTACGAAGCGACCATTTTCGTTTCTATAAGTGGTATCTTTATATAATTGTTCCCAAAAGATGTCTTCAGCAGATTTTGTGGGCGTTTCTTAGAACCTCTCCCAGTCCCAAGAATTTAGCTAACTGTTTATTGAGGTCAAAGGTATTAATATATGAGAAAACTTAATTCAGATCAGAGGGAAAATGGGAGTAACTTTCCAGATATCCATTAAAAATGTGCGTTGAGCAAGAAGTGACCTAGAATGGTCCCAGCGGACACCATCTCTAATGATTTTAGGGTAAATATCACAATCCTATTGGTATTTCAATATTTGAAGTTTTTTTAGAGTAACTATCAGGGGATGTCAAAAAATTTTAAGTTTATAATAGACAAAGTCATAATAGAGTAAATTTCCAATTAATTTATTAACAACGAAAGCGTCTAACTTTATTTTAAAGAGCTTATCTACCGGAAAACTAATGGTAATAAGACATGTTAAATTCCGCTTAAGTCAGTGATATTTTAGAGTGAAGACTTCGAGGAAAGTGCTAGAGGATTGCATTTTCTTTGAGATAAAAGTAGCTTCTCAGACAGAGTCGCCTATTATAGCTCGTACTGTACAACGAACATTGCCTAGATTTTGAGAAGTGGACTGTAGTTGTGTTTAGTAAATTTGACGAAGCTTTGCTAAAGGGTGTGGTGCTTCTACTTACTGAATACCAATATTGACTCTTGCACATTTTATAATCATGTGAGGTAGCTAAACAATTAGTATATCTTTTCAGTTTCTATAATAGTCTCAGAAGCTACTTTTATCTCAAAGAAAACACAATCCTCTCTAGCACTTTCCTCAAAGTCTTCACACTCAAATATCACTGGCTTAAGCGGAATATAACATGTCTTATTACCATTAGTTTTCCGGTAGATAAGCTCTTTAAAATAAAGTTAGATGCTTTCGTTGTTAATAAATTAATTGGAAATTTACTCTATTATGACTTTTTGTCTATTATAAACTTCAAATTTTTTGACATCCCCTGATAGTTACTCTAAAAAACTTCAAATATTGAAATACCAATAGGATGTGATATTTACCCTAAAATCATTAGAGATGGTGTCCGCTGGGACCATTCTAAGTCATTTCTTGCTCAACGCACATTTTTAATGGATATCTGGAAAGTTACTCCCATTTACCCTCTCTGCTCAGAATTAAGTTTTCTCATATTAATACCTTTGACCTCAATAAACAGTTAGCTAAATTCTTCGGACTGGGAGAGGTCCTAAGAAACGCCCACAAAATCTGCTGAAGACATATTTTGGGAACAATTATACAAAGATACCACTTATAGAAACGAAAATGGTCGCTTCGTAGTTAGCATCCCATTTAAATCAGCATATTCTGATAATTTACCCTTAGACAACTCCCGGAACTCGGCATTAGCTCAATTTCTTCGAAATGAGAGCAGACGTAATAAAAATCTCCAAATGAAATCTGACTACGATAAAGTAATCGAAGAATAAGCCACCCTTTTTGAAAAACCCAAAAAATATGAAATTTTTTGAAGTACCAATTTCAGATTAATATAACTTTTTACCACATCTACACAATTATATGAGTCTTGCAGCAATATTAATTAGAATTTTGTAAGAAATCCAGTGAATATTTAATAAAAATTTAGGGCCAATATTGAGTCCGTGAAGTTAAAAAACCCTAAAAAAACGAGGCTAAATATGAGCAAAAAATTTATTTCAACCTAAATTTATCTGTCTAAGAGGGCGGATCAATAAGTCCGTGACTTTTCGAACTTCCCTCGAAGTTATATGAAATGCAACACTATTCCCACCAAGTACCACCTGTTAATAGACTACTGTCAAATTTTGAGCATGGTTGGTAGCAGTGTCGAGGACCCAACGCCTATGGCACGGGTTGGTTGTAAGCGCACGCCGTCACTGCGCGAGATAGTCCTCCTTTTTACTGGCATACTCGTGAAACGAGTGGCATACTCCGGACAACACGGAAGACGATTTATTGATGGTAGGGGTTTAACGAGACATTCTAGCGCAAGAAAGTCAGTTGTTGGGCCTACGTCAGAGACGGATGAGATTCTGGGCATCTCGAGGGATTCCTTTGCTAGGACCAGTGCCACACAAAAGCTCGGGGATCTATCTCTTGGAAATGAAGATGAGCATGAGATCACTGTGATCTCAACTCGCGCTCAGAGTCAAGAGAGGAACCGGAGCATCGAGGCGAGGTCGGAGTGGGGGATGTTTCGATTGGCTCAGGATGTCTTACGTCTAGCGCCAATTTAGTTCGGCAAGACATGGTAATGCAAGATGCGACAACCGATGTCACATGCCGAACTAAAGAAGAAAAGGCTCAAAATGGAGCAATAGCTTCTCTTATATATCTGCATAAGATAGCTAAGAGAGGCTCATTGCCACTTGCAGGCAAGGATAGGTGCCTTTTCAGAAAGCACAGGAGGAACGTTAAGAGATTCGAAAAGATCTACGGACCTGTCTGTGACTCTCTGGGAATGTCTTATCCTGAAGGATTGAGTGTGAATGTGAACAGCACTCCAGAGGTGTCTCATGAGAGCACAGGAAGAAGGTCAATATCCTCAACAATCCGTGCCGGAGCGTAAAATAGGGGTAGTGGCGAACCAGCCGTACCTGCAACCCTTTTGGAACAGCAGGTAAAGATTGGCAAGCCAAAGACTACCGGTGGTAAGGCTGTTCATGCACCAGCCAGCAAATCTGGTAATTCGCAAAAGATTGTCAGGGATGCTAGGTCTGGATATGATTAGCCATCGACAAATAATAAGGCAGTATGGCCAAAACCCATACGGCCAGGCCTGGGGATGACCAGCAAACCTCGATGGCCAAGAAGGCTGCTCGCATACTTTCCAGCTCTGCTAAGGGCCCCCACAAGGAGGTTGTTAAAAGTGCTGAGTCAGGAAGTGAACAGCCCTCAACATCGAAGAAGGCGAAGAAATCAGTGTTGCAGAACTGTATTCAAGGTGCTGTCATTGACAAAGTTGATCCAGATGGGAGAATCAACGTTGAGCTATGGCGACGGATTGCACATAAGCTCATTGAAGAGATCGCCCTCGTAAGAGCAAGGATGGAGGAGGTGTCCTTCAAAGGCGCAGACTGGATGAAGGTAGTCAAAACTATCAACTGCGGCAATAAGAAATCTTTTGAATTTCTTAAAAACGCAATTGCTAAGTACGAGTCTCTTAAGCTTGAGGTGGTGCTATGTGCGAGATGATGTATTGAGTAAGACGTTAGTCAGTAAAAACGAATGGTTAGTGTGTGTCCAAGTTCGAGTCTCACTGACGAGAAAATTTTTTTGTTTTTTTTTTTTTTATTTTTGCTTTCGTTTAGGTACATATTTTTGAGTACCCCTAGAGTCAAAAAATAACTACATGAATTTGTGGACAAGTCGAACAAAAATACCTAGTTATTCAGGCAAAAAATAAATAGTAACACCTGCACCCCTTTTAAAAAACATAAAATATTATAGAGTGAAAATACGATTGATTGGTGGGGTTTTTCAGTATTATAAGTACTCCAACGGGTCACCTAAAACGAAAAGTAACTTGTTCTTAAAAATTTAAATCAAGTCAATAACTCGATCGAATCGCTATTGAAATCTTTCAATTAGACCTAAAAAAAGATCCAACACGATAAAACAAAATTTTAAAATATAGAACAAGATTTTTAACATAATACTGCTGGGGAGACTTTCCAAAAACGAGTCAATTCTATGGCATCTAGAATAGAAAAATTATTTCGAAAAAGTGTCGGACACATAAGGCACTAGTGAATATTATGTTAAACACGATTTTTTAATAATCCTCGCTTTAATCTTTAGTTGCTCTACTTTTATAGTTAGATTTTGTACACAATTAATTAATTTTGCTAACCTACAAATAATCAAACGCAAATTACACTCGTCGACAAAAAAAAAAAAAAAAAAAAAAAAAAAAAAAAAAAAGATGGAATTTGTTCTGCTAAACACGAATCGCTTTCAGATTTTTTCCATAAGGCAAATACACGAGTATGTTTTACCGTAACTCGAGAACGGGTTGTCCGATTTGGACAATTGAAAGACTAAAAGGTGCAAACGAAAATTATCTTTAAGTCACTTTAACATTATTTTTTTTTTTTATCTGCCTAACAGTTTCGGAGTTATTCAGGAACTAGTGTCAAAAAAAAAAAAAAAAAAAAAAAAAAAAACTATTTTTCATGCAAAATTAAAGAATTTTTTTCTGAAAATTTCTTTTAAGAATTGAAATCGGCAAAAATGTGCAGTTCTTAATTCTTTATCATAAAGCTGGTAATACTACCCAGAAAATAAACTGAAAATGTTATAATTTTAACATTGTGTTGTCATTGGAAGAAAGCATAATAATATACTTACATTCCCTTCACGATTATTTTTTCCGATATTATCCGTAATTCATTCAACATTGATGATATACCCAATAATTTTGAACAATAAACAATGGAATAAATGAATTTTGATTTTAATTAAAATAAATGCCTTTTGAGTTTTAACTATTTTTCATTTCTACTGTACTAAAAATCAAAATGTGCCAAATGGTCAGCGAAAAAACCAAAATTTCTAAAAGGGTCCGTGACAAATGAAGAAGTGGGAATCCCCGGTTTGGTGTTATCATTTATATAAATCGTACACCCCCGTTCTTGAGTTATAATGAAATATACTCGTGTAATGGCTTTATTATGGGCGAAATATTAGACATGTCCATAAAAGAAATCCATACCTAATGGAAAGAAACTGAAAGCAGATTCCTTTTAAATACATCAAAATCCATATAGACCAGCGTAATTTTAAAATAAGATTGGTTAACAAAATATGGACTTTTTAAAAATTTTATGTTGTACCTATTTTAATGGTATTAAGGCTGCCCCGTTTGTATGGAGAGAAAAAAATGTATCGATGTTTGCAGCTCAAAAGAAAATTTAGTTCATTTTAAAACACCGCTTCTCAATATGTTCGTCCTAGCATTATCGTTTCGTGAGCTTGAACAAAATGAAAAAAAGGTATTTTTCTGAATTTTTAGATATTCTTCATTTTTCAACCAAACAAACAATACGAAAACTTGGTATCGGTTTTTGGGAGGCACATTTTTTCATTTTTTTACAAAGTTTTTTTGAATTTTTTACACATAAATATTTCAAAAAATTAGACCAAAATAATGCAGTTATACCAAAACTGTTTTCTCCATTTTTTTTTTTTTTTTTTTTTTTTTTGATCGAGCTCATAAAAGGATATTGCAAGATAGCAATTTTTGAGAAGCGGTATCTTAAAATGAACTAAATATTCATTTTTTTAATATTTTACCTTAATTATACCAATTGCTCCAAAATGAGTTTCAATATCCATTTCTGTAGCCTCTGGATCCATACCGGAAACAAAGATGGTGTCTTCTTGCGTAATTAAATCACCACCACCTCCTCCAAAGTTGCCGCCTCCTGAGCCTGCAAATTGTTGAATTATTACAAAATGAACAAAATTTTCATTACAATAAATATATTCACAACTAAATAATAAAAATGAAACAAATAACTACTGCTTGCTGTTTAACCTTTTTCCAATGAAACTATCATAAAATTTAATATTTGATTCACTATATTTAGGAAAAATCGTGACGTAGTAATTTAAATATAAACCAACGTTACTTTAAACATAGGTTACATTTCCTTTTTATTTCGGAAAACCATATTTAAACCATTTTTTACAAATTATGTACATATTTATGAAATATATATATTTTTTTTTTATTTAACCACTCAAGAAATACCGGTATTCTTAAAGTTGAGAAATTTTACACTCCCTGGGATCATTAACCATTAAATAATGAACATTACAACGACAAATAAGTTGTACAAATAGTATTTTTCCAACCAGTTTCAGCAGTTTTACAAAGAGAAATCACAAAACCGTTTCGCTCATTTCTTACAGTGCTTTTTTTTGATACCCTTAATTTTTTTTTACAACTTTTAGCATTTATCGTATCAATTATAAACCTTACAAATAAAATATGTTCGCCATTTGAAATGAGCGGAGTAAAAAAATATATTCAGTTACGAGTGAAGATACATATACATAAATGGTTTTCCTGAAATTTGTTTACCCTATCTCAAAAATTTAGGATACTATGGTATTTTAAAATAATACGAGTAGATTTTTTATTTTTGAAGAATTTTCAAGGTACAAATTACAATAATACCTCAACAGCTGAAGTAGTTTTTTTTTTATTTCAATATTTTTAAATGAATTACTAAAAACTATAATACATTTACATTTAAACCGTACGATCTAATATATTATCCGATTTCGAAAATATTAATTGTAGTTTAAAAATTATATACTACTTGTCTACTAGCTTTGATAAAAAAAAAACTTGTTTCATTTCTGTATTTATGAATATTTTAATAATCTTTATTTTATTCCCACATTTTAAAGTTACTCAACATGTACTTTTTAGTATTCAGTACCATTTTAGGAACAAAAATTTCATCCCTTGATATAAACTAATATAATATTTTTAAGTTTTTTGTAAATGGTGAAATATAGTATTTATTACTGTAGTATAAGAATCGTACGTTAGTTAATCCCTTGAAATTGTCTTTTTAAAATCAATAGGCAAAAATTTTAATTGTTGTATATGCCACGAAAATAGTTGTAGTAAATTAAATACAATAGTAAAGTAGTATTACAAATTGTTATACATTACTCTTTAATTGAAGATTGCATAGCAATTTGTTATATTGCTTGCATTATGTTTTTACCTTTATTATAGTTGTCCTTGTTGCCGCCTCCGTTTCTAAAATAGGATTGTAATAGTAACGCATCATTTAACGGTTTGTACATTATTCAATCAAATTGTAAGTGTAAAAATAATTTGTGGATAATTGTAAATATTATGTTTTATTTATTTTATTTTACTATTATTATTATTATTTTTTCATTTGTTGACCGGAGCGACGAGACTTTCCTTCAATATTTTCAATTATGTTGAAATTTCAAAAGGTATAGACATGCAAGAGGTTTCTTTTTATTTCTTCACATTTACACCACTAATGACTTTTTACCTCATAATTTTTACCATACGTTTATAAATCGTTACAGTTTTAATATACCCGTTGTTCTTATATTTGTATGTACATTTTATCACACAGTATGTTGAATTTTACATGACACATTGTTTCTTAAACCATATAAACTTTTTGTTAGAAAAAAAAAAAAAAAACTTTAAAATACCAACAAAATTGAATATTATTATTAAAAATGAATTAAAACCTTACCCTATTTTAATTATTGCTTCTCAACTTCCCTTAAAACGTTTTAAAATGAACACTTAAAAATAGTTTCAGTTGTTAGTAAAAAATTCAAAGTTTTCTATTTTAAATGAAATATAAAATAAATGTTGTTGACATCATAACACCAAATAATGTAAAATAATTAATTTGAAGACTTTTGTATATAATATTGCAGCAACATAATTTTTAAAAGAAACGAGATTTATATTGATATATTAAACAAATATTTGAGTAAAATAAACAAAACATTATAAAAATGAATTAAAACTAACTAAATATATATCATTTCTGAGAAATTTTCCTAGGATCTTAGTTCATTTCATACTAAGAACACATATTTGAAACAATTTCCATTGCATCTTAAAAATTTTAAATAATTAATTACATCTTAAATTATTTCATTTTTTTTTTTTTTTTTTTTTTTTTTTTTTTTTTTACATATACTCATCGTTGGTGTAATATAGAAAAGGCGTAAGATCAAAAAGTAGATTTTTCTTGAATTTGTTTATCAAAATTTTATTTGTATGGAATCACAATTGTTTAGACTTTAGCGACGGACCACGGAAGTCGATGTTAAGTTTGCACTGATTTTTTTGTCGGTACTGAGAATAAAGGATGTAGTTCTGATAAAACTTATTTTTTCACAAATTTGATAAATAGTCATTAGTAATAGGTCAATATAATCTGAAATGATATTTCTTTCTTAAAAATAGCTTAGTATTCACCAAAAATGTAGTTCCATTATTGTCAAAAATATACCTAACTTTACATTTTCTCAAGAAAGTCAGCAATGAAAAGTCCTATCTAAAATAACTTCCTAAAAAGCAGATAAAAACTGTATTGAAATTGTCCCTGGTTTTGAAAAAGAATTGCGTAATAGTACATTCAGACTGGGCAAGAAAACTCGTTAAAGGAGTTTTTGCCCGAAAATACTACTGAACTCAAGTTTTCTCATACAAAACGAAAACACCAAAACAAAAAAATTTTAACGAAAACATATTTGAAAACGTTAAAAAGTGGCAAAGAAAAATAACTGTACATATTCATTTCAAAGCATTGACTCAAAAAAATGAGTAAATAATTTTAAAATTTAGTTTGAACTGTCTCTCACATAAACTTCTAGTTATATTCTATGTTTTCGTGTGAATGTACTATAAAAAAAATTATTTGTATCAAGTTTTTTAAGTTTTTTTCTCCCAGATATGCCTTTTCTATATTAAGCAAGCGATAATATAGCTTTTTTTTATAATGTTCCTTTCATTACTTTTTTTAAATTCTTATTAATTATCGTTTATGTTATGTTTCAAAAATTTGGTTTCATTCTATTTCATTTAGTTTCATAAGTTTTTATGATCGGAAATTCGAAAATGCCTTTATTGTATTCGATTTCAAATCGACAACGAAAGGCAAAGCGAAATGCATTTGTGAGAATTCATGAATCTAAATTTTCGAAATTGATAGCACAAAATCAGTGAAAAATTTTGTATAGATATTATATAGATAGAAAATTAGAACATTTTATATGCTAGTTCAAGCCGAACCTATAATTTTCGAAGTGGATCTTTTTTGGTCATATCTCCATTTACGCACCGTTTATTCAGATATGTGGAAGAGTGATTTATACATCTTCAATAAAATTTGGTACAGCGTTCAAATCCTATTCTCGGAGGACATTTCTATGGGATCCAATAAAGTAATGGACCATACAAGAGGTTTCCACCTTGAATAAACAAACCTTGTGCCAAATTTCAATTGCAAACTCCTGTACTTTGCGCAAGAAAGTTTTCTTGAACAGCCAGGCTGCTAAATGGACATCGTTAAATCAACTCAGAATGTGATTCTGAGACAAATAGTATAGATTCTCTTGAAAAGGATGCATACAGGTGAACTAATGCATGCTTTTATTAAAACAAACATGAAATTTATTAAGGTTTTCGCGATTGAAGAAAAAACCCGTAAAAAAGAAACATGCTCTGAATGAAATGGAAGCATATGTTTTGGTAGGGATACCAGCAATTTATGTCGCAAAATATGGAAGACATTCCTAGAGTATGTGGTTTGGTTTGTTCAAAACTTCAACCCAAACATTTGGCGTAAATAGGGACGAAAATGGCAGGGATTCTATTTAAATAGAACCACATTTATACAACCATCCAGCTTTCTCTTTAGAAATTACTGAAATTATAAAAGAAACACTCGGTTTTCTATAAAATTTAATAAAAACGTTTTTTGTAATATTTTTTATTTTATTTTTATAAAATTGAGTTACTGTCAGAATAGAATTTTATTCGATTTACGGAACACAGTAAAAACGATAGATTTCATTTCCACTTTCGATTTGAAATCACTTTGAAATTCAGAACATGGACATATGTTTCAATCAGGTATGTGATAAAATTTTATCGATTTTATTTTCCATTTTTGTTTCTGTTTTGTGTTTCTTGTCAAATTAATTTTAAAATTTGTTTAATATAAATTAAATAAACTTTAATTTGGTTTATTCTATCACGACTTTCAAATTTGCATTTTAGGTGATTCAACTTAACCAAATCTTCAAAAATCTACCTTTTTGGAAACTGAGCGAACACAATGATTCTCCTGAGTGGTAGACAGATCCAGAAACAATAAAAGTTAAATTTGAAAAATCGTATGCCGCGCAAATTCAGATCACGTTTGGATATGAAAAATATCAGGAAGATGTGCTTTGTCAGAAATTAATTATGAGCTTTAAAAGGTTTATATACTACGTTTATGCACATCTCTTACTCGCAATTAAAAATATAGCGAAATGAAAATTCTGCCGTATAAAAGTTATAATTTTATTTGCAAGTTAGTAACAGCCCGTCTAGACGTAACATAATATGTAAGATTTTTGTGTCAGTGTCAAATTCGCTCTCTGAGAGAATTATTTCAAGTGTAGATTCAATTATTACTATTTTAAGATGTGTTATGAAACTGTTGTGATGAGATTTCTCTACACAACCATCTTATAAGATGAACTGTAAAATAATAAAATATATATATATATATATATATATATATATATATATATATATATATATATATATATATATATATATATATATATACACATGCGAAAGTTTGTTTTTATATGTACATGTGCATTTTGGAAATTACTGAAAAACAATGTAAAATTGTTTCTTTTTGTGTTTGTTTAACATGTTACATTAAAAAAAAAAAAAAAAAATTGTGTATTAGAATACGTTTACCCCTTTATTTAAGATTTAACATAATATAAACAAAATATATATATAATATGTGAGATAACGCAAGCAGAAGAGAGTAACCATTTTGTTTATATTATGTTTTATCTTAAATAAGGGGTACACGTACTCTAATAAATCCTATAAGATATCATTATTTTCAATCAGTCGCAGAACAAACATGTACTTTTTATTTACAAAAATCGCACGTTTTTAACACAATTTCTATAAAAAAAATTTTTAAATGTAAAACAATCATTAAAAGAAAATAATTTTGCAAAAAAACATTGTTTTTTTTTAGTAATTTCCAAAATATATAAGCACACACACATACAAACTTCCGTGTGTGTGTATTTTTTTTTGACAGTTCATCTTATAAGATGGTTGTGTAGAGAAATCTCATCACAACAGTCTCATAATACATCTTATAATACTAATATTTGAATCTACACGTGAAATAATTCTCTCAGAGAGCGAATTTGACACTCTGATAGAAAAATCTTACATATTATGTTACGTTTAGACGGGCTGTAATTGCAAATAAACTGTACGGCGTTGCCACTTTCTTTGACAGAATTTTCGATAATAGTTGTATTTTCACATTCGGCACAAATAAATACATTTCTTTGGAAAATACGTACATGAGAAATCTAAATTACATTTTTTGTTTTTACCGGAAATTTAAACTTTTTTCTTTTTATTTTTTATTTGTCTTTTTAAAACAATATTTATTTCGCACCTTAAAAAGAGAGGAAAAAAAGAGCAAAATATTAAAAATAACAATAATTTTGACACCTTATGTTAAACATTATTGCTCTGCTTTGTCTTTACATAGTGTCTAAATTAGAGATTTTTTTTATCAGGACAAACGTTAAACTTAACGCAAATTTGTGGAAGGTGGCAACAGTTGCACAAAAACAACAATATGGCGTATTCATTATTGTTTTTTATACATGCAGTTTGACAACTGTAACAACCAAAATAATAATCAACTGTTTAACTAAGGTTACCTTGTATGTATTCGCACTGATTTTGACGTTTGCTTTGATATAAATTTGCCTAATGTACACTAGGTAAACATTTATTGCGAAATAGATCAAGCAAAAAATGCCTAATGGTAGTCTATACATGAAAAATTTTCATCAAGCAAATGTAAAATTTTTTTTGAATTTCTTGTACCATGTAAAAAGTACCAACAATCAAAATAGCATCTTTTATCTAGTGTCTACATTAAGCAAATTTATATCAAAACAAACATCAAAATCAGTGCGAATATATACAAGGTCACCTTAGTTAAACAGTTGAATATTTTGGTTGTTACAGTTGTCAAACTGTATATATAAACAATAAATACGCCATATTGTTGTTTTTGTGCAACTGTTACCACCTTCCACAAATTCGCGTTAAGTTTGACGTTTGTCTTGCAAAAAAAAAAAAAAAAAAAAAACTCTAATGCAGACACTATGTTACCAAGCAATGTCAAGACAATTGCCAGAGCTCGAGCGCTGGCAATTTTGTTTTAACGCTGCAATAATACTGACAAATTCAGTCTACATTAGACGATTTTTTATCCTGGAAAAAAAAAATTGAAGTTTGTATGTATTCTTTTTTTTTGTGCGTTTTGCATTTTAGAGACGATGTGTATTTGTCAACTGAATAAAAAATCCAATATCGTTTCATTAAATATTTAAAAATTCATTCATGAAAAATGCGTAATAAGCTGTCAGTAAAAAAAAAGTTGAAGAATAACAATTTGAATAAAATCTAACTACATCACACGAACATTCTTTTATTTCTCAACATTAGAAATAACGTCGTCAGAATGGAAAAATGATTTACTTTATGTTAAGGGGTGAAGAAAATGTACATGAGAAATTTATGTTAAATTGTCTCTACCGCAAATTTTAATTTATTTTCCATTTTTTGTTGAAAAGGCAAAAATTTCAAGAAAATAATAAATTTGACAGCTTAAACGCTACAGCTTTGTGTTTAAACAAAAAACAACTCTTGGGATAGAGAGAAAAAAAAAAAAACAGATTACCCAGACGAAGATTGACAGCCAAGTAATTGTAATAGAATAATATGCTAACAAAATGGCTACATTATATACACACATTGTAGTTGAGAAGCAATTTTCTTTATAAATGACGTTCATCCTCTACACATTTTGTGGTGTAACTAATATCCGACAAATACTGTAGTTTGGATTAGTAATTTTAAGATATTTTTTTTTTGCAATTTTCCACTTTTCATAACAATATTCTATGCACTTTAGATACATACCCATAGCCACCGCCACTGCTGCTACCACGGTCTTGCCAACCGCTACCACCACCACGACTTCCAGCATCATAACCTATTTACAAAAAAAAAAAAAAAAAAAAAAAAAATTACAATATTAATGCTCCACACTTCATATAGGTGGAAAATATGTTTACCTCCAGGTTTGGAAAAGGAGGGTGGTGGTTTACTGAAAGGTCCACTATTACCATCAGCCATTTGGAAATTGGGTGGGGGAACAGAAAAATTATTATACCCGCCGCCACCGCCTCCTTGTCCACCACCATAGCCTATATTTTTTAGTATATTTATTATACTTGAAACAAAAATTATTTATATTTAACTTACGATCCATATTATAACTAATAAGTTAACAAAGTGCTAGCGTTATAAACACAATTTTATTTTTTGCAATACAAAAAAAAAAACCAACCTCCACGAATCAATGATAAAACGCGATTGAAAGAAAAAAATTAATAAAGTTCTCTATTTGTGTAATCTATTACAAAAAAGACAAAAATGGCGGATTAACATTCAAAGTATTTTTATAAGCAACGATGCCATACTGTTTAATTCTGCTTCAAAAATCCGAGCATACATTACAGCCCGTCTAGACGTAACATAATATGTAAGATTTTTGTGTCAGAGGGTGTCAATTTCGCTCTCTGAGAGAACTATTTCACGTGTAGATTCAAATATTAGTATTATAAGATGTATTATGAGACTGTTGTGATGAGATTTCTCTACACAACCATATTATAATATGAACTGTCAAAAAAATATACATATACGAAAGTTTGTTTGTGTATGTGCATGTGTATTTTGGAAATTACTAAAAAAGCACTTTTTTTTAATTGTTTTCTTTTAGTGTTTGTTTTACATGTTAAAAAACATTTTTATAAAAAATGTGTTAAAAAGTGCGAATTGCTTAAATAAAAAGGACATGGTTATTCTGTGACTGATTGAAAATAATGATATCTTATAGGATTTATTAGAATACGTGTACCCCTTATTTAAGATTTAATATAATATAAAAAAAATAGTTACTCTCCTCTGCCGACGTTTTCTCACATATTATATCAGCATTAATCTCAGTTGTAGACCTGGGGTTAGACAAATTTTTGTCAAGACAAACGTCAAGACAAACTATAGAGGAAACCGTAATAAAATATGTAAAAAGTACCTACAAAAATCAAAATGGCGTCTTTTATCAAGCAACGTCAAGACAAAGTTAGTACTCGAGCGCTGACAATTTTGTTTTAACGCTGCAATAATACTGACAAATTCAGTCTACACTAGGCAAATTTTTATCCTGGTAAAACGTTTGCCTTGATAAAAATTGCTATAGCATAGACTACAACTAAGATTAACGCTGATATAATGTGTAAGATAACGCGGGTTTATATTATGTTAAATCTTAAATAAGGGGTACAAATATTCTATAAGATATCATTATTTCGAATCGGTCATAGAGTAAACATGTCCTTTTTATTTTAGAAATTCGCACTTTTTTAGCACAATTTTTATATAAATATTTCTAAAAATTTAAGACAATCATTAAAATGAAACAATTTTACAATAACGTTGTTTTTTTTAGTAATTTCTAACATGCACATGCACACACACATAAAGAAATATTTGTATATGTATAATATTTGAAAGTTTATCTTATAAGATAGTTGTGTAGCGAAATCTCATCACAACAGTCTCATAATATTTGTTATAATACAAATATTTGAATCTACTGAGCAATTCTCTCAGAGAGCGAATTTGACACTCTGACAGAAAAATCTTACATATTCCGTTAAGTGTTGACTGACTGTTATGGGTTTTTGTAGCAACAGCCAAATTAAAAAAACATATTAAAAAAGGCACAAAAACAACTTTTATTTCTGTTTATAATTAAACTAATACAAATCAAATTTACTAGCATAATTACTTCTTTTAAATTGTTGAGAAGCCGTAAAAGTAATAAAACATATTAAATAAAAAAATTATAAAAAGCACAATGTTTATAACACTGATTTATACGAGAGGTGAGAAAGAAAAGAGAATAGAATCATCAACTTTGACGCTTCATTTTCATTTCGTGCTACTTTGTCAAGTTTCACACTAAACGACATGAAGCAACAACAACAAAAATGAATGTCACTACGGCATGTCGCCTAGTGTGAATCAGGACAAACTAGAAAATGCACAACACTTTGAGGAGTGCTGACGCCTAGTGCAAACTACTTATTTCTTATTAGGCGACATGTCGCAGTACCATTCATTGTTTTTGTTATAGTTACAACAACATGTCGCCTAGTATGAACCTGGACTTACTCGCTGTGCATACATAACATAGTGTCTACATTAGAGATTTTTTTTATCAAGACAAAAGTCAAACTTTACGCGAATTTGTGGAAGGTGGCAACAGTTGCACAAAAACAACAATATGGCGTATTCATTATTGTTTTTTATATATTCAATTTGACAACTGTAACAAACAAAATAATAATCAACTGTTTAACTAAGGTTACCTTGTAAATATTCGCACTGATTTTGAAGTTTGTTTTGATATAAATTTGCCTAATGTAACGCAGGGTCTACCCAAGAGATTTTTCTATTATGACAAACGTCAAATTCTTATCATGTGTAGACCAAATTTATTTATATTATTGAAGCGTTGTGACAATTGCTACAGCTCAAGCGAAAATAAATTTGTTTGCTATCAAACGTCATTTTGTTTTTTTTTTAGGTTTATTTTTTTTTTTAAGAAGAAGACTAATTCTTCATGGAAATCTCAATTAATGTTAATTGTTATTAACAATAATTGATGTTTTGTTAAATCTTACGATAGAAAAATATTTCGTTGTGTCTATACTAGACAAATTTTTATCAAGACAAACATCAAATACAGTGCGAATCTATACAAGGTAACATCAGTTAATCAGCCGATTATTAATTTTGATTATTATAGCTGTCAAACTGCCTATATAAAAAATATTCATGATTTCGCTTTATTGTTGTTTCTGTGCAACTGTTGCCCCCTCCATAAAATAGGGTTAATTCTGACGTCGACGTTCGTCTTGATAAAAAATTGTCTAATGTAGACACCACATTATGTCCAGTGGTTTTACACTAACAAAAGTACAAGCAATTGTTATTTTTGGAGATGAGCGCTCTCTTTATAATTACATTATTACAGATACCTTAGCACAGGTCTATAACTGATATTAACCTAGTGTCTACATTATGAAAATTTTTATCAAAACAAACGTCAAAATCAGAGTGAATATATACAAGGTAACCTTAGTTAAACAGCAGACTAATATTTTGATTGTTACAGTTGTCAAACCATAAGAAATACGCCATTTGCTGTTTTTGTGCAACTGTTGCCACCTTCCATAAATTCACGTTAAGTTTGATGTTTGTCTTGATAAACAAATTTTTTTATTTAACAGCTCGTCTAGACGTAACATAATATGTAAGATTTTTGCGTCAGAGAGTGTCAAATTCGCTCTCTGAGATAATTGTTTCACGTGTAGATTCAAATATTAGTATTATAAGATGTATTATGAGGCTGTTATGATGAGATTTCTCTACACAATCATCTTATAAGATTAACTGTCAAAAAAATGCACATATACGAAAGTTTATTTCTGTATTTGCATGTGTATTTCGGAAATTACTAAAAAAACAATATTTTGTTTTTCCTTTTAGTATTTGATTTACATTTTAGAAAACATTTTTGTAAAAATTGTGCTAAAAAAGTGAAAATTTCTAAATTAAAAAGGACATGTTTACACTGTGACTGATTGAAAATAATGATATCTTATAGGATTTATTATTATTATTATTATTGACTTTATTGAAACCTTTATAAAGTAATTACATTGTTATGAAAATTTACTTAAAAGTATT
>OW026523.1:43433938-43919869 GCA_932274085.1 Protocalliphora azurea
ATAATATAATATAATATAATATAATATAATATAATATAACGTAATAAAATTTAATATAATATAATATAATATAATATAATATAACGTAATAAAAATTAATATAATATAATATAATCTAATATAATATAATATAATATAATATAATATAATATAATATAATATAATATAATACAATATTGTTACGTTTTTACCTTTTAAAAACGGTCGTTTATTTTCTTTAAATAAACCTGTACTTTGATTGAAAATAACAGCAGTTTAGTAGTTTAAAAGTTGTAACGACTCTTTATTTTATTTAAAAAATGTACAACAATAACAGTTTAAATAGTCACTTGCGTTCTAATATAAACACACACTTAAATTACACACTTTATAACAACATACTTTAATAATGTACAAGATTATATAGCCAAGGCAGTTAATTTCTCTTTACTTAACGACGCTTGCTGCTACAAGATCACTTGTTAGGTTAGGTTAGGTTGGAAAGGGCGGCGCATTCACGCCTACACCCAGAGGCCAAACGGCCCATTGTGATCCCTTTATGAAAAGAAGAAAAAAGAGAAAAGTGGAACCTATACCCAATCAATCAGTTATGATTGTTCCTAAGCCATTTTATTCCCATTACAAATCCTATGAGGTTGACAAGTCCTTTGCCATTAACCTTACCTAGTTCATGTAGTGTATGGCTTCCAAATCACCTCAACCTATTACGCTGAAGCCCTACGCAGTGACAGAGTATGTGCTCCACTGTCTCTAGCTCCTCAACATCATGGCACATTCTACAAAAGTCCGATGTGCCAATGTCCCACTTACTCATCATATTCCCTATTGGGAAGTGACCCGTAATCATACCTACTATGACTCTAAGACTACCACGACTCATACCTAGAAGATGCTTGGAATCCGCCAGTTTTAAGCTAGGCCATAATGCCCTAGAAACTCTGCAGTCCGATCTGTCATTCCAGGCTCGATTCGTGTTGTCCAGAGTCCACTCTCCTATGGCCCTAAAGAAGGACCCAATTGGAATCTTAACAGATGACTCTATGAAAGACCTATCTAGCTCCGAGCCACTGCGAGCTAGCTCATCGGCTATTTCGTTGACAAGAATGTCACAATGACCAGGAACCCAACAGAGTCTCATCATATAGGAATCCATTAACCTTCTCAATTCCGTTCTGCACTCAAGTACCAGTCTGGACCTAACAAAATGACTAGTCAGAGCCAATAACGCCGCCTGACTATCAACATAGATAGTAATCTCAGACCCTCGTTCAACATTCCCTTCAATCAAGCCTAGAGCCTTATAAATGCCAAGAATCTCTGCTTGAAAGACACTACAACCGTCAGACAATTTGTAGGATCGTCTGATATCAGTTCCCATAAAGTATACACCTGCACCAGTGCCAACTTCCATTTTCGAACCGTCCGTGAAGACCGCGCACCCTCCATAGAGCTTTTCTACTCCATCCCAAAGGTCCCTGCTAGGTAACACCAAAGCGGGAGTAGCCCCGAAGTCAATCGTAGTCCCGACATAATCCGTAGGCTCAGCCAAGGATAGTGTCCGACCGTTGAATCTGACTTCATCTAGTATGCTGACATGCCCCGCTCTAGAGGAACCTAATAAACCCAGTTCCTTCAATCTAAATAGGCCACGGACAGCCATACCCCTCACGAATTCCTCAATTGGAAGAAGGTGGAGGATTATGTCCAGCGCCGCCTGAGGTGTACTTCTCCTGGCACCTGAGATGCCAACTGAAGCACACCTCTGAACTTTAGAGAGAAGTTTCCTGTACGTTTCCCTACCCAATACCTTCCACCAGACTGTACAGCCATAAGTAAGAATAGGTCTAACAACCGAAGTGTAAATCCAGTATACAACTTGCGGCTTAAGGCCCCAATTCTTGCCTATAGAGTTCCTGCAGGTGTAATAGGCATTGAGTCCCTTCTTGACCCTCTCCTTAGTGTTTCTCCTCCAAGACAATTTACTGTCCAAGTACACACCCAGGTATTTGGCCTCACTTGACAATACAAGCTCAATCCCGTTCAATACTGGCAAGCTAAAATGCTCGACCTTGTATTTCCTAGTAAACAAAACTAGCTCCGTTTTCCCGGGGTTTAGCCCTAATCCCTTACTGTTGGCCCAAAGGGACAGATCACGTAAACCTGTCTGCATGACCTCACTGATCGTAGATAAAAACTTACCAGAGACCAGTAAAACAACGTCATCGGCGTAGGCCACAATCTTCCGTCCCTTAGCATCAAACTGTCTTAAAATGACGTTCACGGCCAAGAGTCACAGTAATGGAGAAAGGACCCCCCCTTGCGGCGTGCCCCTAGTCACGAGTTTCCTCATATAAGTGCCTCCCATGTTTGAGTTGATAACCCTGCTGCTAAGCATCAGAATTATCCACTCAACAAGGAGCTTACTTATATTCAGCGAAACAAGTGATTCCTCGATAGCCTCTATCGTGATATTATTAAAGGCCCCCTCTATATCGAGAAAAGCTGCCATGGTATATTCCCTCTGCAGCAGACCTCGCTCAATGTAACTCACAACGTCATGCAGAGCACTCTCAACGGACTTACCCTTGAGATAAGCATGTTGAGACTCGCTAATGACCTGAGTTCCTATGCTAGTCCTAAGATAAAGATCGATCAGTCTTTCTATTGTCTTCAATAGAAAAGACGATAGGCTGATCGGTCTGTAATCCCTGGGCTTCGAGTGAGTCGTCTTACCCGCTTTGGGTATGAAAATGACCCTTACCTCTCTCCACCCCCTGGGAATGTACTTCATTCTAAGACATTCCCTAAAAACCTCCGTCAATAGAGAGATGGCTCTTTCATCGACATTCTGTAGCATGGCCGGAAATATTCCATCCGAGCCAGGAGATTTGTATGGCTCGAATGAATTTACCGCCCATAATACTTTGTCTCTAGTGATCATCTCCCTTATCACATCGGTATCCCCAGCATCTTATTTGGGTTATAGGTTATCACTGACGCTACCTGTCCCTCCAACAGATTCTATATCCTTACAGCCTGGAAAATGAGTCTCCATAAGTAAACTGAGGGACTCTGAGCTAGACTCTGTCCACGAGTTATCCTCACGTTGTATGTATCCAGGTGCCACTGGGTCCTTGGATAATACTCGCCTAAACCTAGACAACTCGTTAACAGAGTCCACCGATTCACAGAAATTTACCCATGAAGTCCGTTTCGCTCGTCTAATGTCCTTCTTATACTTAGAGAAACTATCCCTATAGCTATTCCAATCCTCATCGCTCCTCGTTAGTTTGGCTCTATTAAACAGCTTCCTAACTGCAGACCGCTGGTCCCTAAGTTCCCTAGTCCACCATTTCGGCTGTTTCCTTTTCCCAGGATAAATCACTGGACAATTGAGCGCAAAACTATTCCTAACAACATTCGTGAAATTATTCACCGCCAACTCGATACCCTCAACTGAATCTCTCCAGTCCTCAGTATCCACAAGGTCCCTACAGACTGACCTCCTAAAGGACTTCCAATTTGTCCTTCTCGAGTTCCTATAGGGCTGCCCCCTCGCCTTCTCAAAGTCGAGACCAAAAGATATCATGCTATAGTCGGAAAAAGAGTAATCCAAAACTACTCTCCAATCCCTAACATAATTTCCCCCACGGTTAGCCAGCGTTACATCTATAACTGTTTCCCTATCTTTCGCTCTGAACGTAGGAGTAGTACCCCTATTACAGATATGCAGATCATAACAAGTTATAAAATCGTATACCAACTCACCTCTTTTGTTGATGTCCCTGCTTCCCCATTGATAGTGGTGAGCATTCGCATCACATCTCAAGACCATGTACGCGCCTTTCCTCCTAGCGTGCTCCGTCAACTGCTGCAGAGCGATACCTGGTGGATGGTTGCCTCATACGGCATGTACACAGCCGCCATTATAAGCCCGCTGCATCCTGCGGCTTCCTGTTGGACGACCGTAAGGTCCCCACTGCTAAAGGAATGAAGAAAATTAATATTTAGATTATTCCTAGCCAGTATACATGTCCGTACCTTTTCCGTTGTGGATGGTATGAACAGGTTGTACCCCGTGACCCTCAGACCACATACCCTGGTGTTCTTAATCCAGGGTTCCTGTATGAGGGCCACGTCCACGTTGGAGTCAATGAGGAGTCTTGTCAGTTCGGTTGAGGCTGCCTCACAGTGATGCAAGTTAATTTGCACCACTGACAGCCTCTTTAGGTTTATCAGATTTGTTGAACCTAAACCTGATCACCCCAAATCCGAAATTGACAACTCCCCCCAGTGACTCCAGCTTCTTCAGAGACTCCTGATCCACTGCGAATCTGAAGTCTCTGCCTTGGTTCTCCTTACAAGTCATGGTGTTAACCAACTTCCATTGACCTGTAAGAAGACCCTTATTCTGATTTTCCAATACTGTCAGAATGGTTCCAACCTTTAAAATGGGTGGAGGGAACCATGCTGTCACTATTGGACGCAGGGGCAGCTCAGATGCGAGTATCACCTCCTGGATAGAGAGTGTCGCACCTAGCAACTGCGTTCCTGAGAAATTCAAATGATTTCTCGTTCCCGCAGTTAATAGTCTTGACACCCTTCATCCAGTCTGCGCCTTTGAAGGATACCTCATCCGGCCTTCCTTTAACAAGAGCGATTTCCTCAATGAACTTGTGTTCAATTTGTCGCCATTGCTCAACGCTGATCCTCCCTCCTGGATCAACCCTGTCAATGACAGCAGCTTGAATACAATTCTGCACAACTGATTCCTTCGCTCTTTTCGATGTTGAGGGTTGTTCACCTCCTGATACAGCTCTCTTAATGACCTCCTTATGGAGGCCCTTACTAGAGCTGTTTGGCGTGTGAACAACCTTCTTGGCCATCGAAGGTTGCTGGTCATCCCCAGACCTGGCCCTCTTAACAACCCCCCTATGAGGGCCTTTAAGAGAGCCGGATGGGTTTTGACCAGCGTTCTTCGATGTAGAGGGCTTCCCAATCGAAGCTCGTACAGCCCCACTACTGGAGCTGGCAGGCTTCGAAAGTAAAGTCCTCTTACTAGTTGATGGCTGATCATCTCCAGGCCTAGCATCTCTGACAACTTTTTGTTGGTTGCCAGGTTTGCTGGATAGTGTATGACCAACCATTTCAATGGTAGTTGTTGGCTTACCAGGCGTTTCCTGCTGTTTCACTAGGACTGCAGGTTTGCCCGGGTTGCCACTACCAGAATAGTTCGCTCCGGTAGGGATTGATGAAGAGGTTGGCTTTTTTCCTGTGCTCTCACGAGACACTACTGGAGTGTTGCCAGCATCCACATACAATCCTTTAGGATAAGACATTCCCAAAGAGGCACAGACAGGACCGTAGATTCGTTCGAATCTTTTGACGTTCCTCCTGTGCTTCCTGAAAAGGTACTTATCCTTACCTGTAAGTGGCAAAGGGCCTCTCTTGGCTATCTTGTGCAGATAACCAAGAGAGGCTCTTGCGCCACTACGAGCATTCTCCTCTTTAGTTCGGTTTATATCGCCGGTTGTCGCATCAAGCATTACCGCGTCTTGCCGAACTAAACCACTGCCAGACGAATGATCCTCTGAGTTCGTCGAGCCATCCCCCCCCGCTCAGACCCCGCCTCAACACTCGAGTTCTTCTCCAGACTCTGAGCGCGAACTGAGATTACAGTGATCTCATGTTCATCATCAGAGCCGAGAGTAAGATTCTCAAGTTTCTCAGTGGCGCTGGTCGCAGTGAAGGAATCCCTCGAGATACCCAGAATCTCATCCATCTCTGATAGCTGGCCCAACAGTTGACTTTCCTGAAGAAGAATGTCACGTTGGACCCCTATCATCACATAATCGTCGTCCGTACTTACGTCCATTTCATTCCTGTCGCCCTGCGACTGTCCGTCATCTTGTGTCCGATTTTTAAAATTTTCTGAATTTTCTATTTTGTCCCACGAGTATGCCAGTAAAGGAAAAGGACCATCTCGCGCAGTGACGGCGTGCGCGGACATCCCCCCCCGCTCAGACCCCGCCTCAACACTCGAGTTCTTCTCCAGACTCTGAGCGCGAACTGAGATTACAGTGATCTCATGTTCATCATCAGAGCCGAGAGTAAGATTCTCAAGTTTCTCAGTGGCGCTGGTCGCAGTGAAGGAATCCCTCGAGATACCCAGAATCTCATCCATCTCTGATAGCTGGCCCAACAGTTGACTTTCCTGAAGAAGAATGTCACGTTGGACCCCTATCATCACATAATCGTCGTCCGTACTTACGTCCATTTCATTCCTGTCGCCCTGCGACTGTCCGTCATCTTGTGTCCGATTTTTAAAATTTTCTGAATTTTCTATTTTGTCCCACGAGTATGCCAGTAAAGGAAAAGGACCATCTCGCGCAGTGACGGCGTGCGCGGACATCCCCCCCCGCTCAGACCCCGCCTCAACACTCGAGTTCTTCTCCAGACTCTGAGCGCGAACTGAGATTACAGTGATCTCATGTTCATCATCAGAGCCGAGAGTAAGATTCTCAAGTTTCTCAGTGGCGCTGATCGCAGTGAAGGAATCCCTCGAGATACCCAGAATCTCATCCATCTCTGATAGCTGGCCCAACAGTTGACTTTCCTGAAGAAGAATGTCACGTTGGACCCCTATCATCACATTATCGTCGTCCGTACTTACGTCCATTTCAGTCCTGTCGCCCTGCGACTGTCCGTCATCTTGTGTCCGATTTTTAAAATTTTCTGAATTTTCTATTTTGTCCCACGAGTATGCCAGTAAAGGAAAAGGACCATCTCGCGCAGTGACGGCGTGCGCGGACTAGGCTAGAATTACAACCAACCCGTGCCATGGGCGTTGGAGGGGAGCTGCTAGCTGTTAGTTTGTTTAAGCACCAACTAACCATTCAGGTCCTCAGCACTGCTGCCTACCACCTTGACCTTAAAGTGCACTACATTTATTTGGTCCGCGAGAAGCTGTAAAAGCCCTAAGATCGGAGATAATACACATGATATATACCCCCATGCGATGAGCCAGAATGCACCATTCAGTAGAGTGTGTATATCATGTGCCTTACAACCAATCCCCCCGATCCGCCACCTGGGGACGCGTCCGATAGGAGTAAATGTAGCAAAGACTCCAACGGAAAGATCACTTGTTATTTTTGATGGTTCTATCACCCACAAACTGTTGTCCTCACAATCTCCCTCCATACGAGCCCATACTAAAGTTTCTGATTGAGGTGGTAGCTTCTGATGCTCGACGGTAACTAGCGTTCTTACTTGAGTTATATTTTCATATCCGACGTCAAGGGGTATCTCCACATTTCGCCAAATCATAACTTTTCGTCCCATATCCAAAGTAATGCCATGGCTAATCATGAAATCAGCATCAATGATAACTTCATCCACAATATCGGCAACAATGAATAGATGATTGACGGTAACATTGGCAATGGTTAATTTCACATTTACTTTACCATAGACAGTGACCGGCTCCCCAGTAGCTGTGCGCAGGCTTACCCCACATAATGGTTCAATTGTGTTCTTGACTAAATCTGGCCTGACGATAGATTGTGATGCCCCGGTGTCTACAGTAAAAACGTGCTTCTGACCGTTGATGTACCCCGAAGCAGTAAGATTGCTATTTTTCTGTTGAATTACGGATATGAAGATTGTGGGACCGTCAGATGTGGGATCTAGCTCCTGCCCCATAGTGCTAGCTCGTTTTAGTTTTAAAGGTGATTCTTGTGATGATTGATGATTCGACTGCCGGTTATTTCATTGAGGCGAGGTAGATCTGGTTCGTTTCCTTGGTGCTTTGCAGTTTCGCTGAATATGACCCGATTTACCACAGTTATAACATTTTATTCTGGCTTTATTTTGCTTCTCATTAAACGTCTCCAAAACCTTTTTTAATTCGTCGATTATATTTCTCTGACTGTCAGCTACAACTTCGATATTTCGCACATTACATATTTAGGGCTTTGAAATTATTTTCGCTGTTTCTTGTGCCAGTGCGAATGAGACGGTTTCAGTAAATGATGGTTTAGGTGTGGCACAAACCGCGTGTTTTATTTCAGGATCGCGAATGCCATTAACAAATATAATAGAATATAATAGAATATAATATAATATAATATAATATAATATAATATAATATAATATAATATAATATAATATAATATAATATAATATAATATAATATAATATAATATAATATAATATAATATAATATAATATAATATAATATAATTTAATATAATATAATATAAACGAAATGGTTACTCTCTTCTGCCGGCGTTATCTCATATATTATATCATCGTTTCAGCCCGTCTAAACGTAACATAATATGTAAAATTTTCGTGTCAGAGAGTGTCAAATTCGCTCTCTGAGAGAATTATCTCACGTGTAGATTCAAACATTACTATTATAAGATGTATTATGAGACTCTTGTGATGAGATTTCTCTACACCACCATCTTATAAGATGAACTATCAAAAAAAAAAAAAAAAAAAAAGAAATACAAATATACGTGTTTTGTGTCAGAGAGTGTCAAATTCGCTCTCTGAGAGAATTATTTCACGTGTAGATTCAAATATTAGAATTATAAGATGTATTATGACACTATTGTGAGGAGATTTCTCTACACAATCTTCCTATAAGATGAACTGTCAAAAAAATACACATATACGAAAGTTTGTTTATGTGTGTGCATGTGTATTTTGGAAATTACTGAAAAACAATGTTTTTTTTTTTTGTAAAATTGTTTCCTTTTAGTTTTTGTTTTACATGTTAAAAGACATTTTTATAAACATTGTTCGAATTTCTTAAATACACACGACATGATTTACGCTTTGGAGCCTTAAATTCCAGTGGTACCAAATTTTAGTTTAACAAAATTAAGTAAATATTGTGATAATGCAGCAACTTTGTTAACAAACAACTCAATAAGACTGTACCCGGTAGAAAAATGCTTAAAAACTTGTAAATAATGATTTTAAAAATTTTACTGACATATTATTTTGAACTCTTTGTGATTTGTTCCAGGACCAGGAATAAATCATGTAATAGAGGAACATCTCAGATTCATTTTGATATATATATATATATATATATATGTACATACATATGTATCCTTGTTACATGCAACAATAATAAAAATGGTACAAAATAAAAAGTATTATTTGTTGTTTGCCACAATTGTTCGGCAGGTAGCGGTAGAAGACCCATTGCTGATAGACGGACGGGATAGGCATGTTCGCAGGAAACAACAAAAGAGTATATACAGGTTTGAACGGACCAATGAATCCATCGGTGATATATTGGGAATGTCTTAACCCGAAGGTTTTAAAATGGAGGTAGAGGAAGGTCCGGAAATTGCTAGCAAGGGTAAAGAGTCGTGCCTATCAGTTCTTTGGATCCACAAGTCGGCGCTAACAAGCATGGAGTTGCTCACAAGCCATCCAGCGGTCTTGTAAGTTCTCGCAAGGGAAAGGACAAGTCAGCTAGGAGTGGTAGTGAGACAACTCAAACTAGGAAGAGAGCAGAGAAGGTGAACCAAACTCTTGCAAGCCTCGTTAAGGACTCTCAGATGAGGTCCATTAGGGGAGCTCTACCTTGAGATGCCAAGAAAGCTGGTCATGTACCACATAACTCTTTTAAAGGTTTAATTTGACTTTGCCGCCTTGCAACACATGGTAGCCAAAAGTCCAATTTTTTTGTTAACACCGATTTCCGAAATTTTAATGCCATTCAATAGTAAAAATATTGAAACTAAGGTAGAAAAAAATATATAACAAAACATTGGTAACTGTGGGCGTGGCATGCTGTTAAATACAAATATTTTATATTATTTTATAAAAAAATGTGATTTTTTTGTTATGTTGGTAGTATAATAGTCTCTAAGAAATAGTATGATGTGTGACTGTACCGTTTATGCCTGCTGTGTTATTAAATGTTTTTTCAGTCAATTTTGAATTTTAGTGGAATAGAACTTTTGAGGGTCAAAAGGGGTTAAACAAATTTTACTACCAGAAGAAAGGCGAAAGTATCCTCTTTAACCTCATATATCTTTCGTATCTGTCTGGACCCATCTGTAGAACACTTTTTCCATTTGAATGAAATTACTCTTAAAATTTGTTCATGAAACACAAACTTAAAATCAGTTATGATTTAGATTTTAAAACTACAGGATCAATAAGAAACAACGACACCAATAAGGAGTTAAGAAGTTTAAAAAAGAAACATGTTCAGGATGAATTTCTCAAACATGGGTTGATTATAGATCAAACAAAACAAGGATCAGGCATTACGAATGAAGGGAACACAGCAAGAAGATTCTTTTCAGATCCCGAAAGAGCATCTGAAATAACAGGTGTTGATATAAATCAAGATTTGAAATAATTATCGATGTACTTGTGTGCAATGAACAAATTGATGCTAGAAAATTTGGTAATTATGCGAAGGAAACTGCACGAATATATATAACCAAAAATCCGTGAATATGTCTGCAACAGTTAACAAAATCCTTTATCGTGAATCAATGGAAAGTAGAACATCGGGACTTAGATGAAGAAGCAAAAGGGCTGCTAGAGGACAAGAAGGAGAAATAATATAGAACTAAATATGAAATATTTGCAAGCTATTTTCAAACGAATGAATAATAATTATAATTTTTTTATTGTTATTTAAGTAAAAAATAAAATAAACAGTAAAAACTTTTAGTTATTATAAAAAATAAACATTTTTGTCTTTAATGTTATTTATATAAAAGAACAAAATAAACATTAAAAAACAATCGATTCTAGAGGAACCTGTTCTAGAATTGATAAACTGGAAACCTGATAACAAAATTATGCTGGGTATTATTAAATGCTTTTTTATCTGCTTATAACTTTTTTTATAAGTAAAGTTGATTCGAAAAAGAAAAATTCCGCATTTTCATACTAAATGCTATAAAAAAATTAAAATTCAACTTCAGCCTTAAATTTCTCAATAACTACTGAACCTATTTTAATGAAATTAAAACTGGAAAAAATTCAAAAAAATATCTCCATAAAAAAATCTAAAATATCTGTATCGATTCAAAAATTACAGAGTTTTGGCCGATAAAAGGCGATTCTGAGCCACTGTACGGCATATTTAATGTGGATTATACATATATTTCTTATCCCGCTTTTAGATATTTATTTACCGCATTTTACATTAAAAATTTGCGCCTGAACAATGTTGAGTGATTGCATCACTTGATACGAATACTGAAGACGAAGCTAGGGAAATCATATTGAATGGATGTTACGTTCGGGCTTGGCTATGTCAAATTTCGCTACTCGAAAAATGACAAAGTCAAAGAGGCTGCGGATGGTGCTGATAAATCTGCATCATTGTGATGCGGTCTCGACCGAATTAATAACCTACCTCAGTGAGACCAATGTGAACGTGGCCCTAATCCAAAAGCCTTGGCTAAATAACAACCAGGTCTGTGGTCTTAGGGCTAAAAGATACAAATTGTTAGTGCCGTACACTGAGGATAAGGTAAGGACATGTATCCTAGTGAGGAATGAACTTCAGTTCTTAATCCTTTCAGTTCTTTCAGTCATGGAGACCTAACGGTCGTTCAAGGAGAGGCGTTAGAAGGTAGTAAACTGGCCTTGGGCTCGGTATGCATGTCCTATGAGGCGAAGGAACCACCGGACGACAGGGTGTGGACCTTGGCCGAGTATGCTAGACGGTTGTGATGCCAATGCACACCACAGTCAATGGGGTAGCAGGGACACTAATAAGAGAGTTGAGTTAATCTTTGTTTTCATTATAACGAATGATCTTTTAATCTGCAATAAGGGAAATACCCCTACGTTCGGACGAAGGATAGAAATTCGGTAATAGTTATCACACTGACTAACTCTAGAGACCTAGTTGGGGATTGGAGGGTGGCTATAGAGTGTTCTTTTTCTGATCATGGCAGGGTAACCTTTAGTCTGAACTTTCTGGGTTCGGAGAGGACACCTTTTAGGAATCCTAGAAGGACGAACTCCGAGGGAGTTTTTGTCGAGGGATAATCTTGACGAAGTGGTAGAGAAAATAACGGGGTCTATTATCAGTAGCTATGAGCTCACCTGCCCGGTGAGTTATTCGGGTAAGAGGAAACACCCGGTCTGGTAGTCAGAGGAGCTGAGAGTTCAACGGACCACAGTTGGCAGGCTATATAACAGGGCCCATAGAACTGGTAAGGACGAGGTTTGGGTCACATATAGGGTGAGTTTTAATAAATACAAAAAGGACATTAGACGAGCTAAAAGGGTCTCGTAGATTAGGTTCAGCGAGACCATTGACTATGTCAAAGAACTATCCAGACTCAGGAAGATACTGTCGAAGGATCCTAGTGTTCCGGGGAGTTTCCAGAGGTCAGATGGTTCATGGACGGAGTCTAGCGCTGAGTCGCTTATTGTACTTTTGGAAACCCATTTTCCGGGTTGTAAGGATCCATTGATGGAAGAATCAGGTGGGGAAGAGCACTTCTTCACAGAGTCCGCCATCGGAAGAGTTGAAACGGTAATGAGAGACGTGACTACGGTTGAGAAAGCAACATGGGTGGTGAATTCATTGGAGCCTTATAAGTCACCTGGCCCAGATGGTATTTTTCGGGCCATGTTACAGAACGCACCGTTGGTGGTTTGTCAACTACTAGTGGATATTTTTAAAGGGTATCTGCTACATAGACACATATCGACGGGGTGGAGAGAGGAGAGAGAGGAGAGAGGTAATACCTAAAGATGGTAGGACATGTCACTCGAAACCCAAGGATTATAGACCTATCATGCTATCGTCTTTTCTCTTGAAGACATTAGAAAGATTGATAGATCTATATCTAAGATCATCTATTGGCACCAACAGCATGAGTAGCGTTCAATATGCTTACCTGAAGGGTAAATCTGTTGAGGACTTCGGTACAGAGAATTTACTTCTTGGATATTGAGGGAGCTTTCAATAATATCAAGATTGACACTATTAAGCAGACGCTGGTGGGTCTTAAAGTACATGACTTCTTGATCGTATGGATAATCCTCATGCTGAGCAACAGAATTATCAACTCGAGCTTGGGTGGAGTATGTTTAAGGAAACTGGTGACTAGGGGGACACCGTAAGGGGGAGTGCTCTCACCCCTGTTGTGGATATTGGCTGTCGATGTGATTCTGCGTCAATTTGACAGGAGGGGACGGAAGATCGTGGCATATACTGATGATGTGGTCATACTGGTGAAAGGAAAATTCTTCCCACGCTGATAAAGGGTTGGGAGTGAATCCAAAAAGGACAGAGTTGGTTCTGTTTAGCAGAAGGTACAAGATAGAGAATTTTTGATTACCGGTACTATGTGGAACGGAACTAAGACTATCCGACTCACCGAAAGATCTTGGAGTATTCCTCGATAGTAAGCCGACCTGGAAGGGGAATGTTCAGGAGGGACTCAAACGTGGCCTTAATGCCTACTACACCTGTAAAAACTAAACAGGTTGGAATTGGGGACTTAAACCAAAGGTTGTAAACTGGATCTACACCTCGGTGGTGAGACCAATTCTTACTTATGGTTGTTCTGTTTGGTGGCAGGCACTGGAACGTAAAAGTAATAGGAACCTTTTGTCGAAGGCACAGAGGTGTGCTTCAATTGGCATTACAGGTGCAATGAGAAGTACACCACAAGCGGTTCTGGACATCATACTTCATCTCTTACTCATTGAGGAGTTTGTGAAGGGTATGACAACAAAGAGTCTGCTGAGACTTAAGGAACTAGGACTATTAGGTTCATCGAGAGCTGATCACTCGAGGGTCATATACGAGATCAGTTATGGTTAGGTTAATCTGAACTCCACGACAGCATCAGATTATATGGCCGCTGAATCGGACTTTGGGGAAAATCCTGTCGTGGTGATACCTGATAGGGAGGTCTTTTCCGGCACTGAGAGACTGTACGAAGGTTGCGCAGTATTCACAGACGGATCAAAGATAGACATAGGTACTGGTGCGGGAGTTTATATTATGGGTACGAATCTAAAGGGCTCTTTTAGACTCTCTGATGAGTGATGAATTAATCAGGCGGAACGTTGTGAGGGGTATTTAAATTACTCTCTATTGGCCCTGGGAGCACATTTGGTGAAATCCAGGCTAGTTGCTTACTGTAAGAAGTCACTGAGAGAGGTGATGGAACACTACATGGTAAGATTCTCTTGTTGTGAGGGGTATTAAGTTACTCTCTATTGGCCCTGGGAGCACATTTGGTGAAATCCAGGCTAGTTGCTTACTGTAAGAAGTCACTGAGAGAGGTGATGGAACACTACATGGTAAGATTCTTTTGTGTGCCTGGTCACTGTAATGTATCTGGTAATGAACTGGCCGATGAACTGGCAAGGCAAGGCGCAGCAAAGGATGTCTCGGAGGGGGAAACCTATGTGAAACCACCACTTCTATGGAAAGATCAATGATTGGATCTTGGTCAGAACGAATTCGACTTGGGAGAGTAGAGTGGACTGTAAGGTGTCAAGGGCGGTAGGGCCGGCGCTAGACAGGGCAGACACAGGCATTCTTCTGGACTTGAGTAGGAGGAGCTTAAGGATCATGATGGGGGCAATAACGGGTCACTGTCTGATAGGGAAGATGAGGTTTAGATGGGACGCTAGCAATTCCGACTTTTGTAGAATGTGTGAAGTCGTCGATGAGACCAAGTCTATTGAGCACATTATGTGCCACTGTCCACGATTGCAGAATAGTAGGATGAAGTGGCTGGGTAGTCAATTTCTCGACGCGCTAAATGATGTTCCATGTACTGACTATAGTCGGATCCTACGCATTACATCTAAACCTAGAAACTCAAAGAAGTTGTCGCGGACCAAATAAATCAAGTGCACTTTTAACGTCAAGGTGAGAGGTAGCAGTGACGAGGATCTGTATGGTTAGTTAGTGCTTAAATAAACTAATCGCTAACAGCTCCCTTCCAACGCCCATGGCACGGGTTGGTTGTAATTTCTCTAAAAGCCTAGTCCGGTAACGCCATCACTGCGCGAGACGGTCCACTTAGAACGTGCATTTTAGTGGGACCAAAATAAGTAAGGAAAATAATAAAATAAAGAATGTGGAGAAGGATAAGGTAGTTTCAGTAGGAGTTTCGGACATTGACTCTGACCTTTTAAGAATTCACGATGACATAATTGCTCAGGAGGGACACTTATTGAGTGAACTAGCCAAAACAGACGACCTCTTGGGCTCACTTGTAGACTCTCTCGGGGAGACGGGAGAAACTGGAGGATCTTTCTCTTAGTTCTTATGAGGAACACGAAATCACTATAATTTCAGTTCACGCTCAGGAACAAGATCCTCTAGTATCCGAAGTGTCATCAGCACGGGATGGTGGACAGGTGGGTTCAAAATTAGTTCGGCAAGACGCGTTAAAACCGTCGTCGACAGCCGAACAAAAGAAGAGAAAGCAAAGAATGGCGTCAGAGCCTCCTTCATCATTCTTAATAAGTTGACCAAGAGGGATCTGCAGTCAGTCAGTGGTAGGGATAAATACCTTATCAAGAGGGATAGGAAGAGTGTATTTAGATTTCAAAAAATCTATGGCTCGACCTCCGCTATCTTGGGAATATCTTATCCCGAGGGACTAAATGCGATATTTGACACCGTTCCGGAAAGTGCTCGGGAGAGTACAGGAACCGGGTCAGGGGTCACACTGAAGTCCAAGAATAATGAAAATGAGAGCAGCCGACCAAATAAACCTGGTGAATCATTCACTAAAGGAGCCAGGCTTGGAGACGACCAACACTCGACAAGTAAGTCGAGTAAGAAAGGTGCGGCAAACAACACTCCTAGCTCTCTTAAAGGTCTTCAAAAAAAGACCTGGACGCTGGAAGTGGGGCTGGTCATAAGCCATCCAGCTCTCTTAAGGATCACCGTAAGGAGGTCGTTAAGAGAGTTAGGTCCGGCGATGACCAACCAGTCTCGACTGCTAAGAAGGCAAGTCACACACCGACTGGATATCTTAAGGGACCCCAAAAGGAAGTCATTAAGAGAGCTAGATCCGGTGACGACAAGAATTCTACCTCAAAAAAGGCGAAGGAGTCGACAAAGCCGGCATATCTTCAGGCGGCTGTCATAGACCATGCTGACCTAGATTGGAGGATTAGCACGGATCTATGGAGGTCGATTGAAGATAGGCTCATCGACGAGATCGCCTTAATGAAGGGAAAACCGGATGAAGTGTCCTTCAAAGGCGTGGACTGGTCAAAGGGAGTCCAAACTGTCAATTGTGGTAATGAGAAATCGCTTGAATTTCTCAAGGCCACGATTGCCAAGTGTGGCAACCTTTGTCCAGAGGCGAAACTGGATGTGATACTCGCATCTGAGTTGCCCCTGAGGCCGGTAGTGACAGTGTGGATTCCACCCCCCATAAAACCGGTGGAAATTATACTGACAGTATTGGTCACCAGAACGAGGGTCTGGATACAAGTTAGTGGAAGTTGTTAGCTTCTCTGACTTGTAAAGAGAATCTCGGAAGGTATTTCAGGTTTGCTAAAGACCAGGAGTCTCTCAAGAAATTGGAGTCTATGGGGGGAATTGCTAATTTCGGTGTGGGCACTATCAGGTTCCGGTATCCGAAATCTGAAAGTACCAACAAGGCTGCAAGTGGTGCAAATTAACTTGCTCACTGTGAAGCAGCCTTAATCGAATTAGCAATGAACCTTATTGACTCCAAAGTGGATGTATCCTTAATCCAAGAGCCCTAGATCAACAAAACCATTAAGTGTCAAAGGGTATACACTTTTTGTACCATCCACTGAGGATAAGGTAAGAACGTGTATACTATAGCCCATGAGGCCAACCCGGCGTATATTTGGTACTCTGTTGCGATGATAACGCACATCACTGCCAGTGGGGCAGCACTGATATCAATGAGAGAGGTGAGTCAGTTTTTAATTTTATAACTACTAATAATCTTTTTATCTGTAACAGGGGCAATATGCCCACATTCAGAACTAAGGATAGAGAAGCAGTTATAGACATAACACTGACAAACCTTAGGAGCGATTACATTACGAACTGGAGGGTAGATAGAGAATGTTCCTTTTCGGAACATAACAGGATATCCTTTAGTTTAAATTTCGCGAGGCCAAAGGGAGAACCGTATAGGAACTCCAGGAGAACCGACTGGAACTCCTTTAGGGCCATTATGGATAGGGAACTAAACGCCGCTCCAGAATGGCAATTATCATCAGAGGGAGTTGAGAGTTTAGTGGAGGATTTCACAGGGAAAGTTAGGAATAGTTATGAACTAACTTGTCCGGTAATATTTTCGGGAAAGAGGGAATAACCTAAATGGTGAACCAAGGAACTTAAGAACCAAAGGTCAACCGGCGGGAAGCTGTTCAATAGGGCAAAACTAACACGTAAGTGTGAGGATTGAAACAGCTACAGGGAACTTTTCAATAGGTATAAGGCAGACATTAAGAGTGCAAAGAGGGACTCATGGAGAAACTACTGTGAGTCCATCGACTCTGTTAATGAGTTATCCAGATTCAGGCGAATTTTATCCAAGGATGGAGTCTTGCTCTGAGTTTCTGAGTTTATCATTTTCCAGGCTGTAGGAAGTTGGAGGTAGATGCACGGGCAGGACGAATATTGGGATTCTCAGAATGTGTATGTGATAGGGAACTTAGTGAAGTAGTCGGTGACATAGTCTCGATGGATAAGGTAGTATGGGCGGTGAACACCTTAAACCTTACAAGTCACCTGGTCCAGACGGTGTTTTTCCAGCCATGCTACAGAACATCAGTGACACGGCACTAACACTTCTTACAGAGCTTTTTAGTGTATGTCTGATTAGGAGATATATTCCAAGGAGGTGGAGAGAGGTTAAGGTAATTTTCATACCTAAGGCGGGTAGGGCTAGCCACTCGAAACCTAAGGATTTTAGACCGATCAGCCTATCGTCTTTTCTTTTGAAGACATTAGAGAGATTGATCGATCTTTATCTGAGGACGACAATTGACAACCATATCATCAGTGGGGCTCAACACGCTTATCTAAAGGGTAAATCTGTTGAGAGTGCGCATTGAACGCGGCCTACAGTATAGGGAATATACCTTGGCAGTGTACCTTGATATAGAAGGAGCTTTTAATAACATTAAGATTGAGGCTATTAGAGAATCACTACGCGTTCAAAACTTCCTAATCGAATGGATTATTTTGATGCTGAATAGCAGAAAAATTAATTCGAACTTGGAATATGCATGCATAAGCAAGATAGTGATTAGAGGGACTCCGCAAGGAGGAGTTCTCTCGCCCTTGCTATGGCTCTTAGACGTCAATGTCATTTTAAGACAATTTGACGCAAGAGGACGGAAAATCGTTGCTTATGCCGATGAAGTTGTTATACTGATCACAGGGAAATTTCTTTCTACGATCAGCGACGTCATGCAGTCTGAACTTAACGAACTGTCCTCATGGGCTACTAGTAAGGGTTTAGGGATCAACCCGGGGAAAACAGAGCTAGTTATTTTCACCAGAAGGTTCAAGATTGAGCAGTTTAGGCTACCTGTACTAGGGGGAACTGAACTAAGACTGGCAAAGAAGCAAAATATCTTGGGGTGTTTCTTGATAGTAAACTATCTCGGAAGAGGAACACTCAGGAAAGGCTTAAAAAGGTCACAACGCCTACTACACATGCAGGAACTCCATAGGTAAGAATTGGGGCCTTAAACCGATGGTAGTAAATTGGATTTACACCTCGGTGGTGAGACCAATTCTGACGTATGTATGATTGGTCTGGTAGGAGGCAATGAGAATAGGAAGTCGTAGGAATCTTTTGTCTAAAGCCCAGAGATGTGCTTCGATTGGCATCACAGGTGCCATAAGAAGCACACCTCAGGCGGCCATTGAGGAGGTCGTGATGGGAATGGATGCAAGGAGCCTGCTTAGACTTAGTGAACTAGGACTTACAGAATCAATAAAAATAGGATATTTCAAACTTCTAAACGAGGTCAATCTCGGTGGACATGCCCTGGGTCCCTCTTGATCTACGGACTATATGTGCACGGAGGTCGACTTCGGGGAAAATCTTGTACTGATTATCCCGAGTCGGGACCAATGGTCAGGTAGGGAGAAACTATTCAGTGGAGTATCGGTATTCACTGATGTATCCAAAATGGATACAGGCACTGGTGCGGGTGTGTATCTGGTTGAGGAGAACATCAGGGAAATGTATAGACTCTCAGATAGTTGCAGTGTATTCCAGGCGGAAATTCTGGGTATTCTTAGGGCCACGGAATTGATAGCAGGGAACATTGAAGAGAATACAGAGGTAACTCTGTATGTAGATAGCCAAGCGGCGCAGAAGGCCTTGAAATGACGTTTTGTCAAGTCTAGGTTAGTTAGAGACTGTAAGAAGGCCCTGAGGAGATTGATGAGAAATTATCACAAATATTAGACTCTGCTGGGTACCGGGTCATTGCGAGATAATTGGCAATGAGGTAGCTGATGAATTAGCTAGGAACGGCTCATCTTTGGATAGGGCTGTAAGTGAAAGTGGTGTGAGACCACCTCTAGGTTTTTACTTCTGGTTAATTAGAGAGTGGATTCGGTATAGAACCAATCATGCATGAAATCGTAGAACGGACTGTATAAACTTGATATAACAGATAGAAATCTACTTTTAGGCATGAAAAGGGAAAACCTGAAGACTATGATAGGTATTCTGATAGGTCATTGTCACATAGGGAGAATGACAGGGAATTCCTCCGGTCTTTGCAGGATGTGCGATGATAACGAGGAGCTAGAGACGGTAGAACATATTACATGTCACCGTCCATGTCTACAACTAAGTAGACAGAAATGGTTAGGCAGTCGATTCGTTGACGAATTGGACAGTATATCGAGGATCGATCTCGATAGATTGATAGGATTCGTCATGGGAATAGGCTGGCTAAGAGGGGGTCGTTGGCTTATTCTTTTCTGTACTTTTCTTGGACTTAGCTTTTTCTATTTTTTTCTTTCCTGTTCTTTTTCTATAATTACTTCTACAAACTCTCTCTATATAATCTACGAAGGGACTCACAATGGACCTCTAGGTATCCGAGTGGATGCACAGGTAATCTTCTGAGTACTGTGCAACCCTTCTTTACCTACCTACCTACCTTACTCTTTCCTTCTTTCCTTTTTCTCTTCTTATTCCTATTTTCCCATTTCTATACTCTATAGCTTTTCAAATGAAGGGACTCACAAAGGACCGAGATCGGTCTCTGGGTGGAGATGTGGTACATTTGGTATCACGTCAACCTTCTCTCTCTATCTATCTGTTTGCCACAATTGCCACACAACTTTGTTTCTACATTTAATTTTTAACTTCTCATCTACACACTTGTTGTTATGTTACAAATTCCATGGCGCAAGTTGTTGCTGATTCTTAAATATCAATTTTGCTTAATTAAAATTTTTTTTTTCTACTTAATTTATTGTGCTCCTGTTACATAGAGTGTACAAATTTTTATAAAACACATTTACAGCCCGTCTAGACGTAAGATAATATGTAAGATTTTTGTGTCAAAGAGTGTCAAATTCGCTCTCTGAGAGAATTATTTCACGTGTAGATTCAAATATTAGTATTATAAGATGTATTATGAGACTGTTGTGATGAGATTTCTCTACACAACCATCTTATAAGATGAACTGTCAAAAAAATGCACACACAGGGAAGTTTGTATGTGTGTGAGCTTATATATTTTGGAAATTACAAAAAAAAACAATGTTTTTTTTTTAAATTACTTTATTTTAATGATTGTTTTACATTTAAAAAAATATTTTTATAAAAATTGTGTTAAAAACGTGCGATTTTTTTAAATAAAAAGTACATGTTTATTCCGTGACTGATTGAAAATAATGATATCTTATAGGATTTATTAGAGTACGTGTACCCCTTATTTAAGATTAAACATAATATAAACAAAATGGTTACTCTCTTCTGCTTGCGTTATCTCACATATTATATCAACGTTAATCTCAGTTGTAGACCTGAGGTTACATACGTATGAATGTATTAGACATCTGCATCAATTCATTTGTAACTCGTTTCAATACATCCCATTTCATTTCAATCGTTGTCTGCTTTTGCTTTTTAAACTTAAAATCAATTCTGTGTGTGTGAAAGATTTTCAACTGAATTGAATTGTATGTAGAAAGGCAATAAATGCAATATTGTGATTTGTTATTATTATTATTAATATTATTATTATTATTATATTATTATTATTATTATTATTATTATTATTATTATTATTATTATTATTATTATTATTATTAATATTATTATTATTATTATTATTATTATTATTATTCTTTTTGGTTTAAAAATTTAAAATAAAAGAAAAATAAAATTTGAAAAGTGTAAATAATAGCTCTGTTTAGGTTTCAGTGTGTGTAGACATAGTGTGTAGCGGCATAGAAAATACGTGTTCAATTCTGCTGGTGTCTAATTATAGTCCACAAACTCTGCTTTGGTATTGAAAAACAGAGACAACAAGGCAATTTGCAAACTTGTTTAAGAATTAGTAAGAAAACAACAAAATGCACATATACAGTATTGGAAAAGAGCTTATATCTGTAATTAAAAGTAATAACACAAATAAAAAACAAATTTTATTTGATTTTAGATAATATTTATTCTATTTCATACATTTTAATTTTCTTCTTAATTTATGTTAATTTTTTGATTTATTTTACTTATTTTGTAAATTATATTTTTTATCTATATATTTATATAAAGAAGTGACTGGTTGTCCAAGTGGTTCGATATCCGAAGTACCAGTAATTTACTCTATATGAGTTCCTCATGAAATAACTGTAACGTGTTTTTATTGTCAACTGAGTTAGTTCAGTTTTGTCCAGGGTCGACTTAGGGGATCCAGGAACCTTAAGTGAGAACATAATTGGTTCAAATATACAGTGCACTGTAGTGTATCTTTATTTAATTATTCAGTGTTTTAGTTATCGATAATAAATATTAATAAATATTTCGTGTTAGATAAATTACTCAGTTTCATCTCAAGTAATTCGGGTTCTAATACAAGTAGATGCGGATTGAAGATTCGATTCCCTCGGGTAGTATAGAAGCCGGATCGTTTATGATGCTAGCACGATAATACTACACAGGCAATTCGGATTCTATTACTGCTGGGTTGAAGATTCAGTTCCCTCGGGTACTATGCAGCTAGCCGGATCATTTATGATACTTAGAGATATCTTACGAATTGATTTAAATAATACAATTTCTTAAAACTAGGTTACAAAATTTAGACTTAATCTAAAGAGAAACACCCAGCCGAAGTTGCTGTGCCAAAACAGTCAACCGAAGTTGCTGTGCCAAAACAGTCAGCCGAAATTACTGTGCCAAAATAGTCAACCGAAGATACTGTGCCAAAACAGTCAACCGAAGTTGCTGTGCCAAAACAGTCAACCGAAGTTGCTGTGCCAAAACAGTCAACCGAAGTTGCTGTGCCAAAACAGTCAACCGAAGTTGCTGTGCCAAAACAGTCAAACGATTTTGCTCTGCCAAAACTGTCAACCGAAGTTCCTGTGCCAAAACAGTCAACCGAAGTTGCTGTGCCAAAACAGCCAACCGATGTTGCCGTGCCAAAACAGTCAGAACAAAACCGCATTGTCCGAAGCAGAAGTCGCTGTTCAAGGTCTCCCCCTGACGCTCGGACTTGATCAGAGTACCAGAGGAACAGTGGCTGATTTCACAATATCAGATACCTTAGGAATAAGGCAGATTATATTGTAAGATCAGCTGTTTGGTTTTTGGCAAATTCTTCTATCGCTCGAATCAGAATTATTTCATCCAACTTTAGAATACTTATGTGAAAAATTCCATAAACTGAATGAGAATTATTAATATGATGGTTGGTAGGTAAAGTAAATACGTTCATGTATTAGTGTAAAATAATATAGATACAGGCGAGTAAAGGAGTGGAATGTTAATGGAATGCAGACGTATAAAAGAATATAAATATTATACTTATGTACAAGTTTAACCAGCTATTAAACTTTCTTACATAACATAGGATACCAAAAAACTACTAAAGTATATAAGTATATCCAGTTAAAAAATCAGATTTCAGAAAATTCGGAGCATTTTTTTAGGTTAAAAAATATTTAAACTTTGCTTTTACATATCGCATTCTATGAAGTCTATAAACTACTTTTCTAGACACTTTTATCCTCCAAGAATCCAAATTTCTAAAATTGTCGACATCGTGTTGACATATATAAAGAAAGTTCAAAGAGTACCAAAGAAGAATAAAAAAAGTGCCAAAAAAACTTCATATAGGATGTTATTAACTCCGAACGGTTTATATTTAATTCCATACTTCTATCTTCAATATTACAGAATATTCAAAAAGTACCACTAGAAGAACGAAAAATGCCACAAAGTCGGCACTCTAGAATTCGTGCCCACATAGTACCATATATCTTTAATTTCAAGTTTCTACGTTCAGTATTATAGAAATTTCGAAAAGTACCACTAGAAGAACAAAAAAGTATCACAAAATCCCCTTTGCTAATTCTTATCCAAATAGGACATTGTATCCTTAATTTTATACTTCTAAGTTTGTTGCGGCAGCAACTTAAACTTTTGTAATGATAGCTTTTTAGCAGTAATAAAACGAAATTTTGTTTTATTATGCAAAAATGAGCGTGTTTTATTATTCTTTCCTCTCCGATTTATTAATTATAAAAAATATATAAAAAATTAGTGCAGCCATTAAAATATATGTGTACCAATTCATTACAGGGTAAACATTAATAAATAATATGAAAATAATAGAATTCAACTCTGTATTCATGAATATAATAAAATAGCGGTTACAAATTTATAAATTCAAATTAAGTGAAATTAGTTCACAACATCCCGGCCCCGTGTGTCGATCAGGGAGACTCACCACCAATGTCTGGAACACCTCCTCAACCATTCTTCGCTTCCATCGCCCACGCGTTTCATTGTCATCAAAGATTATGATGATATCTCCAATCTGAATAGGCTTAACAGGTTGGTGCCACTTTTTACTCATCTTCTCCAAAATATTTATTTTAACTGCTGTAATATATGCCATTGCATTCTTAGACAAACTTTATCAGGTACAGCAGGCGTTTGTAATATATTTGGATATCCAATCAAAAAATGGTTGGGTGTTAAAGGTTCAGCTTCAGAGTTCTCGATTGGAAAATGCGTCAATGGTCACGAATTTATCAAAATTTCTGCTTCTATAAGTAGGCTGCGAAAGATCTCAACTTGGGGAGCCTTTTCTTTTAATGTAAAGGCTAATACATTCTTAACGGAACGAACCATTCGTTCCCACGCACCGCCTGCGATGGATTTGCTGGGGTGTTAAAGCACCATTCTATGCCACGTTGTGCGCATTCATCCATCAATTTTGATTCATCGAAAACAAATTCCTCCTTACTTACCCCCACAAAATTACTGACCCTGTCACGCCTTATTCGTACAGGTAACCCTCTTCGGTTAATGAAGTTTCGATTACACAATATAACTGCATCCGTCCATAAATCTTTTGCAATCTCAAGGTAAATTGGTCTTGTTGTTAGGCAGGTAATAATAGACACCCATCTTTTTTCGTGTCGTCGACCTATTGAAAAAAGAAATGGGCCGATGTAGTATACACCAGTATAATAGAATGCTCTCACATAGGGGGTAGGTATCTTCTGGGTGTTGGCCCATTAAGGGTTGTTTCGGAACAGCAAACATATTTTTACAAACTTGGCAATTCTTCTTTGCGGACTTTACTAATTGTCGTAGACACGGTATCCAAAACTTAACTCTATATATGTCAATATATGCTTCTTAGGCAATATTATCTTTGCTTAAAAACGGTGTAAGTTTGAAAATCGAGCTAGACTTAGACACAGGTTTATTCATTTTCAAATTATTATACTCTTTATAGAAAATATCCCGCTGAACGATTTTACATAAATATTCTGTCGTGTCATCAATTTCCCCAGCACTTAATTGTGGGCCAAACTTCGTCACTGTTTCCTTCCGAATCACGCCATAAGACTTAAAAATTTTCTGCGATACGGTGGGAAACAAACTGTTTATATGTTCTACAGTCAGATTGAATCCATTTTATTGCCGTTTTAGAGTCTGACCAATATGTTATGTCCATTGGTTTTATGTCGTGACAGGATATTATTGACTCCTTCAATCTTACGCCAAGCACTGCCGCCTGGAGTTCAAGACGCGGAATGGTTTTAATGATGCGCATCTTGACTTGCCAGCAATGAAAACTACGTTAACATCATTTTTGTAACATATCCTCCAATAGACTACAGCTGCAAAGGCAACTTCACTTGCGTCTGCAAAAATGTGTAGTTCAACTACTGCTCCACTTCTAAAAAGCTTTTGTCCATAACACCTGGGACCTTTCACTTCGTATATACCGTACAGACTTTTATACCATACTTACCATTTTGTATAAATCTCATCTGGAATTTTCGCATCCCAGCCAATTTTGCTCCTCCACATTTCCTGTAGTAGTATTTTAGATTTAACAATTCCGTTTGCCAAAAACCCGAAAGGGTCGAATATTGACATTGTAAGACTCAATACCTCATTCCTTGTTGGTTTACGATCACCATTCAAAACAGCTTCTGGAACTTTCGTAAACTTCAGAACAAAATAAAAACTATCAACAAACTGCCTCCAACGCATTCCTAAGATTTTCTCGACTGTAGCTTCATTTTAACACAGGTTGGCCAAAACTAGGTCTTCATTCACGAATTCGCCTTCATTTATTACGGCCAAAACTTCTTTCGAATTTGACACAAAACCTCTTAGTTCGAAACCGGCTTGTCGATGAATTTGAGCTACGTCCTTTGTGATGCTGATGGCCTCGTTCGCATCGTTGAAACTGTTGACATAATCATCAACGTAGTGACTGTTAACAATTGCCTTATTGGTCTTAGGATTAGTATCTTTATAGATTTCTGCATTAAGATTCTTGACGTATTGAGCCGAGCTCAATGACAAGCCCAAATATCATAACTCGCATAACATACTCATCAGGCGGTCTACTGGATTGACCATCTCGCCACAAAAAACGCTGAGCTGTCTGATCTTCTTCTCGAATTCTAATACGATGGAACATTTTCTTTATGTCGGCACATACTCTTATTTTTCCCTGCCGAAATCTGAGCAATATTGATAACAGTGACTTGGGTTGGTATTTCTTAGGACCTCTCATCAACCTCGAATTGAAAGATTCTCCATCTACACAAGCGTCAGCATAAAAAACGAGACGTCGTTTGTTTTCCTTATTTACATTCGTAACAACAAAATGCGGGAAATACCAAGTAGGACTATTTTTAACGGCAGCTTCTTCCGGAGATAATTTTCTGACATAGGATTTAGTGACGTAATCATTTATTTTAGCTATATACTATTCAGCAAAACGTTCATCTTTGTTCATTTTGGCTTCCATATTATTTAGATGCTTCAACGCCATCGGATAACTTTCCTTGGTTTCAAAGCTATCACGCTTCCATAGAAGTTCAGTCTCGAAATAGGTTCCTTTCCTTATCGTAGTGCCACAAAGAATTTCTTCAGCTCGCCTGTCATCAAGTGATACCACCGGTTCCAATAATTTAATTCCCAAATTCTCCAATGTAAAAAATTCCAAAACCTGTTTATGAATGTTATTTTATATATCCATATTATATTACCCAAACTCGTTTGATGTAAAGCAAAACATCCATCTAAATTCAAAACTTTGGACGGACGAACAAGATTTATGTGGGGTAGGCCTATTAATAATTTTGGTCGAGCATTATTATAATCTTCAAAAACAATTTCGTTGAGAATAGAAAATCTTTTCCCGAATTTATCAAACTGCAGATTCTGCGGAGGCAATTTCAAATTCCTTGTAGTAAACACATTCCTCATTTGGAAACCAGAATTATTTGCATCAATACCACTAATCTCTAAATTTACCTTTCTAGACATTTAACTACTTGTTTTACCTCCTATCCAACAGAAGCATAAGTTATTTGGCATCCCCTGTAGTTCGATCTCATTTGCAACTTCATCTTCTAAAAGAGTTATTTTAGAGCCTTCATCTATAAAAGCCACAACTTGTACCGTACCTTTCGGACCTGTCAATTCAACTGGCAAATATTTAAATAATGTTTCCTTATCTAAAAAATCTTCTACTATCGTATTTACAGAGCCGTTAATATTTTTCCTATTCACCTTAACCGTATTCATTGTGTTGTTATCCTCGCTTTCAAGTTGGTTATTTATTATGCTTTTAACTGCGATGTCACTTTCACGTTCATCTGTATTACTTTTATTTTCATTTAACTTCCCCTCTTTGTGCAGCAATTTATTGTGATGTTTATTACATTTAAACAAAACACATTGACGTCTGTTCCTACAATTCAATGAACTTCTCGTTCAACAAACAAAATAAAGGTGATTATTTTTCACAAATTGCCATCTTTCATTTGTTGGGATTCCCCTAAATTTGTCACAATTGTACATAAGTGACGGATTCATATTCTTTTTCCTATTGCTCATCAATTCATTTTTACTGGTGTCCGCTTCAAGCAAAAGGGAAATATATGTAGCAGCTTCCTGCAACCATAAACTAAAATCTTGTACATTGGGATATGGACCAAGATAATTCACCGAGTTTTTTGTCCACTCTTCTCGTTTCTGAAGCGGCAACTTATTGATAACACTTACATCAGAGTAGGTGCAGCTGTTGCATTGGCATTTATTAAAAATGCAGACAGATTTGAAACCATGGTACTAAAATTTACTATATCATAAATTTTATTTTGAGATATCGATGCGAAAGCACACGCCTTTGCAATATGACTGCGTATCAATACCTGAGGACGGCCATAGTGAAACTCGAGTGTAGTGATCTGGTTCACGGTGTCAGGATGAATCAAAAATGACTACTTTGGCCCTGGCATCGCCTTTTAAAGATTTTTGTAAACGAATTAAATTTTCTAAATTCGAGTAACCATAATTTGTTGTAGTTTCTCTGTATGCGACTATGAACATTGGCTATTGTTCGGGCAGACCAGAAAAATATGGAGTTTACGAAGTTAGCGACAATCATTTGCAGATTGTAAATCGGGTACATTAGAGAAGACAGCTGTCGCACATGTGGGCAAATTTGTTGATGTTACTGGTGTTGTTCGCATTTGGGCTGATGTATACATTTCCGTCAAACGTTATTGTAAATGATCCACAGAAGTCGGCAAAAAAGGTGCAGTGGTTATTGTTGGCACATATTGTTGTTGGACAGTATAAGGCAAAATGGTCGATATTGGGACATATGATCAGGTAGCAGAATAAGGCATAGAGGTTGGCACAAATGTTTGTGCGGCAGAATAGGGCATAGAAGTTGGCACAAATGTTTGCGAGCAGAATAAGACAAAGTCGTAGACGCAAACGAACGTGCGGCAGTAAAGGGATTGGACAAACTCACATGCATTAACTTTCTGTTGTCTCGACACAGTTGATGCTGACAATGGCTGAAGTTGTCACAACGGGCATTTGAGTCTCTGTAGTCATTACGGCTGATGATTTCGAAGGATTCGATACATCCATTAATTATCCTAAAGAATTCCTCAAGGATAAAATCTCTTCCTTCAATTCGGCAACATATGGTCTTCTCACTGTCACTTTCGGCTGGCGATGCCACAGTGCTATTTCCTTCACCTGTTTCTTCCTCCTGGTTAAAGCAACTTTTACAATATTCGTTAAAAGGGAGTCCTAGTCCCCTAGCGTGTCCTGTAATAATGGCTACAAGTGTTCGTAGCTTATGTCTTGGCAATCCCATAATGAAAATCGACCGTTTTTGATCCTACTATGTCCATATCTGTCTCGAGATAGAAAATGCGGACTCATTTGTCCATCTTTGTTGAGCTGTTCTTGACAAGTACTGCAAGATGATAGCGTTATGTCAACCAGTTGGTCCGTTTCTTCACTTTAAAGAAGGGAACCAGTTGTGGATAATTCATCGGCAATAATATTTCTCGGGGTACTTGAGTGATGTTCGGCATTCATGTACAAGCTTGGATGTCTAATAGACACCCGAAAGTGACTTAATTGCGGGTTGACTGTCAGTACAAATTTGAACATCCACTCCGATTACCTGTCAGTACAAATCTAAATATCCACGCCGATTACCCTATAGTACATTAGCCAATTTAAGGCTCTCCTAATGGCTGAGATCTCCGTCCTCTGTCCAGAAAGGGTTTGGGAATATAATAATCAATATTGTCAGGGATGTCATCCGAAATTCCCAAAATGGTCGAATGGCCATAGCTAATATCGTTCCATTCACCTATAGTACTGAGCCTAGTTGCCGACATGATTTCGATTTGTTTGGACATTAGATCCAGTGACATCCAGCTCATCAGAACAAATAATGTCTTGGATGGTGTAGTACAAAGCGAACCTGTAATTAGTTGCACCGAGCTACGCAGAACCTTTTTGAAGATTCCCCAAAATTCCATCGCTTTCCACCATACTACCGCTCCATACATAAATATCGGCTTGTTTATCATGTCGAATAGCCATTTTGTATTCTTAGGATTAAATATCCCTAAGATTGGTTAGAAGTCCCCATATGATGCCAATAATCGACTGATGTATATTCAGTCTTTTCATAGCCATTTTAATAACATCCGGGGTCACATTATTGACGGCTCCTTCTAAAGACCACTAATGCATATTCCTTGTGCTCGAATGCCGTCTCAACTGACTTACCTTTCACGTAATAATGTTGGGACGCTGAAAAAATGTTATGGTTGATTGTTTTGCGAAGGTGCAGGTCAATCAGCCTTTCCAAAGTTTTCAAGAGTCTGAAGTCCTTTTGTCTCGTACAGGAGGTCTTACCGCATTTTGGGATAAAGACCATTTTACATCTATTTAACATCATGGCCGCTTGTTGTCTAACTGCCACAAGGTTTCTGAATATAATTTGGCACAGAATGTGAGGAAGCCAGGATTTTGCGTAAGCGACTAGTGTCGACTAGCGACTAGACACGCCGCTATAGAAGACCTTTCAAAATTTGCGTTTCGCGTTCTTGATCAGGTTTTTAAACCTGTTTACTGAGGATTTATAAGCTAACCAGTTTTCCAGTCTCTCAGCCACATTAAATAGATGTCGGGACTCTTTGCGAGTGTCACCTATTTTGGAGTTCCATCAGTGTGATTTACTCCTTCCTTTGCAGTCCTTAGATCTGCATGATGCAGAAGTCGCTCTGTCAAATCCGTTTGTTAACAATTCTACAAAGGATTCAATGTCCCGCCAATTACAAATAGCTGGAGGGAGGAGTTGGAACAGAATGTCATATTGTTCCGTCCAGTTCGTTTTGCTCCTGTTTTGAATCGGAGTTACCCCAGGTGAAGGGACTTTTATAGTGATGTCAATGTATAAGTGATCGGAGAATGAGCAATCATTTGGGACCCTTCATTCGCTGATCATGTTCGAATGCCTATTTACTAGCGTAATATCGAGAGCCTCCCTTCTATTAGAAACCATAAAGGTTGGTTCCTTACCGTTGTTTAAAATATCTAAACTACTACAAAGGATAAAATCGAAAAAAGACTTACCCCTTGTATTGGTATCCGAACTTCCCTAAACGTTGTTGTGGGCGTTAGCGTCAGGTCCTATCACGAAAGGTATGTTTCTGTCATTTGCCGCCTTGGTTACTGCGCGAACTTTGGCATTTAGTGGTGGTTCGCTGCTGTCATGGGACATATAGTTGAAGACAATATAAATGGTGCCATGACTTGTCTGCCAAAGAGAATCAGAGAGAATATGAAGATACTAAGTTTGCTGCTTGCTACTATGCACTATCGTATCCTATCTGACCCTGCAGCGTGTAGCAGTTATTCGCACGAAGTCCGCAAACTCTTTCACTTGCGATCCAGGGTTCTTGTACAAGTGCAAGCTCCTCGCCTCTTCATCAACTACTTCGTCCACCTGTTCAAGAAACTCACCCATGAATTCAGTGTTTAAGTGGGTGTCTTCTTGAGCGAGAGAACTAGTAGTCTCCTCGCATGACATTTCTTCCGGAGTAGGATCGTTACCTTCCAGAATCAGTCTGTTTCGGTCGTCTCTAGGTCGACGTGGAATCTCGTCAATGGAGATCACGCCCAGTCTAGTGGGTTCCAAAAGAGCGACCGCTTGCTTCAGGAGCAAGGCCGATAGCTCGCTAAGCAGGCCATTAGCTTGACACGGCTACGATACCATTCAGCATCATTGCATTGGGGAAAGGGTTCGGGGCTCTCCTTTAGAATTTTTCAGAATAGTCCCATCAGTTTTTTGCGCACTAGAGATAGCGCAGTAAACATCGCTCCTGTCGATGACCTTTGGCCACTTCATTAAACGATTTGTCCATCGGGTTGTAGGTCTTCAGATGTTTGGTCCCGGCTGTTGACCTTGCGAGTGTGCCTCCTCCTCCTCTGACCGTTGCCGTTTAGGCCTGCTTTCGACGAAGTGGAAGGTTTTCGCTGCAGTTTGGTCATTAAAGATTTAGCCCAATTTATGGAGTTCCTCTGGGGTTAGAGACTCGGCTGGTTTTTTACCAAGATGATCCAAAAAACGATCGGCGGAACGCCGTCTTAAGAAGGCCCTTCTGGCAGGTATGTATCTTGCCCTTTTGGGCTGGAGGCACAGATCCAGAGCTCAAAGGCAAGTACGCAGCTCTTTTACTGGCGGGGGGAGGTGATACTAGGGAACTCGAAAATTTGTTTGCAGTTCCCTTTTTCACAGAAGGCTGCAAGAGTTGGTTTCGAGCTGACAGCTCCCGAAACAGGGGTTTTCATCGGTTCTTTGCTGATGCGTGCCAGAGCAGCTTTTGAGGTGCTTGGTTTGAAGCTCAGAGGCACCTCGCTGCCTTTGCTTCCAGAATTAGAAGCTGGATTTATACATTTAGTGGACTTGCCACTTCCTACGATTTGTTGTTCCGTGTTGTTCATTGTTAGTTTATAGGTTTTTCTGTTTATTCGATTCCATATATTCTGTTCTCACTATTAAGCTCGTATAGGGTTGAACCATCAATGCATTGACGGCGTATATGGACTTGGATACTCAACATTTACAACCGACTCGTGCCCAGTCGTAGGGGGGAGTTGTTAGCGACAAGTTTTCTTTTACCACTAACTAGCCATTCAGGATCTCGAGACATCTTTCAACCACCTTAACCTTATAAGTGATGACATTTTTGGTCCACGGGCTGTGACCAGACACGGCCTATGTTAAACCTAAGTAATGACAAAGCTCTCCTTATCTGCCACCTGGACACGCGCTCGATAGAAGATCTGTTAACTCCACACGAGAAAAGAAAACTAAATTGTGAGGTGTAACCTTGAAAGGCATCTTTGTACTTCTATGATCGAATTTGCACAGCATTGCATAAGTCACAATCATTTATTATGTTCGATATTTCTTTAATATAATTGGAATAGTATAATTTCATTCTAAATTCCCCTTATATTTTTTCTATTCCTTGGTGCAACTCTTTTAAATGTATTGTTAAAATAATTTCTTTCAATGTATCGTAAGATGTTATATCTTTTAATAATTTTGTAGCCCTTAAAAATACGATTTTTCTTTGTTTGCCTTATAAGATTTGCATAGACAGACTGAAATGGTAGTCTTGCGTCATCTCAACATAATTTACAATAGTTCTAGTATTTCTGGATATTATTTTCAGACTTTCCCTTTGCACAGGAGCTCGTCTAAATAAAAACTGTCGCGGAAAACATTTAACGGTCTCTCTGATATGGAAATATAATTTGAATTGTCTTCATCCGCTTAGTGTACTGTTGCTAGATTAGAAGCTCTGTCATTCATATGGTAGAGCACCAGCCACACGATTTTCTTTCCCCGAAATGTATTTCACATCGAAATCAAAATCATTCAACTTTATCTTCCACTCCTGTAACTTGGTATTAGGCTCTTTTAAATTATGCAACCACTGCAAAGGTTTGAAGTCGTTATTAATTATAAATTTTCTGTCATATAGAATTTTGAAAATATTTCGTTGCCCAAACGATCGCTAAAAGTTTTCTCTCTGTAGGGGAATAGTTTATCTAATTTTCATTGAGAGTTCTACGAAATATAGATGGGATGATTCGCTTGGCTAAGAACTGCTCCCAAAGCTACATTAGAGGCATCAGTGGTAAGAGTGAATACCATCGTAAAGACTGGAATTCTCAATACAGGATCACTTGATATAAGGAGCTTTATTGTTTCGAAAACCTTAACATATTCGTTGTTGTGGCAGTCAACTTTATGACCCTTTTCTCAACAAGTGGTTAAGAGTTTGCTTATTTTTGCAAAATCATTTATAAATTTACGGTAGAATCCCGCAAGCCCTCAAAATTGCTTTATTTTTTTCATTTTTTGGAATTGCTTCAATCTCATCCACAAACAGCGCCAGATTAATGTTTCTGTCCTTTTCCATTTTACTCCCGTCCTTGCCTAGGTTGATGCTTTTTACATTGTTAGCCAAGCCTTCGACTTTGGTCATAAATATTTTATTATAGGTTATTGAAACTTTACTTTTACTTTGTTAATTTGAAATTTTTTCACTTTTTGTCTTACGTGTTGTCACTTGTGTAATTGTTATAAAATTATTTTATTAATTTAAGCATTTAAATTATTGATGTTTTGGTTCTTTAATATTTCCTTAACGAAAAAAAATCCTAGCGACTGCGCCAGTAACGTATCAAGGTATTACTTTCCTTAATCAGAGAATTAATTTTACAACTTCGCTCGATTGTGGTTTGTTTAATTATATTTATTTTTAAAATTAAAAAATTCTTAACTAGTTACAAAGGCAAAATTATGAAAGGAAATCCAAATTTAAGCTATTGCAAAAGTAATATTTATTGTGCTGCAACAGCACCAAGGTATCTTGTTACGTTTGAGAAATAAATTTTTGTTTATTATAATTCTTTATAATGCTTTTTAATTAATCGCAAATTTGTATATTTAGGTTTTCAGAACCAGGAAAAACTAATATATTTATGGGAATAAGTTTCTTATGTCACTTATGTTAATAAATAGAAGAAAAAAATGTTTTATGAAAAAATTATCAAAAATAGGTACGATTTTTACCTCTTAAACTGTCGAATTTCCAAAAAGTACAAAATTTGTAATTGTAGTTTTTCGATAAGTTACGAATACGATATAAATTTATATGCTTACTGGTTTTAAAGGTACGTATAGTTCCAAAAAAATACTTTAGGCGCCGATTTTCAAAAATAACTTCCGTAACACGTCGTTTTCGGAGATCTGATTTCGTGAAATGTTAAACCTTTTGTAAAAACTTCAGTTTTTTGAAAGATTATCGAAAAAAATTAAAATTTATCCTTACAATTACTTAAAAATTAATACATAAAAAAAATTATACATATATATAAAAAAATCATTATTTTTTGAGTAATAAAATTAAAATAAAAAATAATCCTATTTTTGAGTTAAAAATTTAAATCAAACGTAAGTATTATCAGTTAAGTTTTATTTTAAAATACATAATTGATACGTTCCTTGTATTTTCAATATTACTTGCAAGGGCATGTCAGTAAATAACAGTTTTCATTTGATGTCTTTTTTTTACATTATTGCATTTGTTAACATCTCTCAAGCAAAAATTTCTAATAACAACACGACATATTTCATTTTTGTTTCATCGTTTCAATTAAATTCATTTTTATTACATAGTTTGCTTTGTAGTGTTTTGTTTAATATTTTATCAGTAAATTCACAGAAATGTTTGTAATACAATTCATAGTAATGTTTGTAATACACATTACTGTGAATTAAAAAATAAATGTTTTGATGCAGGTATCTAGTATGTATGTTCATATGTATATATATATTATTAGCTCTCATTATTTTCATTTATCTTATTTAGTTATTTTGAGCTCCTGTTTATAGTTCAAAAACAATCATACTATCGGTATTCTATATTATCTATCCCATTGCACTTCTATCTTACGTATTGTCTATACTGGACAAATTTTTATATTTTTATATTTTATATAAATTCTTATATTTTTATAAGATAAACGTCAAAGTCAGTGCGAATCTATACAAGGTAACCTCAGTTAAACAAGTTGTTAAAGCTGTCAAACTGCATATATAAAAAACATTAATGAATTCGCTATATTGTTGCTTTTGTGCAACTGTTTCCAGCTTGCATAAAGTCGCGTTGATTTAGATAAAAATTTGTCTATGTTAAGCCTTGTTCAGACCGGCGCGAAATTACGAAATTTCATTTCATTTGATGTAATTTCGTGAACAGCTGATAATTATTGTTTATATTTTAAATTGTTATAGGGGTAAATAAAGTATTTTGAAATGGAAACAAATAAGAAACAATTACTTACTAAATTGGAAATTATTAATTTGCAACAATTAAAAATGTAAAAAGGATAGGTTTAATTTTGCAAAATCACTTTAATAATTAATTTTAAGATTTGTGTTTAAATTTAAGATCAGTGTTAATTGTTTTTTTTTCTTCTCACGGTTGAAACATGCAGTACATAGTTGAATAAAAGTATTTTTTCCAACCATGTACAGAGTTGCACGGAAATGGGCATCGTTATTTCAATGTAATTTCGACGAAATTACACAAAATTATGTAATTTCGCAAGTGTCAAAATGTATGGGAAATTACGTAATTTCAACTTGATTTCGGCCGAAATCACGAAAGTACGTAATTTCGCGTCGTTCTGAATGCCCTATTACAGAAAAATATTGCGCAATGAATTTGTTTTCTTCCTTTTGCATTGATTGTGTTTGTAATTTTATTAATAACTTGATGTTGATTTTTGTATATTCACAAAAAAAAAGAAAAACAAGTACAAAAAACGGTAATGTCGTTGAAAAAAAAAAACATATCAACAAATGATCCTGCAACTTTTGGTAAATTTTTCAACAAAAGGCTAAATAAAGTTGTTCTTGTATTTTGTATTTTTAATTTACAAATCATAAACATATCATTAATTAATTAATTAGTATCCTTCGTGTTCGTTTTTGTGCTCCTGTTACAATTTTAGTTGACTAATTTTACACTTTTTCAATCAACAACAACAATATCAACAGCATTAGATATATATGTACACATGGCAGCAACAGAAGATCTTGCAATTGTAGTCATATTTTTCGGCAAGACTTTAATAACAATTAACCACAAATTGCGCATTAACAGATTATGCATAACGGTATTTGCAAAAATGAAATAAAAAAAACTCCTACTTTACATATTAAAAATTTCTCCATAAAATGTATACCCTGAAAAAATTTTCTACCCAAATTTCAACTAAAGAGTAACCTCAGGTTGTTTTTAACAGTTGAATATGATATAATTTTCTTATCAAAGAAGAATTACCGTGCGGGAAGAAGTAAGTGTGCAGCAGTTTTAATACTTTTTTAATGACACTATTTGTGTCAAATTTTGAGGAACAGAAAATGTGGCTATTTCTGTCGAAATTCTAACATTACTATCCAAACTTTCACTAAATAGTATCCATATTTATTTTTACATAGTAAAAAAAGAAGTTATTTTCTATCGAAAATCGGTCATCGTTCGGGGAAGAATGTAAAATTTTTGATAGTTTTTCAATGACACTATTAATGACACTTTTTTTGTGTAACTAATTAGAGTCATTTAGGGTTATTCAAAATCGATTTTAGTTGTGCTTATGAAAATCTGACTTTAAATATTCAATTTAAGAGAAGAATTTTTAAATATAAAATTACACCAAATTGCTGATAAAAAAAAATAAGTATTGAAATCAGACGCGAAGCCACGGGGGTAGGCGTGGTATAGGAAATTTACCACAACAAACCTATCCCTAAAATTTTAATATTTAGGAAATAATACACTCTGCTACAACGAAAAATCACTCGAGAAATGACATAGCATACGTTATAGGCCTTCTTGCAATATAGGAATCCATAATATGTTTTTAAGGGGTTTAAATCACAATCTCCAGAAAAATGTGAATTTTGAGGCGAAAATTTGAAAAATCCCATTTTTGGGATTTTAATTTTTTTGTGCAATGTACGATTCCTTCTACAAAAATCTTAAAATTTTTAACAATTTCTCATTTTAAACAATCAACGAAAATTTCGTTAAGATATCCTAACTAACAAAGATTTTATTACAGATATAATATGTATAGTTTCTCCAAAAACCATGTTTATTCTCAAATAAATTTCGTTACTTAGCTAACATAATTCTTCATTATGTAGATAAAAATTTAAGTCAATATCTTTTACAGAACAGAAATTACGCTAGTTTAAAGTTTAATAAGATGTAAAATATTTGAAATCGGATAGGAAACAAGAAATTGGCATGCGATGAAATATTTTCTATGTGAGAGGTAACCTATTTTGAGCTACATATGTCCCCTATGCTCCTGAAGGGCATATGGAGCCCCCATCCAAATTAAAAAATATACGCTCCTCTGCTACTACTATGTGAAATCTTGTGTAAATCCAGCCGGGCGATTAGAAATCAAAGATTTAAAAAAAAAAAAAAAAAAAATTAATAAAAGAATTGTGTCAAAACGTGGTGGAGGAGCAGAATTTTTTACGGCAGATATGAAATAATAATTTATGAGAAACATGAAAATTAATGGAATTTACCTTAGTAAAAAAAATATAGATATATTTTGATAAATTGGAACTGGATATTTTTGATTTCGAAAAGCCTAACAACTTTAAAAATTTAGGTTTGATGAACATACCTATATGGGTTCACTTTCACTAAAAAATATACATAAAACATAAAGAAAAACATATAGAAATAAATCAAAATTTATTTGTTGTTTTCAAAGTAAATTGTCAAAATGAATTTTCGCTTCGTTTTACGGAATAACTTTTATTTTTTAATTAACATTTATTTTTTAATTAATTTAATTTAAAATTTCTTCCAAAACTTTTTTTTACAATATTTCATTTTGTTTTCATTTTAATTCATTTTGTTTTCATTTTAAACAACATTCACTTTATATATATATATATATATATATATATATATATTTCTTTTTTATTTTTATCTCACTTAATCACTCTTTTTTTTTTGTTTATTTTAATTTTAAGAAGCTTTTTTAAAATTTTTAAAAAATCTATTGCTAGCCTTTGAAAGTAACACGCCAACTAAGTACCGTCGTCTTCTCCACATTTTTTGTTTTTAATTTAAAAACAATGTAATGGTTTTTTAGTATCAGAAGGTCGAAAATCGAAATTAATGTTATTTGTTTTTATAAAATTTTTTACTATCAGGAAAATAATATCTTGAGAACACTAATGGGAGACAGTTTTTGGTAACTTTATATTATCCAAAAATTAACTTTTAAGTGACTTTTTCGACATTTTAGTTAGTAAGAAATGCAGAATAAGTAGATCAAAAATCGAAATTAATGTTATTTGTTTTTGTAAAATTGTTTACTAACAGGAAAATAACATCTTGAGAATACTAAAAAGAGTAATTTTCCTGATAGTGGATAAAACTATCACCTAATTGCTGGCAGGGTATGTACTTAAAAATGTCTACATTCCACCACATTACTATTTTCCTATAATTAAATTTATTGTACCCAAAAATTCTGTTGGTCGATATACTGAATGCATGTATGCATGTATGTACTTGTGGATCCGCTTAAATAAAGTTGCTGTTGAATAGTAGGGAAATGGAAGGCAATAGTTGTTTTTGTTTTTAATGAGGAGTAAGAGCAAATTGTTTGTATGAAATTGAAAACCAATGAATTTGTTTTTGTAATTTTTTCTTGTATGTATATGCATTAATAGGAGGAAAAATTGTTTTGCATTTTATGAAATTGAAAACCAATAGCGGCGTTCAGTGTTCAGTGCAAATGGCATTGTAAAAGTGCAAATGCAAAACATCGTAGCTTTTTATTGCAATCCAACAACAAAATACACACAATTGCATTTGTTACAACATTGCGTTCATGCAATACTAAAATGGTATAGTTTTTTCGTTACGTGTATTGCGTTTGCAACACTGACATTTAAACAGCTTACAGATGTAAACACTAATAAAATAAATAAAATTAAAACAATGGAGCAAACAATACCGCAGAAGAAAATAAAAAGAGAAAAACCAAACAAAAAGTGGACGCCTGAAGAAATAAAAATAGTTTTGGATTATTTGGAGGAGGCCACAAATAAGAGGTAAGTTTTTTAAACAAATATTATTAGTTGTTAGTTTTTATTTTGATTTTATTTTTAGGTACCCACAGCACAAATTTTTTATAAAAAATTAATATCAAAAACCGGCATCAATGCCACTTGGGACCTTATAAGATGGAAAGTGAGGTATCTCAAGACCTCTTATAAGAAGGCGAATGATTGGCGCAATTCTACGGGGGCAGGACTCTTGGAGTGTGATACGGGAACCTCAAGTGTAGAAGGTGAGCATTCAAGACATTTTTAAATAACTAAAAGTGAAGGTTTTTTTTGCTTAAAAAAAAAATAAAATATTAATTTTATTTTTTTTTTAAGCAAAAATTTTACAAATGTGTCCCCATTATCACCAATTAAGTAAAATTTTTGGTGAGAAAACACAAAATGAATTGGCGTTCCAAATTTTTGATTCGGGAGAGCCAACAACAATGGATGAGTCGTTAATAACAGAGGACAGAAATGATATCTCATTCATTGTTGAGGATAACTCCACACAAGATAGTGAATTTGTTCCTGTTGTAGAAACTACTTCTGAAGAAACCGCAAAGACTTCAAATGGGGAAATTTCTAAAAAAGCACAAGAATTTGCGGAAAAAAATTAAGAAATATGCTCCCAAATCATCCTCAGCTTATCTTGCCGCCTTTCAAGCAGAGCGAACTTCTTTATTTAAATTAAAGTTTGAATGGGAAAAAGAAAGACAAGAGAAAGAAGTCGAATTTAATTAAAAAAAAAAAATGGAATTAGAGGAGGAGAAAATGAAGGCGGATATAGAATTAAGAAAACATGAATTAGAACTGAAAGCGAAACAAATTGAAAGAGACGAGAGACTGAAAATAATGGAAATCGAAAAAGATGAGCGATTAAAAAAAATATGAAATTGACATGAGATACAAACATCAAAACAACTAATATTATTATTAAAATAGCAATTAGAGAGTGGAATCAATTGCAATCTAAATGGCAGAATTAATAAAGCCAACCAAGTACAAACTATCAAACTATAGACTACACTACATATAGGCTATATAATAGACTAGACTATAGAATAGACTATATAATAGACTATAGACTAGACTATAATCTAGAATATAGAATTTTATAAAACTGAATTTTTTTATTTACGTAAAACTAATTTAAATTTGTTAAAACATAAAATTTTTATTTTTACTAACAGAATTAAATGATTTTTAATTTTTGATTTCATGAAATAAATGTTTACTTTCTTATTAACGAATAAATAGCTTGACGTTTTATTTCTCCATCGATGTTTACCGCAGATTCGTCTGTATCCGGTGATTCCCCACATAAATTTTTAATAGTCGTAAGTATTTTCAAAATATCAATCATTTTCCAATTTTAACATGTTATGTAGTATGCAGCAAACTAAAAACCAATCGCTGCACTGCTGATGGCTTTCTTTGTTTGCAACACGTATTCTTAATTCTTTAAGGCTTCCAAATCTTTCTTTAAGAAGACCGAAACAATGCTCTACTCCTACACGATAACGGCTATGCCTTAAATTGAATTCAATTCGTGAAATTCTGTTTAGTTGCTTTGCGTTACTTCTGTATGGTGTTATTAATGTTTTGGATAGAGGATACGCTGAATCTCCTGCAATCCATTGTTGTGAAGAAAAATACTCATCATTTTTTTTGAAAAGTATGCTATTTCGATATATGCGAGCATCGTGCCAACTCCCAGGGTGGCCCACCACAACATGCCGAATTCGTAATTTATGGTCACATACAACTTGTGCCTTAACTGAGTATATCCGACTTCTGGAACAATAGGAGCTTCTGCTAATTTTATTTCCGTCCCATTGATATAACCAATGCAGAATGGTAGCTCGTCCACAGTGTCAGCAACAATTTCTGCACGTTCTATTTCGTTTGGCCAATATATATATTTAGATTTTAGAGATAGAAGAACATAAAAGATTCTATTTGTGAAATCAGATATTGTTCCACCATCTCCAATCCCGAAAATAGATCCAATTTTTCTGAATGCTGCAGTTTCCCCAGAAGAACCTAAACGATATAGCACAACAGCCAACTGTAGTTCAACCGAATATTGTTTACATGAATAGGGCTTATTAAATTCTTCAGAGTCCTTTATTATATTAAGCAGCTCTTTAAACTGATCTCTACTAATCCTTAGCATTTGCTTAAACCTTTCGTCATCCAAATTTGTAAGTATATCGTTTCTCCAAATGGCAGATTTGGAAACTGGATCAGAAATTCCACGGCGACAAGACAATGCAATAAATATATTTTCTTCAAATTCATCCAGACTGTCTTCAACAGCATCGTCATCATTTAGAATTTCTGGAAACAACAATAATTTAAAAAGTATATAGATATGTATATACAGAACCATTAAATGTGTAGGTACCCCCATTCCAAATTATTTCTTCAGCAACTTCTTCTTCTAAAAATTCAACAATTTTTTCTTTAGCACTTTTCCTTGGCATTTTGAAAACTACTTTTAGACATTTTTTATGTAGATCAGCTGTTTTAGTGCAAAAATTGCATTAGTATTGCGAAGTACGAAATAATTAGAGCGCTCACAATCAATGTCAAAACATTTGCAAGTGCAAACTTTTGCAATACAAAACGCATCGAACATAGTATAGTAATATGTATGTATGTATATAATTTTTTTATATTTTTGCACTTTTAATTGTGATGAAATTAAAAACTGATGACTTGTATAAATAGCGTTTGAGTATTTTTGGTTTATTCATCAACATATTTTTATATGGTTATTTTTGTTTTTGTAAGGCGCAAAATAAACTTAAGAATTGTTTTCTTTATATGGAAAAAATAACCTTGTGTAAGGTTTTTAACATTAATGAGGATATATTTTATTTTGTTGAGTATGGTCATGATTAATTTTGAATATTCTAATAAATTAAGGGAGAGTATTTTTTATTCACATTAAACATTTTTCATATCTAGAATTCTTTTAAAATTAGTTTATTTCTCAATATTTTTGTATTTATATTGAATTGTATTTATAATGAATATTCTAATAAATTAAGAGAGAGTATTTTTTATTCACATTAAACATTTTTCATATCTAGAATACTTTTAATATTAGTTTATTTCTCAATATTTTTGTATTTATAATATGTTCTCAATTTTAACTATTAAGAGATATACCCAAATTACTCTTTCCTTGGAGATAAATTAGGTTAGATATAAATATACATAAATGTCTGAAGTAAAATTATTTTAATCAGTTAAAAAACTTTTTAAAAGGCAGAACAAAAAATGGAATCGAATAAAATTACAAATGCAGATATTTTTGCAGCTTTCAATAAATTAGAAATAATACCATACCTAGCAGCAAAGGATTTACTACTATCAAAGCCATATAAGGCCATAAGAATAAATATGCAAATGTGGTGATGGCAGAGCTTGAAGAGAGAATGTTATATCTTCCCAAACGATATAATAATTTGGAAGATAAAGTAATAGATGAAGTTAATAATGAACAATTTACTTTAAGGGGAAAGTTAGATAATGGTTTATATGTTTTGGAATTGGAAGAGGCAGTCAGTGAAATCTCCGCTGGAGAAGACGAAGTGGTAGAGTTTTTCATCCCAAATTCTCAACCATATTTCAGTTGGAAAAATAGTAAAATTCCGATAAATTCTTAATAAAGAAAATTAGTTAATTAGTATATAAGTATCATTGTTTTTAAAAACTAACTAATTGTAAAAAGAAAGCATATATAAAAATTCAAAAATTTCTTCAAGATTTTGATGGTTTAATTTTTGTTGAATATCAAAAAAACACTGGAAGTGTATTTGGCACTTATTAATAAAACTGGGAATTATAATGAAGAACCTATATCATCTAAATATGAATTACACTTCAAAAATTGTTCATGGTCGGATGATAAAGCAAACGTTGGTCTTGATACTTGTAATTGTAGAAAGCATAAACAACTTATAAGCAAAATAGAGGATTTTAGGAAAAGATATTATTTATTATCTAAACGTCTAAAATAAGTAAATAGGGAAAATATTTTTAATTTCAAATATGTTAATTTTAAAGTAAAAAAATATAAAAATAAATAAGAAATAATAAAACTTTAAACAAATTTTTTGTTTTTTTTTCTTTATAATAGCTTCTTGCAATTTTGAACTTGGTAAGGGTCTTGTGAATTTAGAATTTTAGAAATAATAGTAAATAATTACTATCTATCAAGGACAACATATTCATAATAATGGATACATCCAACAAAACTAAAATTGGATCAAATTATACTTCAAACAAGGGTCAAATTAAAATTCAAGAAATCTTAATACTGCCGCCTATAGACATTCCATTATTCCTCGCATTGCATGATAGTCGTGATAAAATTCTCCTGGAAGTTTTACTAAATGTGGAAAAAGTACTTGGAATAAAAACAAAATAATATATATTTCTCTTATTTATTTTTTTTATTCTCTATAAAAACAAATAAAAGTATTTAAATGAACTTAAAACTAACATATTATTTTCATGTAAACTAAAATAATTCAAAATATTTAAAATTTTATTAAAAGTTAAATTTTTACATCTTAAATAAATAAAAATGCAACAATAAACACCATAAAACATTGATGATTCACTTTGAATTCGTATTTTATTGTAGACAAATGTTTTAGAATTTCGGTTTAGAAATGAAATAAATGGTTTTATTGGAAATTGACCTGCAGAGCAAAAAAAAAAATAATAATAATAAAAACCGACACATTGCTGTCCAGGCTTATAAGATGGATCGGTGTTGGCTATGTAAAATGATGGTTTTGTAACAGGTGTCTTGGGTAATTTATTCCTCGCAAAAACTCCTTTAAATTTATATTTTGTATAATTATTTGAATTTAAAGTATTTATAATATTTATTGAGTTCATAGCGTTTGAATTATAGTGCGAGACTTATCAATTTCTATTATACTCTCAAATTCACAATATACTAAGCAGGCAATTGCCTCCGTAATTGGTTTCCCAAAACGTCCTTCTATTCGAATAGTTCCTTGATTTATTAATTAAATTAAAAATTAATATTAAATCAAAAGCTAGTAAAAAAAAAATCCGCTATCAAAAAGTTCCTATGTAATTTGATGATCTTTATAAAAATGATGGATTCCGGTACCTTTAAATAGGGTTTGATAACCATGAGTGCTTAATGTTCCTCCATTGTTGTAGTTAAATTCTATTGGCTGTGCTGGAAATTGTACTCCATTAACAACCAGATTAAATCTTTATAAATTAAAATGTTGAAAGTTGTACGGATTTTCTTTTCTATCTCCAGTGTAAGCTTTGTTAGACACCATTCCACAAATTAAGAAATTTGGTAATTGTCCAAGTATAACCTTATCTAGAGGTAATGAATGGTTTCCTGGATGTATAGTAAAGGTCTTAATTTCTACTCTCTTATACGAGTAAATTGCATTTTTGCTTTGTAATATATTATGATGTGCCATTAATATACCACTGTTCATAATAAAATGATTTATATATAAATTAGCTTTATGTATTCTTAGATGAGATTCATTTTTATCCAAACTTTCTAAAATATAAAATTCTGGTTTCTCCAAATTTAATGTAACCTTAAGATCAACATTATTAAGCAAGTACTTTTATTGATTAAGTACATTTACATGAAGTTTTCCGAAAAGCTCCACTTTCTTTTATCTAAACCGGGATTTTCTTTATCAATTAATGAATCAACCACACGATTCAAGATCGGTAGATCTAGCGTCATTTTCATAATTGAGCAATATATGCTCTACAGTGATAGTTGTTGTCAGGTTGAGATACACTTTTATTGTTAAAATGAACTGTACAATTCCTAAATATGTAATGCAACAAGTTATTAACAACGACTCCAGTTTCTTTGAATTCAAGCACTAGTCTGAGATAAATACTATTAAGACCTCTATATGTTTCACCATTTCCCAATGATACAAATTAAATTGTACTAGTGTTGTCCAATGAAACAATTGGATTATAACATATTTCTTCTGTTTTAATTACACTAGTTTAAATTGGGGGATAGTCAAATAAATCCAATTCAGTTTTCATACATTCTATAACTCCCGACATTTTAAATTTCCAAAAATATCGTTGAAGTTCTTTCCACTACAAAGTTTGGATTTATTATGCGGTTTTTGTTTAAAGCGTTTAGGTTTTATATGCTTCCCTATATCTTTTTGCATTGTTTTTATTTTTTCAATAGTAGCTTCTTTAATATTATTCATAATTTTTCTCCCTTGATTAAATAGAATATCTTTCATAGGTTTTGTTCCGATTTCCTCCAAAAATTTCTTTTCCAATGTCTAATGACTTATTTTTTAAATAATTTAATCCTGTTCTCAAGAATGGTCTCAGGTGTGAAAACAAAGATGAAAACAGTGATCCAATACCATGTCCATATTGCACAAACCTTGGTGTAATAATTTATATACATTACATCCATAGTTATCACAAAAATGATTTAACATTTTACTAAACATTTATTTTATATATTTTTTAAATAGCAGAGTACAATAAACTTGTACAAATTCATTCAAACTTATTATTCCTACTTCATCATTTCGAATCATTAATGATGTTAATTAATGGAAAATATTCAATTCTAAAATGAATATAATTTTTCAATGTGGATATGGAAAATATTTTCAAACATTTAGTTTGTTTTTTATTACCTACATGTCGTGGTTTAATTATACCAGTGTAAATAAATACAATTTCATTTATATCTGGTGAAAAGACTTTAGTAAAAAAAATTGGCATATTATCTGAAAATTTGGTTAAAGATTTGTGCAGAATGTAGTTTGTTGATGTTAAAATGGATTCCTTTTCAACGTTTTCTAATTCATGTCTACTAGTATAAGAATCAAATTCGTTGTCTTTCTTTTCTGTTGGTAAATTTGTTTGTGAGGTATCATTCTTTAATTTATTTAAAGGATCTGATTTTTTTTATCACTTAAATCTTTTTTTTCTGTGGATACATTACTTTTTGGAGTATCATTTAATTTATTCAAAAGTTTTGTTTTATTATTCAGACTGGGGTTTGTTATCATAAAATCATTAGACCTTTCTAAGAGTTCGTGAAATGTCTTAATATTCATTATTTGCATTAACATTTTTGTTTTTCCATGTACTATAGCTTGAGTATCGACATTTGAAACTGTATTTCGTTTTCTACGTTTAACAATATTTTGATTACTTCTTTCTAGTAACGAAAATGAAATAAATATCTGATAATCCAACTATCTAGTGACCATCCAAAATTAGAGATTGTGTTAGTAAATTTGTATAAGTGTTTGGAGTATTTTTATAAATATCCATTGAATTATTACTTAATAAAGTAACATAAATATTTTCTTCTTGTATACTTGAAGCCATCTTTAAAAAGAATAATTAATATAGTATGTTGTTATATATATATATATATATATATATATATATATATATATATATATATATGTATATATATATATATATTATTTACTAATATCGTTCTGATGAATTCATGAATTATATACTTTTCCGAAACCAAGCCATTTTACCAATAGTTTCTCTCCATTGGGGCTTTTGTTTTTAACAATTCTTTTTCATAAAACCTTCCTTTAATTATATTTGCAGTCCTTAGATCTGCATGATGCAGAAGTCGCTCTGTCAAATCCTTTTGTTAGCAATTCTACAAAGGATTCAATGTCCCGCCAATTACAAATAGCTGGAGGGAGGAGTTGGAACAGTATGTCATATTGTTCCGTCCAGTTCGTTTTGCTCCTGTTTTGAATCGGAGTTACCCCAGGTGAAGGGACTTTTATAGTGATGTCAATGTATAAGTGATCGGAGAATGAGCAATCATTTGGGACCCTTCATTCGCTGATCATGTTCGAATGCCTATTTACTAGCGTAATATCGAGAGCCTCCCTTCTATTAGAAACCATAAAGGTTGGTTCCTTACCGTTGTTTAAAATATCTAAACTACTACAAAGGATAAAATCGAAAAAAGACTTACCCCTTGTATTGGTATCCGAACTTCCCTAAACGTTGTTGTGGGCGTTAGCGTCAGGTCCTATCACGAAAGGTATGTTTCTGTCATTTGCCGCCTTGGTTACTGCGCGAACTTTGGCATTTAGTGGTGGTTCGCTGCTGTCATGGGACATATAGTTGAAGACAATATAAATGGTGCCATGACTTGTCTGCCAAAGAGAATCAGAGAGAATATGAAGATACTAAGTTTGCTGCTTGCTACTATGCACTATCGTATCCTATCTGACCCTGCAGCATGTAGCAGTTATTCGCACGAAGTCCGCAAACTCTTTCACTTGCGATCCAGGGTTCTTGTATAAGTGCAAGCTCCTCGCCTCTTCATCAACTACTTCGTCCACCTGTTCAAGAAACTCACCCATGAATTCAGTGTTTAAGTGGGTGTCTTCTTGAGCGAGAGAACTAGTAGTCTCCTCGCATGACATTTCTTCCGGAGTAGGATCGTTACCTTCCAGAATCAGTCTGTTTCGGTCGTCTCTAGGTCGACGTGGAATCTCGTCAATGGAGATCACGCCCAGTCTAGTGGGTTCCAAAAGAGCGACCGCTTGCTTCAGGAGCAAGGCCGATAGCTCGCTAAGCAGGCCATTAGCTTGACACAGCTACGATACCATCCAGCATCATTGCATTGGGGAAAGGGTTCGGGGCTCTCCTTTAGAATTTTTCAGAATAGTCCCATCAGTTTTTTGCGCACTAGAGATAGCGCAGTAAACATCGCTCCTGTCGATGACCTTTGGCCACTTCATTAAACGATTTGTCCATCGGGTTGTAGGTCTTCAGATGTTTGGTCCCGGCTGTTGACCTTGCGAGTGTGCCTCCTCCTCCTCTGACCGTTGCCGTTTAGGCCTGCTTTCGACGAAGTGGAAGGTTTTCGCTGCAGTTTGGTCATTAAAGATTTAGCCCAATTTATGGAGTTCCTCTGGGGTTAGAGACTCGGCTGGTTTTTTACCAAGATGATCCAAAAAACGATCGGCGGAACGCCGTCTTAAGAAGGCCCTTCTGGCAGGTATGTATCTTGCCCTTTTGGGCTGGAGGCACAGATCCAGAGCTCAAAGGCAAGTACGCAGCTCTTTTACTGGCGGGGGGAGGTGATACTAGGGAACTCGAAAATTTGTTTGCAGTTCCCTTTTTCACAGAAGGCTGCAAGAGTTGGTTTCGAGCTGACAGCTCCCGAAACAGGGGTTTTCATCGGTTCTTTGCTGATGCGTGCCAGAGCAGCTTTTAAGGTGCTTGGTTTGAAGCTCAGAGGCACCTCGCTGCCTTTGCTTCCAGAATTAGAAGCTGGATTTATACATTTAGTGGACTTGCCACTTCCTACTATTTGTTGTTCCGTGTTGTTCATTGTTAGTTTATAGGTTTTTCTGTTTATTCGATTCCATATATTCTGTTCTCACTATTAAGCTCGTATAGGGTTGAATCATCAATGCATTGACGGCGTATATGGACTAGGCTACTCAACATTTACAACCGACTCGTGCCCAGGCGTAGGGGGGGAGTTGTTAGCGACAAGTTTTCTTTTACCATTAACTAGCCATTCAGGATCTCGGGACATCTTTCAACCACCTTAACCTTAAAAGTGATGACATTTTTGGTCCACGGGCTGTGACTAGACACGGCCTATGTTAAACCTAAGTAATGACAAAGCTCTCCTTATCTGCCACCTGGACACGCGCTCGATATAAGATCTTTTAACTCCACACGAGAAAAGAAAACTAAATTATGAGGTGTAACCTTGAAAGGCATCTTTGTACTTCTATGATCGAATTTGCACAGCATTGCATAAGTCACAATCATTTATTATGTTCGATATTTCTTTAATATAATTGGGATAGTATAATTTCATTCTAAATTCCCCTTGTACCGAAGTGTCGAAGCCGAACATACGACGCCGATCTTAATTCTACTGCTGAACCCACAATCTTCGATCCCCGAAGCTGCCACCTGTACCAGAAACCTATCTCGCCGTTAACCCGAACCAGTTTGACAGCTGAGTGTGTCGAAGCCGAGAGTTCAAAGTCGAAGTTAAGAGTGTCGAAGCCGAAAGTTCAAAGTCGAATACCTGAGCCGAGCCTATTACAAGCCAATTAACCGAGCCGAGCTTCTATAAGCTGAATGACCGAAACAAACATAATCTAAGCCGATCAACCGTACCGATATCAACATACGCCGAAGAGCCGAAATAAGCCTTGCTGAAGAAGGAAATGCAGAAACATTTATTAAGCCGGTGGTATCCGAATTTGAGTTATAGAAATTATTTTCTCGTAATATCTTTATATTTTGTACTTGAAATATTCTTGACGTATTCAATAAAGAAACTATTATTATTTTAACCCCCCCAGAAAGGGTGAAACAAACGTCTTATTACTTAAGGTTTGTGGATCCGTAGTAGACCCTGGAGGCGACTAAGTTACCTCAGCCGACGACAAAACCACGTTATAAATTTTCAAATTCAAAATCGTTTGTTTTTGGACTCGGTAAAGATATCGACTTAAATTTTTTTATTCAATAGATAATTTTGTTCTTTAACTAGATAGGAAAAAAACTAATAAAATCGGTCGGAAATACTAGGATATATATGAGAAAAACTGGACCAAGAACATACAAAATTATGGTGCTTAAAAATTCAAACGCAAATAACTTGAAAACTATAAGAGATAAATAGGACATGTAAGCATGTTTTTTATAGGTCTTATCAGGGCCTACAACAATATATAAATCGGACGAGAAACAAAAATTTGGCAAGCGATTAAAAATTTTTTATGTCAGAGGTACCTAACTTTGAGCCCACTTAGCTCCGCTCCTGAGGGGTTTGCTGCGCCCCCGCTTTCAAACTTAACATTGTACACTCCTCCGCTACACCTATACCAAATTTCATGAAAATGCAACCAGCCGATCAGAAGTTACAGATTTATTTCCAAAAAATTTCGGTTCTGCCCCACTGTGCAATGTATTTTAAATTTAAAATTTGTTTGTGAATACGGATATAAATGTATATTTTATTTGTTACCTTAGAGAAATATTTATTTTCAGTACTTATCACAATTTATATAATTATATTAGAAAAGTCATCTTCAATTTATTTGTTATCCTCAAAAGTATTTCAAACAAATAAATGCATTTCAATGGAATTAATTAAAATGCATGACTTGAATAACATGAAAGGTTGAGCTATGTATTTTTTGATACTTAGAATAACAATTTTACTTAAATAGATCTAATTATATTCTTTAGTATCAAAAACTTAACGATGCAAACATTTTGAACTAATCTGATAAAGGGAACAGTACCGAAAATCGATATTTTTTTACAAAAATAAAACATATACTTTATTTTTATTTGATTTCAGTTAATAATAACTTTGCTTCATTACTTGCAAAAAGTGAGAAATTGTAAGAAAAAAAAAAAACAAAGTTGTCAAACACGAAAAACTAACAAATTTTAAAAAATTCGAAATACCCAGTAATATTTGAGATATTTTGAAAAAAGTTTTGATGATAGTTAGTGCTCTAAAAATCTCGTAGCTACCTAAATTTTACGTCAATTTCGAATTTAATTGAATGAAGAAAGCAAAAGAACTTAGTTTATAAACTTTATTTAAATCTTTTATATTTACTATTTTCTATTTCAGAATAACACTAAAGATATCGAGTTTTAAATTTCGTTTCATTTACAGTAAAATGAGACGTCAATCTTTCAAATCGTTTAAATACTCAAACAATTGTTTAAAAATTTCAAAACTTTATCAAATTATTTTTATATGCCGTTTATAGGAGTACCAAAACAAAAACTATTTAGTTTTTGAAAAACTAAAATTCAAAAACCAAATCGTTTACATAGCTTGTTTTCTCTCCATGCGGCTTTTGCTGACACTTAATTTTTTAAGCAATTTTTAATTAAATACGTTTTGCTATATTTTCAGAATCGTTTAAACAATATTTTAAAAATAATTTATGAACAACATTTATATGATAAAGAAAATTATTGAAGAAAATCAAAAATTATTTTTTTTCATAATATATAGAAGCTTATTGTTCTGAAATCAACTGAACAAGTTAAATCATAGATATTTATTTAAGTAGTTTTTATTTGGCTTTCAACAAAAACTGGACGAAAATGGTTTTTTATTTGTATGGAAAAACTAAAGAAATTTATGTAGTCAAAAACTATTAGTTTTTGTTTGGTATAAACTTCATATTAATATATTTTTAAGCAGATAACTTTATTCTTTATTTGAAACATACTTGGGGCAAAAATAAAAACGTATAAAAAATTTAAGTAAATCATTCCATATAAAATCGAATAAGTTCTAAAATTGTTGTACAATTTAAAAGAAAATAAATCTTGTTGTGCTAACAAAAAAGTCCTTAAAAAATATTGCATCGTAGCCTTACATCGTAGCTTTTTGTAGTAAATTACATTAAAACTTGAAAAAATTTAATTTTTTAAATGTTGTTTAACAAATTTCTTACAATATTTGACCAAAACAAGTGTATATGGATAACAAGCTTGATTTTTTTACTTTCCAAAGACTCTTAAAATTTTTAGTGAATTTTAGTTACAATATTTTGCATATTTTCAATTATTACCATTTTTAGACATTTATCTTTGATAGTTTATGTGTAAATATTTTTATTTATTTAGTTATTTATTTATTTATTTCCAAAATACAATTGTCTCAAAATACGTAAAATTTTCATTATGTATAATTTAATAATATCTGGGATAAATATTATATTTTGTATGAAAAAATTTGGGAAACTTTTTATGTGTTGTTGTAAAGTTTTAAATAGATTTTGAAAAATATTTTTCATTAACTGATCGTAAAATTTAAGCTTAAGTTTAACGAAATTTGGAAATTTAGAATTTCGGAAACCCAGAAAAGTAAATGAAATTACAAAATTATTTACTATTAGAAGAATTACATTTTACAAAAATTCATAAATATGTTATGTGGTTCCTTTTGGTTTACCCATTGGTTTACTTAAAAATTTTCGAAAGAAGATGCAAATTTTTGGATAGACAATGTTGAAGATAATTTTATCATTCTTTTTTCTATTAAAGACAAACAAATTTTTTTCAAACTAATTTTTCTTTTTCCTATTGTAAATTTTTCTTCGTGTTTAATTTTTCTTAGATGAAAAATTCATCTAAGAATTTCCTTCCGCGCCTATATGTTAGGAAACCAAGGTATAACATTTTATTATTTTAGAGAACAATTTTTTGGTTTTTAATTTAATGATTATTATGTCAGTAATTATAATTCACTTGAAATTTAAATTCCTGTGTGATATTTTCATAAATTAAAAATGCTTTTGTTGCAATAAAATGTGTATTATGTTTGCAATAGTGCTGTAAATATTTATTTTTTATTTTTAAATAATTACTTAAACGAATATAAATAAATTACTTTTTATTTTAACTTACTCGCATTTTAAACGGGTTGGAACTTATACTATTTGAAAGTACTATACCCAGCTGTGCTTATGATGTTGATAATTACCCAACTTAATTTTAATCGGAAAATAATAGAATAATATTTATTAAAAGAAAATTACATAAATATTTATAGATGAAAATATGTTGATGATTAGTTAAGAGTTATTTTATTATAGTAACGGAAATATTTTTCGTGACATTTGCAGGATTTGGTCATTTTAAAAATTATTAGTTCAAAAAATAGGCCGTTGACGATTTTGAAGGTTTTTTTTTCTCAAAATTTAACGATTTTAGATCAAATTTATCTAGCAATAAGAGTATCCAAAAAACCGACTTTTATAGAAAACCGAAAAATCTCATTTTAGAGAAAAAAAACGGTTAGTCGGTTACAAGAATATATATATATATATATATATATATATATATATATATATATATATTGCAATTTTTTAAAATAAAGGCCTAAATTTACACTTGCATATAATTTTTATTCTGAAAAAAAAAGAAATAAATTTTGGTGCGGGTATTTTAAAGCCGCTCATAGACATATACTGGCCAGAGATACTGCCGACGAACCAATCTATACGTGCGTGATTAACGATTTTACTACACATTGATCAATCAAAATTTTATTTTTGCAAAAAGATTCGAATAAAAGCAAACAATCTTTAATATTTTGATTATTTTTTCAGTTTAAAAAGTCAAACTGAAATTTTCATAAAAGACAAAGAAAAATTGAAGAATTCATTCAAAATATCTGTTTGCAGATTTTGATTTTTCATACTATATCGTCTGTGTGTCTCACATATTCTCAAACTCTGTCTATTATTACTATTTTTTTCATTTCAAATGGACATTGTTCTTATTAATTTTATTAAACTATCTTTTTTTAATATTTTATTCCTAATGTTAAAAAATAATGTTTAAAAATTTGGATAATTTTGCAGCCATTGCACATATATCATTTTCATAAAAAGGGCTAAATAATTACTTCTTTTTGTTCCCAATATGTAACTAAAAATCATAAAAAAATTAAAATTTTCCAAACAAAAATTTCAAACATTATATATATATATATATATATATATATATATATATATATATATATATTTTTTTTTTATTTTTAAATGTCAAAGCTGAGGTATATTGGCTATATACCCCATACGTTGGTTAAACACACAAAAAATATTTTTAATGAAAAAAATCTCACGGTTTTTTTCCCAGACTGGGATTTTGGGTATTTTGGTACGAATTAACATTATTTCTCAAAAATATGCTTAAAGTCCAAATTTAAAATTTTTCGGGTCATGGTCTGAAGAAATTTCACGGCATTTAATTTATTGTCACTAATTGTGGTTCTCCATGTGCTAACGCTTCCAGTGATACCAAATTATTTTCAGAAAGTTAAGTTTAAAAAAATTAGACTAAAAATAAGGGTAAAATTTACTTCGACCTAAATATCTCATAAACTAAATAAGATAACCTACCTAAGCAAGTTTTTTTGTAGAGATTTAGCAGGACAACCTACATGTAATATATGACAATAAACTCATATATAATTTTTTGTTATATTCAAGTCATAAATGAATTTTTGCCGAATTTTTTAAAAAAATTGCATACCCAAGGTTACCTACCCCCGTGATCTGCTATTGAGCTATGCTTCCCCAAATCAACTGAAAAACACCCGTTTAGATCATTTAATTCAACAAAGCTTTCTTAGAAATATTGTTGTTTAAAGTGAAATACTTTTGAGATTTTTAGGTTTTTTTTAGAAAGTTAAAAAACGAAATAAAATCGTGTGTTCTCGAAATTTCGCGAAACTGAAATCTATATAGATATCTGTAGACTAAGTGCGTGCAATATTTTATGAAAATTTAAAGAAACTCGGTAAATTTTTGAGCGTTCTTTCATAGAATTGTCGATAAATACATATAAATACATTTTGACCCAAAGCTGGCTTCTTTTATGGAAACTTTTTTTGGTGAAAAATTTATCATTTAAATTTTTTACGCAAAAAAAAAAAAAATAAATAAATAAATAAAAAATTGATTCCCCAACCAAATATCAACATTGGTAATTGGTACTTTATATAAATTTATTAAGAAACAAAATTCACAATTTTATTTGCGAATGTTCTTTTACTTATTAGATAATTATGGTCCTACATATAAATCCAGTCTGTATATATATATTTGTTCATAGTTTTACGTACAAAATACATACAATACGTACATTTAAATTATTTATAAGACTAAACAGAACAATATTAAAATTTAATATTTTTTGCATTATATACATACATAATCATAAAAACGTTTTTAATAATTTATTTTGTAAAATAAAAATAATAATTTAATTTATTTTCTACCTGCTCAGCAGTGTGATGTTTACGATTACAGTTAGGTACAGTTGCGTGCATAAAAAACGTAACGCACGGTTATGTGATTTTTTATCGTCGTGATTAGGACTAGTACGTTATTAAATTGGTCAGTTCTGTTGTTGTTTTATTGCGGTCTTTGCCAATTATTGTATGTCATTTTGTTAAAAATTGTTACACATAAGAATAATTATTAAAAAAAATTCTTAAAATGTTGTAAATTAATGCGAGCAAAAAAGAAAATAAAACTTTTAAAAACTCACCAGAATGGTGAAAACTATAATTTAATTACATTACCATCAATTATTACCAATACACATATATTTAAGTTCATTTTAACTATAAAGGATATCGATAATATTAAAAAACTCTTCTTTCCATTATTTTTAAGAATTTACAAATATCTTAGAATAACATTATGATGATGGTGCTGAAATACTATTGATGTGTATTTCTATTATGGTTATTCTTAAAAATTATCTTAGAGACACAATATTGAAATGATCATGCCTGTAAAAATTTATACAAGTCATGTAACAGTAGGTACTTGATATTACCCGAAAGAACACATGTGGCCACTTAAAGCTACTACTGCCTGCAATCGTTGATTTAATAAGGTCAATATGGTAACGAGAGACCCTTCTAAAATCATCCTAAATCATACTAGTAAATCTACTTTTGAAGGCAGTTCCTTCATTAATTTAGCAAGTACTGTACAATGGAAATAAGGCCTATTAAGACAATTTAAATTAATTTGACAATAAACTCATATATTTCGAATTTGGACCATGAAGATAGGCATATTTCCTTAAATATTAATCTCCGGTAGTAAAAATATGCAACAGTCCAATAATCACGAAGGATGAAAGTTTAATTATTTAATATAGGAACAGTGGAAAAATAGGTATAATTCTTAATTGTCTTTCCCTGTGTTAGAATTTTCTCCTTAACCAAAATCAAGGGATATTTAAACATTATTGCATTATCGGGCATAAAATAACATCGTTCTGATTCCATCGCAATAACGATCGAAACTGGTCTCATTATTTCGATTGAAAGTTCTTTTACAATTATGAATTTTAATAAAAAATAAATAATAATTCCAAAAATCTCAATCTTTGTTGAAAAATTTCCAAAATAGTATGGAAAATTAGCAAAATTTAATAAATAATTGCCATCAGTTATATTATCTGTAGATTTCATATCTCTAGCCTATATGTAAGAAAAAAAAAATCACGGTATTTAACAATATTATAGTTTTCAGCCTTTTCAAATAACAATTTTTATCAAAATTTATTTTCTTATAGTTTCACTTTTTTGCTCGCTCAAATTAACTACTGCTTTTGCTAAACGTTTAATAATTTTCATTACGTACAAAAATATTCGACAAAATTATATACAATAAGAGTCACAAGTAATAAAATTACAACAGTACTGTTATATTTGAACTCGCTATAAGTAAAATATATGGGAACAGAGATCAAATCACATAGCGTTGGATTTTTATGCTCACAACTGTACATGCATACGTAACTTTGTTTGTCAAACGTAATGAGTATTTTGGCACAAACATAAATAGTAAATATGTACAAATGTGTTTTTAGATGCGTGTGCATGTAATAAATACATACATATTTATGTAAATATATAACATTTAGTGATTCCATTAATATCAAATCTATAATTACATAATTTAACTATATCGAAAATCGAATAAGATCCACTTTTTTTTAGTGGAGGCAGATGCTTTAACTATTTATGTATTGAGTTCTTTTGCTAATGCCACATTGGTACCAAAATTGGCAAGCTGTTGTTGTGTTACATATCCATAAATTGTATTGTTGTTATTACTTGACTGTTGTGATGCATCTGTTGTTGAGACAGTTGTTCCATTTGGTTGTATGGTATCCTTGTTGTATTCTGTACTTGGAGATTCATGTAAATCTGTAATGACTGGTGATGTGTCTAGTGATGATAAGGTATTTGATGATATATTTGTTGTTGGTATATTATTCAATGAAGTTGTATTCAAAGCAGGAGTATTTGCTATGGTTTGTGATGTTGGGACATTAATATTTCGCGATTCCTCCGGTACTGTGAACTTATTTAAAGATTCTATGCATGTATAACCATTTATAGATGTTGGTGGTTGTTGCTGATGAAGGGAGAACGATGGCTGAAACTGAATTCAAATTATTTATTATAATGTTAATTAAGTTTATAAACTTAAATTACAGATTTTGGAGTTTTCGATTTTGTAACATTTATTATTTATTTAAATTTTAATGTTCAAGAAAGCTCTAGTTAGTAACATCTATAAACAATTTAACAGAATTTAGAAAAAGTTCTAATTAACAGAATGTGGATATTAGGTGCGTTATTTTACATTTCCAGTAAAGCCCAGTGAACTGAGCATTTACTGAGTAAATTTAACATTTTACTCTCATAAAGAACTGCAAGCAAAAAAAAAAAAAAATCCAGTAAGATAACCACGACACATAATGATTCCAAAACGATTTTTTTTTTTTGAAAATTCTGTAAACGGTGAACCATTGGAGATATCTAAATAAAATTTCACATGGTTAGAGCTGTGGTGTGTTCGATTTGTTTTGGAGGAGCGCAGGTCACGGACAGGGTAGACCACTAAATTTTATCACCTCGGGCAAATTTAAAATTCGTCAAAAATGAATTTAAAAAATTACATATAGCTGGTTCTCATAAATTTCTACAAAAAAAGCATGCTTACATATGTAGGTTATTTCTTTTAGTTTAAGATATATTTTGGTCAAATCAAATTTTACCCTCATTTTTTGCCTAGTTTTTTTTTAAAGTTTTTTAACTTGGTGCTTTAATTTGGGCCTTAAAAGCTATTGAAAATATCCACTAGATTTCGTATAAAATTCTAAATAATGTTGCTGCAAGAATCATATAAATATATATATATGATAAAATATATACTTGTGTGACTCCTTATCCAGATCAAGACTATATATATATATATATATATATATATATATATATATATATATATATATATATATATATACAGTTTTTCAAATAAGTTCTGCACTGAGATTTTGGATATTATGATACTAAAAAGCGGTTTACATGTATTGTGCCAAAATTAATACCACCACTCGTTTAAATTTTATTTAGGTTCAAATATTAACATTATTTCTCAAAAATATACTTAAAATTTTTGGCACAACACAGATAACCTTGTTTTAAAATAAGGGATTTAAAAAACTCCGAGTAAAACTTGTTTAAAAACTTGACTTTTTTCATAAAAATGATCAGCCAGTATTTGTGTTTAACCAATATATATCTCGGCTTTGCCATTTGAGGATTTTACAAAAAAAAAAAAACAAAAAAAAATTAAAAAAACTTTTTCAAAATCGTCAAAAATTGGATAGGGATTGGGGGAAAACCATTATCCAAAGTGCCTCCGATTTCTCTTTAAACGCATTTACGTTCAGATTTCTTTTGAAAACATAAAAATTATATGGTGCGAAAAAAAGAACTATTTTAGAAGTTGATAAATATTTCCGCCTTTTTGGTAAATAATCCCAAAAATACGAAATTTTTTTAAAGTTTCAACTTCAGGTTAATATAGGAAAATCTAGTGTAATATTGACTTGAAAGATTCAAGTCAATATTGCAAAAGATCGGAAATTATATATGCTAAAGGATAAGCTTAATTTTAAATACATATTTTTAAAATTTCTTTCGCTATTTCTTTAGAAATAAACCAAACAAAAGGCCCAATTTGGGGTTTTTGGTGAAAATACAAATTTTTTAACTATAATAACATATTTGTTTATACAGATTTCTTAATGAAATTTGCAGGAAATGTGGATCTTATTAATATAAATAAAAGCGCGTTAACCAAATTTCAATCAGGGATATGGTTTTCCTGAATTCCCAAAAAACTAATGAAAATTCCCAAAAATGGGATTTTTTACAGTATTGGCTATAGAATCCACATTTTTCCGAAACCCCGTAGATTTTGATTTAAAACTTTTAACAACATATTCAAAATTCTTAAAATATATTCCACTTGTCAATCCGTAATTTGAGATTTGAGAAAATATGGTATAAAATCAAAACTTTCATATAAAACGGGTCGAATTCGGCAGGGTGTGTACCATGACCAATTAAGTTATTGGGCTTGTTTTTTATCTTAAAGTCATCTCTGTGAAAGGTAACCTTCAGAAAAGTGCAAAACTTATATGTTGAAAGAAAATTTTATTTTAAATAAAAAAGAGTGTAGATACTTTTTCGGCTAAAAAAACACAAAGTCGTCTTTTTTGCAATTTTCAAATTTATTTTTGGACTCGGCAAAGATATCGACTTCAAATTTTTTTTATTCAATAAATAGTTTTGTTCTTTAACTAGTTAAGAAAAAAAAACGCAAATAACTCGAAAACTATAAGAGATAAATAGGACATGTAAGCATATCTTTTATAGGTCTTATCAGGGCCTACAACAATATATAAAAATATTTTAAATCGGACGAGAAACAAAAATTTGGCAAGTGATTAAAAAAATTTTATGTCAGAGGTACCTAACTTTGAGCCCCCTTAGCTCCGCCCCTGAGGCGTTTGTTGTTCCCCCCTTACAAACTTAACATTGCACACTCCTCTGCTACGCCTGAACCAATTTTCATGAAAATCCAACCAGACAATCAGAAGTTAGAGATTTATTTCTAAAAAATTTCGATTCTGCCCCACTGTGTATTGTTTGTAAAAGAATTCATTTTCAAAATACAAATTATTGTGAAAATATTACTATTCGAGTGAAAATATTGAATATTGTTAAAGTGATGCCTCAAAGAATATAAATTTAATGTCATAAAAAAACCAAACACTATTTTAAAAAATATAATCAAAGTAAGAATGTATCAAAAATGAGACTTTGTGTACAAGTTCTTAATAATATTTATTTAATTTTTTATAGGAATGAGTTCAAATGTTCGGAAATATTATTAAAATAATAATAATAAAGCTTATTATCTTAAATGTCCACAAATTCTGGATTGTAAAGGATCTTCGACATCATCGTTCAAAAGTCATTTGCTCAGAAAACATCACATAGACATTAATGAGAAAGTTCCTGGTAATCAAAATCTACCTTATGACGATGAAATGGTAAACAAACCATCAGCATCTTACGTTCGAATTCAAAAGTATTTTAATTAAGTGAAGACAGGAAGAAATTTTAGCGCGGGATGTAGCAGAGGGTGGTCTTTCAATAAATAGCGTTCATAAATCAAAAGGTATAAGATCTTATTTAAAATCGTTACATATGAAAATTTCAAGCCAGATAACAATATCGAAACACATTTATTCATTTAATGAACAAAAAAAAAAAAAAAAAAAAAAAAAAAACGTTGGAGTACATTAACATTTTCAAATCCGTAATAGATAAAAATGGAAAATTTTCGATCACTGTTGACAAGTGGGTTGATGTGTCTAGCTTTAAATATATAAACATAAGTGAGTGTTCGCTGTTTTAATCCAGACACGAAGAAAAAAACGAAAAGCTTTTGGATTTTAAAATTGACATCAATGTTGATGTAGTGGCATCAACTCACGATGGATCTGTCGTTATTAAGAAGTATATAGAATCCATATTTCCCATAAGTCAACTGTAATCATGGTATTCATTTACGCATAATTGACAGTTTTTATAAGCTTTAAAAAAATCTTGAATTAAGAGCTGTTTCTCTGATTCGGAAAATAATGATTCGTTCGATACCAGTGGTGATCAAAATATTCTTGTTCCGTCAATTCTACCAAAGGTCTCTAAAGTAAGAAAAGTTGATAAAATGTTTAAAAAATCTCAAGATAAACATCAAAAATTACAAAAATATATAATAGTTGGAACTCTCTATCAACAATGATATCGATAGTTTAAAATTTAAAACTAGTATAAATGCATGATTTAAATTTATTAGCACTTTCCTAGACAGAATTTCAAGTTGACAAGTGATATTATTAGAAGCCGATGCAATTGTGCAATTTGTATTAAATTCAATTAGAAAATCAGACACAACTTTTGCAAAAACTCTTAAAAAGATGCCTTAATGAGAAGCTTTTCCAAAGAAAAAAATTTAACCATTAATACCCTTATATTATACCTTCATAATAGTAGTATGCCAGAATCTTGCAGATATTTAAAATATTCATCAAAAAACTGCTAAAGATTTAGCAGTAAAACTATATAATAGACTCTTTCCTGAGTCAACAGATGAAGAAAGTATTGGCACTGAATCGGGCTCTAAGTGTACAGAAATTGCATTATGTTCAATGACCCACAATTTGAACGGAAAACTGCTATAAATAATAGTCTGATAGATGATTTTGATTATTTAGACAAATTTTAAAAACGAAGCTTTTTTTTTATTGACTTTATTGAAACCTTTATAAAAAAAAAAAAATAAATAATTAATTACATTGTTATGAGGATTTACTTAAAAGTATTACAACAATTAACATCTAAATAATTAAATAAGGAAACTACTAATATCACAGTATTAAGGAAAAGTTGTCAAAAAACCTAGTACATACTTAAACGTTATAAGAAATTTAAACAACAATTATCAATTATTACACTTTAAGTAAAAAAGAGTCTTAGTGATTGTTAAGCAAATTTCTTATTATTTTATATGTAAAAGTTCTGCATTTTTCATTAAATGACAGATTCAATTCCCTTGCAAATGAATTAAACATTTTATGGTTAAAGTTTCTGTGCAGTAGATCAGTAGAATATTTGGGGTGTTGGTTATGAATTATTTTCAGATTTTTATTTTGCATTACTTATATTTTCTTGTGTAAGTTTTAGCAGCTTTATTAAGACCAGACCAAAATTGATCGAATACACATTTCGTAAACAAGGATCTTGTTTTATATATTGAATAAAGAGTAGGTGATAATACCGATCCTTGCGACAGACCCGCAGGGTTTTGTCTATCACTAGATAGCGTGTTATCTATAGATACAATAAATTAGCGTTAATCTAAAAACTCTTTATTATCTTTTGCAGGTACTTTGGATAATTGAAGGAATTTAGTTTAAAAACCAGGTCTTCATTAAGGATTCTTTTCAATTAAGGATTCTTTTTAGTTGATGTTTTGTAGAGTGCTCCTTGCGGAATCCCAAACTGTTGAGGGTTAATAATACTATTTTGGTTGGGAAAAGTCTAAAATTCTCTTATTAATTACTTTTTCAAATACTTTAGGATGCTGATTGATTTATAGCTAGATGGTTGTTTAGGATCCTTTCCTGGCTTAGAAATTGGGATAACTTTTGTCTTCTTAAAAATCGTTGGAAAATAGTCTTCTATTAAACAAGAGTGGAAAAGTTTACTTAGAGTTTCAACAAAGCAATCGGGCATCTTTTTAAGGATAATGCTATTAATGCCATCTAAACCGAGGGATTTATTATTTTTCAATAAAAGTACAAACGATTTAACTTCATCTAAATTGGTAAGCTCTACGTTAGATCTGTCAAGAGTTAGATGAATAGGTGTGTAATTATTTAAAGTAATGGGGTGTGAATTTAAAAAACGAACTGCTAAATTAAATTTAATATACAATTATTAATCCATTATTAATCCGACATCAACAATTAGCGAAAGAGCTTTTTCGGTATCATCATTAATAAAAACAAAAATAAAAACCGAATGTCAAAGAAGCATTTAGAATGGATTTTTTTTTTATTTATGTGTTTCTGATACCTTTAATTCTACGTCTACATGAAGAGATTTTTATTTTCTACTATAAGAAATAACTTCGGCAGAATAACGGGAACAAAGTTTTATTTCCAACTTTATGTTAACGGATAGAGAACACGTACATTAGAAATTTAAATTTTAAATTGCATTTTTTACCGATTTTTTTTATTTTTATTTTTTGTTTGTCTTTAAAACAATATTAATTCATTTTGCACATTTTTGTTTTTTAATAAGAGCAAAATATTAAAAAAGAACAATAAAATTAATAGCTTATGATAAACATTATTGCTCAACTTTATGTTTAAACATTTATTGCGTAATAAATTGCGCAATAGATTTCTTATTGGTCCACACATAATTTTAAAGAGAGAAAGAGAGAGATTAAGATTTTGACAAATGCCAACAAGAAAATGTCTTCCTGTGAACTAGGGGTAAATTGAAAATTTTTTGTTTTCTTTTTTTATTATTATTATTTTTATTTGTTAATGTTTTTAATCAAGCCTTTATTTTATGCGCAAAAGTACAAACTTTGTATTATTTTTTGTATAATTTTAATAAAAATTAATTTTTATATTTTAAATTAAATAATTGTTTATATATCGGTTAACCGAAAAATAGGCAGTTTTTGGTTAACGGTCAAACCGGTTTCTTAAAAAGTCGGTTTTTTTTATAAACACTAGTATAAACGTAATATATGAAACATTAATTTTTGTTAATTAAAACTTCAATTAAAGCATTAGTTTATTATAATTTTAAATTATTGAAAAAGCCCTAACTTTACATTTAATTTCAAAAATTTCAGTAGCAAAAGGCCCTGTCTAAGATAATTTCGTAATTAGTAGAAAAAACCAAAAATAAAAGTCAACATTAATTTCGCTCCTTGTTCTGATTTAAAACTGAATACTAATTTTTTTGTACCTTAATTTTCTTAAGTTTTATTCAGTTTTTTATTCTGCAAAATTACAAAAAGTCGAAATACGCCTATTCTATATTAAGCCGTGGATATGTAATTTGTTTAACAAAATTTTTATTGATAAATAATCTTAGGAAAAATGTATAAAAATCCTGAAATCGTTCTACTTTGGTGTTACGACCAACGACTTTTGTTAGAAATTGCCATCTACAGAACTAGGTATGGAATGCTTCTAGAAGTAGTTCCTTAATCAATGATTTTTGTTCGAAATTGTCACATTCAGAACTAGTTCTATAGAAGCGTTAGAAAACGCATTAATTTTTATTTTATTTTTCATCACAATAAGCTATTCTTAATTGCAATTTTATTATTCATTTTTTTAATTTTTGGATTTTTTATTTTATAATTTTTTTTTAACAGTTTTATGAAGTCATTTGGGAACTATTAATTTGTTCAGAGAAGTGATGCAGATGTAATACATAACCAGTTCTTAAGCATTAGTTCTCAAAAATGTTCCTTAAAACTAATTTAGAATCACAACAAAGTTCTAGTCCATGAGATCCAGAATTCCTTGCCACTACTTTTAAGGGTGTTATTAAAGAATCTGAAGTGTTCTGATTATACCAGTTCTATAACTAATACTTTTGGAATAAGTTCTAATTTTTTTTATTTTTTACTTGTTTTATTTACAGCTGCATAAAGTTATATACAATTCAAAGAATTGGGAATATATTTATTATTTAATTATTTTTAATAAAAAGTAAAAAACAAATAAAATTTTAGATATTTTATTTATAAAAGCTAGATTAAGGCAAGAAAGTTTGTATAAATTCCAGATTTATTGATAAACTTTTATCCGACATTCAAACGAAAAATCGTATGAAACATCAGAAAATGTTTTTCTTTTTCTGAAATTCTCACCATGCATAATGGAAGTTTGTGCATGAAAAGTTCTCCGCTTTTGGTTCTTGAAATTGCTAAATGATTGTATAAATTTATAATGTGTCATATGGCATTGCACAAATTTATTTTGAATTAAAAATTAGTTCGGTATCAATTTTTAACAGATTTAAAGCAATTGTATATCGTTTTAACTCTTGAGTAACTAATTAAAAAGTGAGGGCCATTAATATATTTTTTGTTTTTTTTAATTTCAATAGATTAAATTTAATTAATATCTTAAAATTTTACTTTTTAGAACCATATTTGCTTCAACTTTCTATTTTTCGCCACTTAAAAAAAATAATAAAAATAAAAAAAAGAAAAAAATTACAAAAAATCAACAAAATGATTTTTTTGATAAGAAGAACTTGGTTCGCAACTTATATCATATATATTTAGTTTATATTATAATTTTTTCTATTTTTTTTACTTTGTAATTAGTTCGGTATTCTTCTCAATTTCTGTTTAATTTATTTTTTATTTCATAGCAAACGATATTTAATTCAAATCTTGCTATCTCACTTTACTCACTTTAATATTTTTTTTTTGAAATACCGTAAAATATACTTATAACTATATAAAACTAAGATAAAAAAACACTTAAAAATTAATCATATACAAATTCAAAAACACCCATAGGATTGAACTACCAAATTAAATCAGGCTTGGGACACTATATATGCATGTCCCGAAAATCTTTTTTAATACCCTATACTAAATTAGCTCTTTGAGTATGGTTTATCTATCTATATATCAAAAATGATTAATTTTTTTTTGCTTTTGGAACGGGTTTTTTAATATATTCTATCGAACGATCATTTTTCACAAAACATATATACATAAAACTAACACTACTTAATCTATATTTATCTTAAATCTATCATTTTTCTATTATATTCTTATCTAATAATACCTAAATTTAATCTAAGCAGAATGGCTTTACGGTATTTTAATATTTTATTTTTTTTCATTTTTTTCACAAACGGATTTTCACTTAATTTGTTTATTGGGTTCGCTACACAAAAAGCTACAGACTTATTCTGGTTGGTGTCTATTCTATTTTTACCCTGGATTTATTCTGGAAATAGCTATCTTCCTGATACAAAGCTTGTCAACAATGACGAGCTTTCCTGTCTGGTGATCATTGTTGCCAACTACAATTCCACTCAGATTTCTTATTTTCTTTCGGGATGCCACTGTCTATTACTGGGACTGTTTAAAATTAAAAGAAAAACGTTACCCTTTTATTTCCTTATAGATTTTTAAAAAATTTCCTTACGGATAACGATTCCTCCCCTCTTCCTAGATTTCTAAACAGCATCCACTATCTTTTGATCGCTCGCGATGTATATTATTTTTTCCTTTTACGCCAGGTGTTTCTACACAAAAATTATATTCTTTTATTAACACGTTTAAAATTTGTCCATTAATTTATTTACTACGCACTACTTACTTTCTTGAATAATTATTATTTATTTATTTAAAAAAATCTACACAATTTTATTTTTAAAATACCACTTATTAACTTTTTTATTTAATTAAACTTAATTGTTTGTCTGTCGCTTAAGAAATAATCTGAAATGCTTTTCTTAATTTCTTGTTTACCCAAGTTAAACATTTTCAACGGACACACAATAACAAAACTTATGCGTAAAAAATACCCACCGGTAATTATATTGTTACGTTTTTACCTTTTAAAAACGGTTGTTTATTTCCTTTAAATAAACTTGTACTTTGATTGCAAATAACAGCAGTTTAGTAGTTTAAAAATTGTAACGACTCTTTATTTTATTTAAAAATGTACAACAATACAGTTTAAATATTCACTTTGTGTTCTAATATAAACACACACCTAAATTACACGCTTTATATAGCACACTTTAATAATGTACAAGATTATACAGCCAAGGCAGTTAATATGTCTTTACTTAACGACGCTTCCAATTAGACTCACCCAATGGTGTTCTCACGGCCAATTTATATACACTGTATTACCTACTAGATGCTTCTTGAAAGCTCTATTTCTTTCTACAATGTTCTTAACGGACAAATTAGAGCTTTTGATGTTAATGTTAGCAGCTTAAACATTTAGTGTTGCCATACTTAAAAACAATGGTGAAAGCTTTTTATTCAATGTTGTATGTTTAGAACTATGTTAATAATTTTTACAGATATGTTAACTGCTGTTAACATAAACGGAAATGTCTGGAAGCATTGAGAAAGATTTAAACCGGCCGTTAAAACCGTTATATTTGAATTCAAGTACAATTTCGTAACAAAATACACATAATAAAACGGTTTTGGAAGATGTATTTGGGGTCAATCACCGTCCTCTTTTAGCTTTGAAACATACTTCATACTTGAACTATATAATAGCATAAAAACAAATAAGAGAGCTTTCTCTTCCTTCAGATTAAAAAAACAAGTTCCACGGATATGGAAACTTTCTTACAACCTTATAGGCGATTTTACACTAAAAGGCTCATACGACTTTCAATCTACCACATCGATTGATATTTATACAGCTGACAATGCATGCATTGATGAAGAAGAAGACTACATACCAAAAAAAAAAAAAAAAAAAAAAAAAACAAACAAATCCCACCAAAATTAAAAATTGTAAAATACAAACCAAAACAAACACCAAAAGAATAATTTAAATAAATACCAAATTGCAAGCCAGACAACGACCTGCAAGGAAAACTCCCAACACCCAACAAACACTAAATTCATCAGATCCTAGCAATAAATAAATATTATATGACATCTTTATTATTATTTTTTAATTATTTTTTCAACAAACAAAATTTGTCAATGCTTGTTTCATCGCTGGTTAACGCGAAGTTAACTTCAAAAAATGAAATGCAATTTTTGCTTGTTTCAAGCGTTTCAAAAACGTGATTTGAGTTTAGACTAAAAAACTATGCTTCTAGAATTTAGATCAACATATGTATGTGCATTGAGAGAAATAAGATAAATTAAAAATGGAAAACAAAAAAGAAAAAGGCCGTTTTTATTCTTTCATCGATCTCATCAGCGTCGTACGCTAGACGCATCGAGACCTTAATACTGTTACGAAATTGTACTTGAATTCAAATATAACGGTTTTAACGGCTGGTTTAAATCTTTCCCAATGCTTCTAGGCATTTCCGTTTATGTTAATAACAGTTAACATATCTGTAAAAATTATTAACATAGTTCTAAACATACAACATTGAATAAAAAGCTTTCACCATTGTTTTTAAGTATGGCAACACTAAATGTTTAAGCTGCTAACATTAACATCAAAAGCTCTAGTTTGTCCGTTAAGAACATTGTAGAAAGAAATAGAGCTTTCAAGAAGCATCTAGTAGGTAATACAGTGTATATAAATTGGCCGTGAGAACACCATTGAGTCAGTCTAATTGGAAGCGTCGTTAAGTAAAGACAAATTAACTGCCTTGGCTGTATAATCTTGTACATTATTAAAGTGTGCTGTATAAAGCGTGTAATTTAAGTGTGTGTGTGTGTGTATTAAAACACAAAGTGACTATTTTAACTGTATTGTTGTACATTTTTAAATAAAATAAAGAGTCGTTACAACTTTTAAACTACTAAACTGCTGTTATTTGCAATCAAGGTACAGGTTTATTTAAAGGAAATAAACGACCGTTTTTAAAAGGTAAAAACGTAACAACGTTAAAAAACATGCTGGATATGCGTTCGCGTACCTAAAATCTAGTAAAGAGAGTCAAAATTGGGGGAGCAAAATGTTGACTAGTGCGCTGGATTAACAAAAAGTTTTTGGTTCAAACACATTCTTATGCTGTTTTTTTTTTTTTAACATGGAGTACTGAGTCAGACGTTACTCATTAAAAATAAATGGTTAATTTGTACCTAAGTTTAAATCTCACTGATGGCAAAATTTTGTTGTTTTTTATACCCCACACCACCGTAGGTGGTTGGGGTATTATGCGTTTGTGCTGATGTTCGTAACGCATAGAAAAAATCATCCAACACCAACCCTAAAGTATACCAATCTGAGTAGATCTAACGGTGTCCGTCCGTCTGGCTGGCTGGACGGCTGTCCATGTAAACTTTTTGCACAAAGTGCATGTCGCAATTTTGAAGATAATTCAATGAAATTTGGCACATAGGACTTTTATGGCACAAGGCCAAAGCCTATTGAAATTGGTTATGATCGGTCCATTATTTTACCTAGCCCCCATACAAATGTCGTCCCGGAATAGGGGTTTAATGATCATAAATGCCTTAATTATAGCAATATTTTAATGAAATTCGGTGTAAAGAAGTTTTGTATAAGTGTGAATCTTTGTGCCAAATTTCATGAAGATCGGTCCATAATTGACCATAGCTCCCATATAAAACCCTCTTCCGAAAATCACTTTAACGTCCATAAATCACATACACATGTTAGTATCAAGTATCAACACAAATAAGTTTTATACAAGTAGAAATCACAGTGACAAATTTTATGAGAATCGCTCCATAATTTACCATAGCTTCCATATAAGCCCACTTTCGAGAATCTCCCTAAAGTGTATAAATTCATATAAATGTTAGTAATAACGTAAAATTCTGTATTCGTATATTTTATTTTACACTTGGTAAAAGTATCGGTCCACAATTGTCCACATATTTAATATAAGACCCTTCCATGAATTTTGATGGACACACACAACGGTGAGGGGTATCATATGGTCGGGCTTGACCGACTATATCTTTCTTACTTGTTTTTATTTTCGTTTAGGTACATATTTTTGAGTACCCCTAGAGCAGTGAAAAGCACAAAGAGGGACATAAAAATTTGAATGTGTTTGTGTATTTTATTTGTTTACTCTCTTTGTTTGTTACCACTGGTTTACAACTGAGATTAACGCTGATATAATATGTGAGATAACGCCAGCAGAGGAGAGTAACCATTTTGTTCATATTATGTTAAATCTTAAATAAGGGGTACACGTATTCTAATAAATCCTATAAGAAATCATTATTTTTAATCAGTCAGAGAGTAAACATGTCCTTTTTATTTAAGCAATTCGCACTTTTTAGCACAATTTTTATAAAAATGTTGTACATGTAAAATAAACACTAAAAGGAAACAATTTTACAACAAAAAAAAAAAAAAAAAAAAAAAAAAAACATTGTTTTAAGTAATTTATAAAATACACGTGCACATATACAAGCTTTCGTATATGTGTATTTTTTTGACAGTTCATCTTATAAGGTGGTTGTGTAGAGAAATCTTATCACAACAGTCTCATAACACATCTAATAATACTAATATTTGAATCTACACGTGAAATAATTCTCTCATATTATATTACGTCTAGACGGGCTGTTACATCTAGAACACTAAAAAAAAAAAAAATTTTCCTGTGTTCTTTGTTATGTGTTTTGTTTTTTTTTTTGCTTAACCATGCGCCATGACCTTGCTTTGTTGAAAGTTATAACACAATTAAATGATTTTTTGTTTTACATTCATACTCAATTGTTTAGCTTCGTTAAAATTCGTATTGTGTATGTGAAAATGCCGAAATCACTCGGCTCTGGAGTGCTATGAGCGCCTTTGCCTGCCTTAGAGTGTAAAAATAACTACATGAATTTGTGGATAACTCGAACAAAAATAACTAGTTATTCAGGCAAAAATAAGTGGTTTATTTTTGTTCCCAATTACACCTGCTATCTTACCAGGAAAATAAAGTTTTTACTGGGAAGTAAACAAAACAAAAAGTAAACAAATGTAGACAATGAAAGGAAAGTTTTCGAAAATTTAAAAAATCGTATTTATGCATTAACATTTTATAAAATAATAAATGTATTTACAACAAAAAAAATCATATTCACTAATGTGCTTATATTTCGATAAAAACTCTGATGTTTTTTGTTGGTGTTTTATGCTTATTTGTTTGCAATTAGACATCGTGGTGGTTATTTTACTGGATTTTACAAATCAGTTGAAAAAATTAACTAGTGTACGGATTGGTGCAGGCGGGTTGTTAAAATTTTAAGGTATTGGAGTACTTCTGTAGTGCGATTCAATAACTTATTTTAACGATAATCGAATCGTTAAAATTAGTAAACAACAAAATTGTCGATTTAGTTATTCTCTAACACTTTTAACGATATTTGTTTGCGTCAACTTAAAGACGTCTGTGCTTCCACGTTATAGATGGTGCTGCTACGTTTGCGAATCTTCTTTTAGGAGTAGTGGTCATTTTGAAGAAAACCATTAACAGAAACACATCTTAATCAATATCAAATACACAATTTAATCAATCACGGTCTTAAAATTGTTAAACAAACTTTGATTTGTTTCAAATTTATTTGTTTTTCTTTTTTATTTGGTTTTGAACCTTACTTTTATTTCGGCATTTCCTTGTGGAGAGCTGCCACACGTAATAATAGCTATATACAATCGTTTAAGAGTACTTAGTGAATCACACAATCGTTACTGCAACCGACAATTGCTATTGACAAGTTTTGCGATTGTCGAATCGTTAAAAGTTACTGAATCGCACTACTGTTTGAAATTTAAAACAACACGAAGAGAACTATACAGCTAAATTATTTCAATTTTAAAACGATAAATTTTACTGGTTGGCAAAGAAATTCTTAAAAAAAAACATAGGTGGACTATATGGAATTTGACGTGCTAAAAAAGAATCTGCTTTCAGTTTGTTTCTATGACTAAAATTACCCTCAACTTATCTTAACATTATTGTTTTATTCGCAAGGCATATGATGAAATTAATGAACTGATGATAATTTTATTCACAATTAACTGAAGACAAAATTCATGTATATTAGGGTGATCGATTATTCGACTTTTTGGTGAAACCGGTTTTCGATTAGTTGGAATTTTAAAAAACCGATTGAATTCTTGAAATTCTGAAAAATCGGTTAAACGAATTTTTTTCCAGAAGTAAATATTTTCATCAAAAGACTGCATTTCTTTAAAAAATTCGACAAATTTTATGACTTCAGGTTAAAATTTATTAAATATAACTATTTAAAGAAACAAATTTTAATTAAGATAAGAAAATAATTTTATATAGTGTATACAGAAACTATGGCTTAATATGGGGCAAAGTGGAGCATACTTCAATCTTACTATATATTAATTTGTCCAATAATTAAAACTGAAATGAATAAATGTGCAATTTTTTTTATTTATCTTAAACTAGAACAAGGTAGACCAAAAGGCATTATGGGGTTTAACAATTTAATAACTTTTTTGGTTATATATTTTTTTTATTTTTTTCCAGATTATAAAATATACAAAATAGAAATTTTTTACACTAAGTATGGAAAATAAATAAATTTGGAGAGCGGTATCGGTATATTTTTTACGTCCTGCTCTTGAAAACAAACCAGAGATGTGGTTTCAGCTCCCAATGCGTGAGATAAAATTGAACTTTTTAAAAAAAATTTTGAAGAGCGAATGGTAACTGTGGGCCTGTATTTATGGGAGTTCGTTGTAAACGTAGTTTTTTATATGTAATATTCTTCTCGGGACCATAAAAATGTATTCTTTAGAAAAAAAGTTTACTGCAACCGTGTTCGTTATAAACATAGTTATTTGTATAGAAAATATCCGTAGTCAATGGGACCGAAAAAAAGTGTTCACTATAGCCATATTTCATTATAACCAGTGTTCGACTGTATAATAAAATACAAACCAATAATCTTCTAAACCCTTCAACGAAACTGTTATATGAAATGTATTGTTGTCCATCGTTTTGCATAAAAATAATAAGATTGTTTTGTCTTTTCGTATTGCTTTCGGCGTTTTTTCAAATCAACTATTTTTGTGTAAAAAGGGAAATGTTGGTGTAAAGTGGAAAATATTAAGAATTACAAATTTTAATATATTTAAATGATTTTTGTATTTACGAGGCCACAGGAACATCAAAAGTGTTGAAAACAGACAGGTAATAACTGACGAAACTAATAGAAAATAATAAAACAAAATGTTTAACAATAGATAACTATTTCTTGTATTTGTAATAATAAAATTTATAAGCTTGCACACGCTAAGTGCGCATCCACTATTTCCGTGATTTTTAAATCAAGATTTTCTCTCTTTAATAAGCTAATGTAATGGTACAAGTTGGTTCTAGGAATTTTAGGTCTTATTGCTATGGAGTTTATTGATTTATTTCCAATTTTCCTATGTTCTATTGCTTTTACTATAATATCACATTTTTAATCTGTTTTATTAGATTTTCTTAAATATTTACATATAATTCATGATTAAACCAATTATTTACTATATTTTCAGCAAAGTTGCAAAAAATATATGAAAAATTTGGTAAATTTTACATCGCATTTTACTCCAATATATATTTACCACAATTTCATAATTTTTGCGTTAAGAAGAGATCTGAAATTTATTATGTTTTTGGGACAAAATTTTTTTGCAGTTGAAATATGTGCAAAATAAAGTATTATATTTTATTGGTTGTGCTCGCTCGAAAAGCAATAAAATGGGAGGTTTCAATTTCGAAATGTGACACAATAATTGCGAACATATATCTGTCGTTTTTCTTTTTGTAAACAAATTTAAAATGCACTTCATTACCCCATACGCCACAATACTCCAATTTCCCCTGTGTCACAATTTTTTAGAAATCGAATTTGCAATTACAACTCCTTTAAATAATGAAATAAGCTATTACAATTGCAAATATTGAATTAAAAATCCTTACTTTAAATTGTTTGTAATGCATTGGAAATAATAATAATAATAATAATAATAATAATAATAATAATTCCATTGATATTTGTATTTCATTCAAGATACATTATTATTAGTAGAGTGAATAAGTAATGTTTGCTCTATTAATCGTTAAATTAGAATCGAATAACTGTTCAAGTAAATTAGCACTTAAGAATACAATTTAAAAATCAATAAATTTTTTATTTATTATTTATATTTACTTATTTTACTTCACGTGCTTCTATTATATGTGAGAGAGTATTTTTAAAATATATACCCTGTTCCGTAACTTGTGAAAAGTTTTCGAATTTTATTTCTCATCCCGAATTCAACAGGTTGATTGAAGCAATATTCAAAGTAAATACATTTGAAATAAATCTGAAATGTACGATAATATTAATAATATTTATCAATATGTTTTAAATAATTTGCAGGACTGGCTCCATGTTAGGTTTATATTAACTAGAAGTAAATGTAATATATATATATATCTTTTTTTAATTTAAAAAATTAGTAAATTTGAATGCTAATATTATTTAAATAACTCGAGCAATTTAAAAGTTTTACTCAATTATTCGAATAATTTAGAAACAGCATTTTTGAGTTATTTGATTATTCGAATAATTTAAAAGTCGAGTAAAACGAATACCCTAATTAAATCATATTTCAAAAGTGTTTAAATAAATGCATTTTTTAAAATTTGTGCATAAACATAATTTTTTAGTGATTTTTTAATGTTTGATTAACTGATCTGTATAAATTTGTTTGTAAGTTTTTTTTATACTTTGAACACAATTGTAAAGAAAAAAATAAAGAAGTAAGTATAACTAAGACTATCAACTACCATTTTTAGTAAATTTTTTATAAAGAATCGAAAACTAGTAGAATTTTAAAGTTAGAAAGATTCATACTTATATTATAAAATACATGGAGTGTTCTGAATATTTATTTCAGAATAAATAATACAATTTTTTCGAGCTATTTCAAGGACATAGTTTCATTTTTTGTGCATATTTCAACTTGCTCTGTATAAAACATAAAAAGAAATTATACTTTATGAACATTAATCAATTAACAAAATTTTCCTAAGTTTCCATTCAAATATTGATATTTAATACATATGTATATTTTTTGAAATAAAATGTTATTTTTTTTTTAAACCGGTTTATTCTACATACAAAAAATTAACTACTATACGAAATATTAAGTAACATTTTTAATATAGCTATCTTCACTTAATTTTCAATAAAATTAATAGGTCACTTACTCTACGTCTACACGAAGACATTTTTCTTTCTCAATATTTGAAATAACGTTGGCAGAATAACGGGAAAACAATTTTGTTTCCAACTTAGTGTTAAGGTGTGGAGAAAACGTACATGAGAAATTTATATGTTAAATTGTATTCTTTTTATCCAAAAATTTTAATTTATTTACAATTTTTCTTCTTTATGTTCCTTTTCAAAAAAAAAAAATTAATTATTTTTCACTATTCTTTTTGTTAAAAAAGGCCAAATTTTAAAAGAGAACTATAAATTTGATAGCTTATGTTAAATATTGTTGCTCAGCTTTGTGTTTAAACATGCAACATTTTAAAGAGAGAGATAATTTAACAATTGCCAACATAAAAATATCTACGTGTAGTCTAGGGGTTAAGTTGTGTTGCCAGTTGCCGAAATGATATTACAGATCGCAACTGGTAACTGAAAGCTGTCAACATTAGTTGCCATATAGGCAACTACAAATTTCTGGTTGCTAAAAATTTTTTAAGACAAAAAATTGAGAACTAAATATTTGTTTATGAAAGTGTTAAAAATTTTAGCGATTAGTAGCAGTTAGATTCATTCAAAAGCTAGGTAATTGGATGCAATACGAACATTAATCCAAGAGGCATATAAGAGGTAAATTTTTAATGCCTGAAATGCAGATTCAATGTCACAATCAGTAATGCCACGGGAGAATTTTTTTCTAACTAAAAGTTTTGGAAAAAATAACCAAATGAAGAAAAAAAAAAACAAATTTTAAAAATTTAATATTATTATATAAAAATAATATAATCTTAATATATGTATTCAGGATTTAAATACTTTACATACTAATCATAATCTTTAGTTAATCTTTAGGAGTAAAACGTATTTAAAATTTAACTGTTTAGAACAATGTTTATTAAAATGTGGTCCCTAAACCTATTTCGTAGGGGGTCGGGATATAAAGTTTAATAATCCTTATGATGTCGAGATTGTAATTAATTTAGAATTGCAAAACAGCCGGGGCGAGCAGTAGAAAATAAGGTTGAGTTTTACAATTACGTGTTTACAGAAAAAGAATGCAAACAAGAATTATTTTTATAGGGACTTAGCTAATCTCATTAGGTAATATGAATTTCAAAATCTAAAGATTTAAAGTAAAAGATATGTAACTGAGAGGTTTGGTGAAAAGATTCAATATCAATCGTTCATGTTCCAAAACACTCACATATATTAAATTTTAATAAGTTAATTTAAAAATTGTGTACAAAATTGTGGTCTAATTGAAAATACATCGGGATTGATAAAACACTTTTATTGTAGTTATTTTTAAAATAATGTGGTGATCTTTTTAAATTTTTATTACTTAATTATGTTGTCTTGCACAGAATTTATAACTAAACAAAGCACATTTTTTATTCGCTACAGCCCGATATTAGTGAGCCCCCTTAAATATACCAGTCGACTCAGAATCTCCTAAGCTGGTCGAAATTGGTTCATTATTTCACCTAGTCCCCAAATAAATGTTATTTTGGAGTAATATTTTGAAACACAAATATCTTAAATACATTCTAATATATTTCTACAGAATTCTACACTAATAAAACATTTTTAATCCTAAAATACTCTATAAAAAAATTTGTATGTACCTACATAAAATATGGCCTCAGTTTCAAAAGGATCGTTTTAAAATATATTATAGCTTCTATATAGGGTCCCGAAAATAAGTTAAAAATACTTAATTTCTACATAAATGTTCGTATGTTAATAAAATTTTGCTCAAATAAGATAAGATAAGATAATTTTCTCTCTCTCTCAAGTCACATACACAATAGTGTTGGATATCATATAGTCGGTCTTCACCAATTATACATTTCTTTTTTAACAGTAATTTATGTTGTAATTACAAGTGTTTAGGTTGTTTGTTATATCGTTAGAACTTTCTCACGAAAATCTCAAAATCCATTTCACTTTTTGGTTAAATATTAGAAAATCTTTATATTTTCTATTCATTTAAATTGTTTTCTTCATTTGTTGGCAAGTTTAACAGAGCAAATAGCATTTTTAAAACTAATAAAAATAAAATTTTGATTTAACAAAAAAAAAAAAAAAATCTTCATTTCCACATTGGAAAATAAAATAATCAATTTTGGTTAAAAATAACCAAAACGGCAACACTGGTTACAACAAAATTGTTTCTGTGGGAGGACCCATTATGAAAATCTCAAGCGTAAAATGTCGTATATGATGCCCTTCAACCATCAAAATTCACACCGAAGCGAAATGTTCATGGCACCAAGGTAATTTTCTGTATTTGGTGAGTTCCAAAGAGTGCCATCTATTATGAGCTGCTTAAACCTGGTGAAATGAGCTCGAAAGATTTGTAACAAATGCAATTAATTCGTTTGAAGAGATAAATCTACTTTTCTACATTATTTTCTTTTATTTAAGTTGCTGAATTTTCAAAATACTATTTTCGATAACTTTTTAGCAACTGAAAGAAAATTACCATTCATAAAATAAATTTACTTGTAGGTTGCGTTGCCAGTAGGTAACACAATTTATTTATTTCGAAAAATTGAAAACAAATTTCTTAAATTTTGCATAAAAAACATTTTCCGATACTAATTTTTGAATAACCTCAACACTATTGAGCATATAAAAAAATAGGAAAGTAAAAAAACTTCAAGACAATGTTAGTCCACATCTTTTATTGTTTTAAACCTATCTCGAGTTATGGTGAAATATAATAATGAAACCAACTTATTAAAAAAACATGTAATAGAAAAAAAAAAACTGAAAGCAAATTGTTTAGCACTTCACCTATTTTTTTAAGGAGGAGAAAACCATAGAAAACAAATGGATGTCCAACTCTTTTAATTCGCTCAACAAAAAATACTCCCTTCATACGTATAAATTAGTTCTGTAGAAAATTCTACTAACACAAAGAGTTAGGTTTTTTTGATAGCTGAGTTAAGTTTTTTGAGAGCAAATTGGATTTCTAGATGTTTTCTATGGAAAAAGAAACTTTTTCTTTGCCTACCAGCGTTATCTATAAATTTGGAGAGGTACATATCTCGAAATGTTGAGATTGTTTCAAAACTTTTAAAAACTTTTATATGTATAAATGAAATTAGCATATTTTTAATTACCTTGATTTTTTAGTGAAATAAAAGTTACAACTTACCAACTGTTTAGCAGCACTTGGTTGTATATAACCATCATTAGTCATGGTCGGGAATGTTGAATTGAGTTGTGGCGCTGTTGGGATATTTTTTTCGGTAGCATTTAAAATTGATGCCAATAACTGTGAATTGTGTGTCACATAACCATTGTTTTGTTGTGCATTTAAATGTTGTTGAACACTTTCGCCATTGCGTCTGTGTTCATTGCTGTTGCTGTCATCATCGTAATTTATGTCGCCCACCTCTTCTTCTTCATCACAAACTGACGCCGCTATTGTATTGTTACTGTTAATCGATGATATTCTCTTAATTTGACAATGATCGTGATATGTGAAATTTGAATTTGAAGCTGAACTGGAATTTGAACTTAATTCTTCGTTGGTTGTTACTAATGAGGGATGTTCTCCGTTTTGTTCTTCATCTTCTTTATGACGATCTTTGCAGCTGCTATTCGAAGAAAGCGATGATAAAGCATTGGAAGATCCATTATGGAAATTGTGAATTAAGTTGAGATTTTCCTTGTGACCATACGACACCAGACAATCGTTGCTACGAGAAATATCAGAATGAAATTCCTTTTTTGTTGATGATCCCAAATCCGATCCATTTCCCAAATTATTTGTGGTATATTTGTAATTGGAAACCTGACTGGATAAACCCTCGGGTAAAATTACTTTAATATTTTTCATATTATAAATTTTGTTGCGTAACCAACAGCAGATATAAGCAGCAAATGCAATGACAATTATCAATGCTACAGCATATATCGAGGCTTTTGAACTTTCAGCGCATCTATAACTACGAGGAGCCACAATCCAGGGGGAGGCGAAATAAAATTTTCCATTATCATTCTTAAAAATGGACTCAGTATTAATATTAAAGGAATTTTTAACATCTTCTTCCACCGATTTACAAAACTCTTCATCAATTTGAGCTCCAGACAATATCTCTTCTTTATTCATATCTACAATTTCTCGGTCCACCTCCTCCTTTCCACCTACATTGACAGCTCTCACCATTAAAGAATATGACACGGTTGAATTTACACAATCTAGTTCTTGAAAACGGCAACTACGACCTTTGACAATAGAAACTCGTTCATAAACAGCATTCAATTTCTCATCCCGGTGTATAAGAGCAACTACATAAAATAAATGCCGTCCCGAAGGTAAATATGGTTGATCCCAGTATATAACAGTGTCATTTTCGTTAATGTTGAGGTTACGTGGTCCAGAAGGAACTGAGAAAAAAATATAATGAATGTATTTATAGATCACAAATCAAACATAAAAATATACAAAATACTTACTCCCAATGAGAGTTGTAAAGTTGATTGACCTGCTGGGAACAGATTCTTCGACAGTGTGAGCTGTAACATAAACTTCATAATTGGAATAACTACTAAGGCCTGTCAGGGTGTAGGATATTCGATCAATTGACGTTGTATTTTTTTCAAATGTGTTATCTGGATATTTTCGCCTGTAAATTGAAGAAAATTACTTTTGTTTTTTTATAAATCAATATGAATGTCAAATCAAAAATATTCTACCAGTAAGCTCTATTTTACTGTTACTATTGTATCTGTTGATGCTAATCATATAGAAGTTGTTCATTATTTGTTTGAAATTCTGGCATAAACCTAATATTTAAAATTTCTAAATTTAATTAGTATTTTTATGTAAAAAAATTTTAGTATAATGTATGTATAAGACACTAAAATGAAACTTTATGCTGAGTTCTTTTTTTCTTTTTTATTGAAACCTTTATAAAATAATTAATTAATTAGATTGTTATGAGGATTTACTTAGAAGTATTATAAAAATTAACATATAAATAATTAAATAAGGAAACTACTAATATCGCTGCATTAAGGAAAAGTTGTAAAAAAAACCTTGTACATACTTAAACGTTATAAGAAATTTTAAAAACAATCATCAATTTTTATTCTTTAAGTAAAAACAAGTAAGAAAGATATAGTCGGTCAATCAAAACCATATGATACCCCACTTCATTGTGCATGTCCATCAAAATTCATGGAGGTGTCTTATATAGACATGTGGATAATTGTGGACCGAAACTTTTAATAAGTGTAACATAAAATATACGAATACAGAATATTACGTTAATACTAACATTTATATGAATTTATGCACTTTAGGGTGATTCCCGAAAGTGGGCTTATATGGGAGCTATGTAAATTATGGAGCGATCCTCAAAAAATTTGTCATGATTTCTAATTATATAAAACTTATTTGTGTCGAATATAAATCTGATACTAACATGCATATGTGATTTATGCACGTTAAAGTGATTTTAGGAAGAAGTTTTTAATGGGAGGTATTGTCAATTATAGATCGATCTTCATAAAATTTGGTTCAAAGATTGATAGTTATACAAAACTTTCTTATACCGAATTTGATTAAAATATTACTACATTTAAGCATTTATAATCGTTAAACTCCTATTCTGGGAGGCCATTTGTATGGGGCTAGGTGAAATAATGAACCGATCATCACTAATTTAAATGGGCTTCGTTCTTGTGTCATGAAAGTCCTATGTTCCAAATTTCATCGAATTATCTTCAAAATTGCGACCTGTACTTTGTGCACAAGGTTTACATGGACAGCCTGCCAGCCGCCCAGCCAGACGGATGGACATAGTTAGGTCGACCAAAAAAGTGATTCTGAGTCGATTGGTATACTTTAAAGTGGGTGTGGGATGAATTTTTCTGTGCGTTACAAACACCTGCACAAACGCATAATACCCTAACCAGTAATTGTTAAGAAAATTTCTTATTATTTCAAATGTAATCGTTCTGCATTTTTCATTAAATGACAGAGTCAGTTCCCTTGCAAATGAATTAAATATTTTATGGTTAAAGTTTCTATGCAGTGGATCAGTAGAATATCTGGGGTGTATGTTATGAATTATTTTCAGCAGCTTTATTAAATCAGACTTGGTATCCTTAGGCCAAAATTGAACGAATACACATTTTGTAAATAAAGATTTTGTTTCCTAAATTATGTTTAGATCTTCTGTTGAGTACGGAGTAAAATGCATGACCGCATTTGATTGCTTTCTCACAAATATACTATATGTTTTGTTTAAATGATAGTCTAGTCTCCCGTCGAGCGCGTCTCAGGTGGAGAATAGGGGGAGCTCTGTCGTTATTGAGGTTTTGACATAATACACTGGAAGACGTAAGTAATGGAAGTTCGTGTCTGGTCACTGCCCTTGGCCCAAAACTGTCACCACTTGTAAGGTTAAGGTGGTTGTTAGCTGTGTTAAGAAGACTAGTCGCTAACAAATCCCCCCGACGCCAGGGCACGGGTCGATTGTAAATGTTGAGTAGGCTAGTCTTTGTACGCCATCAATGCATGAATGGTCCAATCCATTACGCGCACAATCTTGGGACAAAAAGAATTTAATTTATGGAACAAAAAACAAGCAAACAAAACGATATAAGGAGAAAGATGGAAAAACAAATAGGAGGAGGTGGTAAGCCCATCAAATGCGAAAACCCAGCTTACAACTCTGGAAGCAAAAGCAGCGAGGTGCCATTGAGCTTCGCATCAAGCATCACAAGAGCTGTTCTGGCCCGCTGCCGAACAAGACCAGCGAAACCCCCTGCTTCGGGGACTGCCTGCCCGAAACCAACTCGGGAGACAGCAACCCCAGTGCCGATTTCTGCATCGGTTGGGTAAAAAGCCTGCGAATCCCTTACTCTTGCTTCCAAAGCCCTACAACCCGATGAACAAGTCGTATAGTGAAATTGCACAAAGGACATCTTATACTAGCTAGACTGGTTTCCATTGAAGAGATCGTACGTCAGCCTAGGGCCATATCCCGAGTATCGAACGAACCATCCAAACAAGAGGAGATCCTGGAACTCATTCCCGTCGGAAACCCTGAGATCGCTACAGACGACTGGAAGGTGACTAGAGTTTCCGAATTCGACTGAGCATCCAGAAAGATTGTGATCGTTATGAACAAGGAGTCACTGCCACCCCTTCGTGAGAAAAGTGGGAAGATCTACTATGGTTTTGATTCAATCTTTTTACAGGTCTTCCAATAGGATAACAGAGACAGACCGGTTCAGATCTGTGATGATCAAACTCCGGAAGCAATATCTTGTGAGGAAATTGCTAGTTCTCTTACTCAAGAGGACACTCACTCAAACTCCGAGTTTGTGGGTGAATTTTTTGAGCGAGTGGACGAATTAGTAGACGAGGACGCCCTGGTTAGGAGCAGAGTATATCTAAACTCCTTGCGATCTATAGGTCGCGGCACCCGGTTGTAATGCAACTCCACACCGAGTTCACTCTCTACCCGCGATTTTGGTTTAAAGAACAGCCACCATGAAAAGCTCCCATGGCCACTCCAACTGTCAGGATGGAAACGAAGTTGCAGGTGCACCCGTGGTACAAGTATTAAGACATCGGTCATACTTCGTAGCCAAAAATGACTACTACCAGTTGAACTCCAAATAGTTCGGGACTGGTGGCCCGCCGCTCGCCACACATCGAACACAAAAATGGACACACACAAAAGCACACACCGACAGTTAACAATCGCCCTTACGGGCGACTCGTTGACCAAGGACGACACGTACAAGAGACGACAAAGAGAACACTAGACCAGGCCACCCTCACGGATGACCCCAAACTCTCCAGAAGGGAGAGTGGAGCAAGTAGATCACACAGGACACATAAACCAGCAACGATGATAAAACTAGACAAAGACTACTGGAGCAACAGCAACCGCACATCTGTAACCGGAATCGGCAGGAACAATCGCAACAACTGAAACGGACGTCACGCAAAAGAGGCGTGCAAATGCAACCAACCTCACTAAAGCCCCACAATTATCTAAGACCCTACTATAATCCCATCCCGCCCCGGTATTAGTAATACCCATACCACTCAAATCCATGAAATCATCGTAGTAAGGGCATGTAATAATTACGTGCCACGAATTTTCTTGTCCCCTCCCACTGTCAGTCGCAGAAAGGGAGAAGGTGGCTGCCAATGCGAAGTTCGGAGAGGTTGGGTTGGAGGTGTCCATAAGGGACAAACTTGGTCCGAAAGTGGTGGTACAGAGGGTGCATCCGGAGATCACCCCGGATGAGTTCATGAAGGAGCTTTATGCTTGGAATTACAAGCATAAGATGTCTCCTGAGGTCTTCCGCAAATCTGTGCCCTGGTGACTGGTCCGTGGAAGCCTACAGGTGGTCCTGTGAATGTGGTGCTGGAAGGGTGTAGCGAGGCCATGCAGCTTTTGCTGGACAATGGCCGTTGCTACATCAAGTGGTTTAGTTTCCTGGTTCGACCACATGATGCTGTTCCGAGCTGCTATAGATGCCTGGGCTTCGACCATATGGTACGGGAGTGCAGGATGAAGGAGGGTGTGTGCCGCATTTGTGGACAGGCTGGCCATCTGGCGTCACGCTGTACAAATGACGTGTACTGTCGCAAGTGCGCATTTAAGGGACTCCCGTCCGGACACTTGATGATGTCGACCGCTTGTCCGGTCTACACCGCCATAGTCGCCAGGGTGAACGCACGCCACTGAAATGGATCAGGAACTTGGAATCTTGCAGCTTAACTGTCAGCGGTCATATACGGTGATCTGCGAACTCGGGCAGGCGATATGTGACTTGGGAGCGACTTTTGCACTCGTGCAGGATCCGTATACTGCGGGTGGTCTTATTAGGGGTTTGCCGGGGGGTATGCGTGGGGGAAATTCAGCAATAATTGTGAATGACAGGGACATTGACTGTACAGTCGTTAGTAGTAGTCAGTGGGGGGTCTGCGTTTCAGTAGAGGGGGGTTTTGGGAGGATGTTCTTAGTGAGCATCTATTGTAGGTTCGGGGGGCCTTTAGAGCCATATTTAAGTTATATGGATTCGGTGCTACTCCTTGCGAGTAGTTATCCTGTAATCCTAGGCCTAGACGCAAACGCATGGTCTCGTATGTGGTTTTCAAAAATGGGTAGGTTAGCTCCTGCTCATCAGAACTATGTACGAGGAGTAATGCTTAGTGAGTGGCTGGTCACAAAGAGTGTCGTTGTGTTGAATGAGCCGAGTGACCTTTATACTTTTGATGGCCCGATGGGAGTTAGTGACATAGACGTGACAGCTGCAAATGGGGTGGCGATGATTGTTTTTAGATCTAGGTGGAGGGTGTGTGACAATTGGGGTGTTAGTGACCATAATCTAATAGAGATTGGGCTTTCTTACCACAGACGAACTGGGGAGACAGCACCTCTTAGAAGGTGGAAGGATCGCGAGGTGGACTGGAACCTTTACTCGGAAATTGTTAGGGAGACTGCTGCGATGCAGTCGATTGAAGACTTTAGGGCACTGACGATTGATGACCAGGTCAGTAAGATAGATCAGTGGATGTGTTTGGCAAATGACTCCTTGCTTGGTCGGCGTCGAAAGACAAAGCCGGTCAAGGTCAGTTGGTGGACTCGCGAACTTGATCAGATGCGAAGGTCCGTCAGTCAACTCCGGATTCATTTCCAGAGGGCCAGACGTGTCGGCGCTGATGATCTTGCGCAGCGTGAAGCTATTTATCGGTCTGCTCTTAGACAGAAAGACAGAATTGTTAAGGTGAAAGAGGACGATTGGAGGAGTTTCGTACGTGACAATAGGGATGACCCCTGGGGTAGGGTTTACCGGGTGTGTAGGGGTAGGAAGGATAGGCTGGCTGACTTAGCTTCTCTTCAGGTAGGCAATGTTACATTGTCGACTTGGAGGGAATGTACTGACGAACTTCTGGGGGTTTTCTTCCCAAGTGCGGAACCGGTTGACCACTCTTCTCTCATTAGGGAGATGGTCGATTCTCCAAACTTGGAGAGATCGGAAGTCGTGGACAGTATTTGTCGGGTCAGAAGTAGAAAGTCTCCGGGTGTTGATGGTATGACTGGAGAGATGTGTAAAAGCATCTGGAAGGCCATACCCGAATATTTGGAGTCGGTCTTTGGGAAGTGTCTTAGTGAGGGCTATTTCCCCGGAGCTTGGAAGCGCGCTCGCGTTGTAGTCTTCTTGAAGTCTCCTGATAAGGTGAGGAGTAATCCTCGCTCTTATCGGGGCATCAGTCTCCTTCCGGTACTTGCAAAAGTGCTGGAAAGAATTATGGTGTCTCGACTGAGGGAGGACGCCGGCGAGGGACCTTCTGAGTTCCAGTTTGGTTTTAGAGAAGGTAGGGGCGTTGAGGATGCCTGGCTGCACGTGCGTAGGAGCGTTAGCGAGTCTTCGGCCAAGTACGTTCTTGGCATTTTCGTTGACTTCAAGGGTGCTTTTGACTACCTGTCGGGGAGTAGCGTCTTTAGAAGGCTGGAGGAAGTGGGCTGTCGGGAGCTGGCCCTCTGGAGGAGCTACTTCAGCGACAGACGGGCTTGTGTCGTAGGTGCCAGCGACACGGTTTGGAGGGACGTTACTCGTGGGTGTCCGCAGGGTTCCATCTGTGGTCCATTTATTTGGAACATTATGATGGATCCTCTGTTGGCGCAGCTCGGGCGTTCCTTCAAGGTGTGCGCGTATGCGGATGACTTGCTCATCCTTGTCGAATGTCAGTCTCGTGCTGATCTAGAAAGCAGGGGTGCGCAGGTCATGAGTGATGTGTGTGAGTGGAGCGGTCGTTCAGGCGTCGAAGTGGCGATGGACAAAACCGAGATAATGTTGCTTAAGGGCAAGTTATCGCGGGGCCGTCCTCCGCTCATTCGGACTGGTAACGTTAGTCTCAGATATGCGACTGAGGTCAAGTATCTGGGAATAATGATGAGTGAGAGGATGAACTTTTTGGTTCATCTTACTCACATAAGGGACAAGCTGTCTAGTGTTGCAGGTAAGGTTAGGCGCATCCTCAGGAGTGACTGGGGCCTCAGCAGGCGTGCTGTTCGTACCGTGTATGGGGGGCTTTTCGTTGCTTGCGCAACGTTTGGCGCCCCTGTATGGTATGAAACGGTTATGTCTGTTGTTGGCAGAAACAAGGTCTTATCCTGCCAGAGGGTCGCGATGTTGGCGTGCATGCCAGTTTGTAGGACGGTTTCGACTGACGCACTCCAGGTTCTTCTGGGTGTGGCACCTCTTGATCTGGAGGTAATACGTCGTGCTATTGCCTTCAAGGTCAGGAAGGGGCTACCGCTTCTTGAACATGACTGGGTTTCTGCTTCTGATCTGGTAGATGGGGATAGTTTGCAGGTGAAGGCACTCTTAGAGGAGTGTCTTCTGTATAGGTGGAGGACGAGATGGACGAACAGTGACAATGGGAGGGTAACGTATGAGTTCATACGTGACGCGGACTTCGTACGGCAACGCCCAGATTTTGGCTTCGGTCTGAGTCTGGGATTTATACTGACGGGACATGGCTCTCTTAATGCCTTTCTACATAAGAGAGGTTTGTCGGATACGCCGAACTGTGGGTGTGGGAGGGGACCTGAGGACGTATGGCATGTACTGACTGAATGCCATTATTATGAAGACGTTAGGAGTTTAGATAGTATGGGAATAGCTCATACTGGGGTAGGTTGGGATTATAGTAGGGCTTTAGAGGACGTGGAAGTATTTAATAGGAGAAGAAGGAGACATGAGTAGTGGAGGCGGCTCCTATATGAGCAACTGTAGTGTTCCTTGCAGTAGTGCTCTTGTTGCTCTCCTTGTCGCTGTTGTCTGTCCCCGGTTTGCAGGTATGTATATGATCGTTGCAGTTGCTGGACTGATGCGATTCATTTGCTCCGTCTTCGCTGTTCCTGTTTTTTCGTCGTTGTAGCACAGCTCCCTCTTCCTGCTGTCTATTCCTGTTCGTCATCTTGCTGTTACCTACCTTACATTTATCGACGTTGTTTCTCTGGGTTTGTCTTGAGCTGTTGTTCGTTTTGCCCTTTGCTGGTGTCACACCATGTGGCCAGTGAATCGCCCGTGAGGGCGATTGTTGATTGTTTGCGTTGTAATTGTTGTCCCTTTATGTTGTGTATTTTTTATGTGGCGCGTGGCGGGCCACCAGTCCCGAACTGTTTGGAGTTCAACTGGTAGTAGTCAATTTTGGCTACGAAGTCCGACCGGTGACTTAATACTGGTACCACGGGTGTCAGGAGCCCCTGGAACCTCGGTTCTAGCCTGGCAATGGTGCGGCTCCTTGGGGAGCTTCGTGGTGGTTGTGGTTTAGACCCAAATCGCGGGTAGAGCGCAAGCTCAGTATGGAGTTGCATTGCAACCGGGTGCCGTGACCCATAGAACGGAAGGAGTTTTAGATAGGCTCCGCTCCTCAATTGGTACTCAAGGATGATTTCGGTCAGACTTGGGGGCGTTGGTGGACGCATTGTATTCACCCTGTGCGAAGAGCACCGTGAGGTTGGGTCCACATGGACAGGTACTCACGTTAAAACCTTCGACGTTGTCCCCTCCCACATCCACAATTCGACGCTTGAACGAGACTGGCCTTCCACAAGGATGAGTAAGTCATCCGCATACGCACACAACTTGTATGAACGGCCGAGGTGCCTCAACAGAGGATCCATCATGATGTTCCATATCAATGGACCACAGATGGAACCCTGCGGACGGCCCCGAGAAACGTTCCTCCACGCCGTGTCGCTGGCAATAACATTCCTTTCTGCCTATGAAGTAACTCTTCCAAAGAACTAACTCCCGACAGCCCATTTTCTCTAACCTCCGAAGTACGTTATCCTACGAAAGATAGTCAACGAGGCGTTTGGAGGTGCTCGAGTCTGCTGTTGTGCAGGGAGCGATGTTAGGTGCTAGGGAGCTTATGCCCCCTGTGGGCGCTCTTCGTTCGTTGCTCTTGCTGATGTTCCGATGGTACCGGTTCCTGTGTCTCTCAAGCCGGTCGGTTGTGAAGAGTAAGGGTGTCTCCTCCTCAAAGTAGATCGAGTCGCTAACACACCTCCTAACGTGAATCCAAGCATCCTCAACACTCCTACTTTCACCTAAAGCCAAATTGGAACTCGGAAGTGCCCTTATTGGCGTCCTCCTTCAGTTAGTCACCATGACCGTTTCCAGCACTTTTCCAAGTACTGGAAGAAGACTGAAACTCCGATAAGAGCGAGGATTACTCCTCACCCTATCAGGAGACTTCAGAAGAACGACGACGCGGGCACATTTCCAAGCCCCAGGGAAATAGCCCTCACTAAAGCACCTCCCAAAGACTGACTCCAGATACTCAGGTATGGCCTTCAGATGCTTTTATCTCTAGTCTCTCTCCAGTCATACCATATATACCCGGAGACTTTCTGCTCTTGACCCGGCAAAAATTATCCGTAATTTCCGACCTTTCCAAGATTGGAGCATCGACCATCTCCCTAATGAGAGGAGAGTAGTCGAAAGCCCCAATAGTTCGTTAGTACAATATCTCCACGTCGACAATGTAACATCGGTACCTTCGAGAGATGCTATGTCTGCTTGCCTACTATTCCTACCCACTACAAAACTCCTCCAATCGTCCTCTTTAACCCTAACAATTCGGTCCTTGGATGTCCTCAAGCTGTACCGATAGTCTAGCTTCACGCTGAGCCATATATCAAACTCGCAGGTCTACCAACTAACCTTGCCGGGCAAAGCAAAGTTTTATTAGCTGAATACATCCACTGATCTATCTATTCTTACTTGGTCATCTATAGTTCGTGCCCTAAAGTCTTCTATTGGCTGCGATAAAGCAGCCCCCCTAACAAATTCCATGTAAATATCCCAGTTCACATTCCTGTCTCTCCACCTTCTAAGAAGTGCTGTCACCCGCATTCGTTCATGATAAGAGACCCCAATCTCAATGAGATTGTGATCACTCATGTCCCAATGGTCATACTTCCTCCACCTGAAAGAAAAAGCAGTCAGCACCGCCCCATTATCACTGACGGCATTAGGACCATCGAAGGTATACAAAAGACTCGGTGTATTTAGTATACCGATGCTCACCGTTAACATCCACTCGCTGATCATCATACCTCGCACGTAGTTCTGATATATAGGGGAATGCCTGGATATCTTGGAGAACCACATAGGATGCATTTGTGTCAAGACCTAGGATATGCGGTATGCTACTGCTTGGAGTAGCACCATATCCATACACCTTAGATGGAGCTCCAATGGACAGCCAAACCTACAATACATGTTCACTTCCGCAGAAATGCAAACCATCCATTCACTAATACTAACTAACGTATAATCAATGCCCCTGTTCTCCACTATTATTGCAGAGTTTCATTAAATGTCAGTGTAAATTCGCATACCCCCGGCAGACCCCTGATAGAGCCATCTTTAGTGTATGGCTCCAATGCGAAAGTCGCACCCTTACTGCGCATCGTCTGCTCCAGCTCGCTCACAACCGAATATGTCCGTTGGCAGTTAAGCTGTAAGATCTTAATGCATAGCATTCGCCCGAGCAGTCATCGCAGCATAAAGAGGACACGCGGCTGATATCATTAAGTGGTCCGAAGGGAGCAGAGCCGCAACGGCGGCATACGTCATCCTTCATCCGGCAATCTCTATGATCAAAACCCAGACAGAGGTAGCAGGAAGGCACAGCATCACCTGAAAGCGGAACCATCATATGTAGGCTCCGCTAGCACATAAATCTTCCCTTACGCGCTCCGTACATTCGAGCACCACATTTACCTGGGACGCATCATCAGCGAGCGCTACGCTTGTAGACTTCGCTTGACATCATACCCCTCAGGTTCACCTCATACAGCTTCTTCATAAATTCTTCTGGGGTGATCTCTGCATGGACCCGCTGTATGGCAGCCTGGGAGTTCAATCTGTCCTACACCGAGATCTCTAAACCAACCTCAGTGAATTTAGCGTTGCCACCGATCTTTTCTTTCAGGTCAGGATCACTATTCCATCTCTCGTTGGCCGAAGCTCGTGGACTCGAACTCCAAGAGCAACGAACGAAGAGCGCCCACAGGTGCAGGGGGCATAAGCTCCCTAGCACCTAACATCGCCCCCTGCACACCAGCAGACTCGAGCACCTCCAAGCGCCTCCTTAAATGTTCGTTCGCCGCAACCATCTTCATTAGGAGGCCTTCATATTTCCTGCAGCTCGCCATCGCCTGCCTAGCCAGGCCTGCAGCAACACCCTCCGCATAAATTAGCTCAGTAATGCCACCAGTGACTGCTTTAATTTCAGCGATCATGGCATCTGCACCACTACGATCGACAATAGGGGCTCTTCTGCGAGGCCTACTCTCCCTCTTCGCGCCACTCTCAACAGGGGTCTCGCGGGGATCACCTTCGCCAGCAGCAACAGCAGGCGCAACAGAACAAGCAGCAGCATTAACGGAAGCAGCAGCACAGGTCGAAAGCGGCGTTCCAGGTTTGAAACACTTCGCCTCCTTACAATCCGCTTCAGAGCTCGAAAGCTCGCCTTCCATGTACCTCACATGCGGCACCGGAGCTGGCGGCGGATACATCGCGCTTCCAAGAGGTCAGACGCATCGCCCTTCCAATCCACCAGAGGGCAGTCAATTCCAAATCAGATTTCCAGGTGCACGGGTCAGCAACAATACGATAACACAAGATCGCCAGCACAAAGTGGCAAGGCCAATCTTCAGGTTAGTTCAACTCTAACCCTACTTTTCGCCGGAAAAAGTTTTGAGACACCTCAGACAAAAATGCCAGCGGAGTCTCAAAATAATGACAGAAGAAATGGCACTTATCAAAATAAATTTCCTCCTTATGAGAAAATCTCAAGCACTTTGCCAAAAATTCCTCTTTACAAACAATCTTAAGGCAAAACACAACACTATGTAAATACCACAGTAAAACTATTATCAATAATCGCAACGATTTAAAACCACGGTAGAATACAATCTTGTATAGTAGCAAGCAATAAGCTCAGTATCTTCATTCTCTCTAATTTCAGTGATGAGGACACTGTAGTAGCGGCCTGGGAGACAAGCTCTGGCACCATCTACATTGCCTCCAGTTACATGGCCCATGATCATTCCGACCTACCACCAGCTAAGGTTCGCGAAATGACAGAGGCGGCTAGAGCAAACAACATACCGCTCGAAATTGGAGCTGACGCCAATGCCATCATGTCGTTTGGAGAAGCTCTAATATAAATACAAGGGGTAAGTCTTTATATGATTTTATTGTTTGTAGTAGTTTGAATATTCTGAACATTGGCAGGGAACCAGCCTTTGTAATAGCTAATAGAAGGGAGGTTTTCAATATTACGCTAGTTAGTACTAGGCACTAATATGATTAGGGATTGGGGGGTCTCCAATGACTGCTCATTATCTGATCACTTACACATTGACTTCAAGATAGAAGTTTGTTTACCCAGGGTTAAACCCTTTCAAAACAGGAGGAAGACAAATTGGACCGTACAACATGATATTCTATCTCAACTCCTCCCAAATCCCCCGACCATCAAAGGTTGTGGTGATATTGAGTCCTGTGCCAAAACACTAACGAACGCTTTTGACACAGCGATAGCAAATCACATTGGTGGAACTCCGAGATAGGCGAAAATCGTAAAGAATGTCGTCGTCTAATCAACGAGGGTAAGAGACTAGCAGACTAGTCTACTTATAAGTCCTCAGTTAACAGGTTTATAAACCTTATGGACTGCGGATTGATAATTCTGCGGAACTTATCCAGGATTGCACAAGATAGATGGTAAAATGAATTCACATGTTCAACCTCGAGGCAAATATGGCCCCATTATGATGAATCTCGATCTAACTTCATCATGGGACTACCGAGGCATCGGCTAAAAATTCTGATAGCCGTTGCACAAGGCACTGGATTGCTGGTGTGCATGTTAGGAGAGTAGGGATCCATTTTAACTAATTTTGTAGAAGTTGTCGGGATGAGGGTCTTTTATGCTACTGTCCCACTCTTGCTGAGATCAGGACTGATAATTTTGGAAGTAAGTTTGTGCATGTATTATCAGATCTCTCTGATATTGACATCTGATGGATCAGTTCTTTCCTACATGCGTCGGGTTACTTCGTTTCGAAAGCTGTTATGGACACGTGAGTTAGCAACACATGATCCATCAGGGTTTCACAACGGGACCAAATTGGACCCAAATGAGCTGTCTCTTATTGAATAGACAGCTGCCCTCAGAACCTAACCTAACCATCTAAGATAATTACTAGATATTTGATTCTATCCTGCAAAGAAATAAAAATTTCCCAAGAATATAAATGTTTTGTAGGAATACATTTCTGTCATATATTATATGGAATTATGTATTGTATTTTTTAACATTAACTTTTTAACATTTATCAAAGTATTTATGGGTAGATTTTAAACTATCTTCCATTTGTTTGATTATTGCGTTTGATACCTTACCACAGCAAATAAAAGCACTGTCGTCAGCGTAAAAAGGTACTTCTTGATTCTTGCTAACAGTAAAATCGGAAATATATATTGAATAAAGAGTAGGTGATAATATCGATCCTTGCGACAGATTTGTCAGGGATTTGTCTATCACTAGATAGCGTGTTATCTATACATACAACAAATGAGATTTAATCTAAAAACTCTTTGTTATCTTTTGCAGGTACGTTGGATAATTGAAGGAATTTTGTTTAAAAACCAGGCCCCCATGCCATATTGAATCGAAGGATTTTTGAATGTCAACAAAAATAGCTCCAGTGTTCTTACGATTTCTTTTATTTGTTTCAATAAAATTAACGCCTCTTCTAAACTGAATCTAAACTGTTGAGGGTTGATAATATTATTTTGGTTGGAAAAGTCTAAAATTTTCTTATTAATACTTATGCTGGGTTCTCTCTTTCTCTCTCAACTTTTAGTTGAACTGTTATTTTACTGGGGTATAATTGGTGAAAAATTACGTATTTTACTTTAAATTTATTTTACTAACTACTTCATTATTAGATTTAGATTTTTAGTTAAATTTTTTTTGATTTTGGCCATTTCAGAAAGGTAATAAACTGTGGAGTTGAAGAAGATATAAAATAAGAAAATTTTAGTTGCAATAATTTATTTGTAGTTGAACAAAGTAAAAAATTTTAAAAAATTATATTATTTTTAAGATTGCGATTGCTTCGAGGCACCTAAAATTTTTTCAATCCGTCTAAAATAGTGACTGGTAAATCGTTTTCGGTTGATTGATTCTAAAGAGTTAATTTTATAATGAAGTCGACTTTTAGCCTTCGACCAACCGAAAAATAAATCCTGCACAGTGAAGTATTTTTTTACAAATAAATTGTAAAAATTTCAAAGGTAAATTTTAAACTTTCCAAAAAATAAATACTATATTTTTAAAAGATTTTAATAAAATATGTGTAAAAATACAATTCAAGAAATTATTTTTAAAAACAACTTTGAGTACGAGTTATATAAAATTTTCATTCGTAAGAGAACGGTATTTGACCATGCATTCCCATAGTGCCGGACAGTCGCATAAAAAATCCTTTTCCCAAGTCCCTATTTGACAGTTCGACTTCAGCAATATGATTATCCGTCTGGCTACCAATTTCTTGTGCACTCATTCTCCATTTCGATCCCACGAATACCACGAATAGATAGAGATTGAGTACAGTTGAGTAGAAATTACGACTTCAATATGCCTAAATTGTGGCATGACCGTTCAAATAAAAGTCGATAGTGTATATCTTCCGAAGCAAGTGCCCGTCTAGCACAAAATGTTCCAGACTAAATTTTAATGATTTTAACCTAACCTTTTATATAATTGAATATTTGGTGAAATAATTAATTAACTTCCGATGTTTTTAAAAAATTCATACATTTGATTTCTATGGTGGTAAGTTTAAGAAATTTATCTACTTTATTAGAGTGATCTGTGGAAGTAGGTTAACAATAAATAGATCAATTCTTTTTATGATATTTTTCGAACAGTTGTATATCTATTGTTTTCACCGCCAAAATGTTTGTTTCAAAGAGTATACTCTCTGGTTTTGTTGTTAAAAATATCGACAGATATCCATTTAAATGTGAAATGGTCCTTTAAAACATAATATAATTTAATTTTAATTATTTATTTATTAATTTTACAATTAATTCGATTAATAGACCATAAATATCGAAATTAAAATGGTTTATCGAAAAATCTAATATTGATTATTAACTTTTCATACCATTCACAAGTCAAAAACTATGTATTTCTTAGTTTCTAAGCTTTTCGTGAATTTCCAAGGGGTGGGACAGAGAATTTAAACACATTTTCTCCTACATACAAAAATAGGAACACCCTAACATAATGCTAAGTTTTTCGTTTTCAAAAACGTTGATTTATTTCCTTTAAATGAACTAGGTTCGTTTACTTGCAAATAATAACACGTCACTACTATTTTCCTTGTAATATTTACTTTACCACTCAACTCAATCCACGAACTACATCTGCATGCTAATAAAAAAATAGGATCAAGTATATTATTTATTTATTATTATTACTATTATTATTATTATTATTATTATTATTATTTTATTATTATTATTATTATTATTATTATTATTATTACTATTTTATTTTTTAAGTTTAAAACTTTTAAATCATTGGGAATATATTGAATTAAAATACTATACAAAAATAATATACTTTAACATTATCGCAATAACGGTACATCGTCTCAATCTCAAACAGTCCATTTTCAGTGTGGAGAAAAAATACGGTCAGCAGTAAATTCGTAAAAATTGTTCAAAATTTTTTGAAAATACTTTTTGGAACTTTACCGTTTTAAATATTGAGAACTATTCGCATCAAAAAGGATCTATAGATTATGGACTTTAAAAATATGGGGAAAATCGACGGTCTAAACAGTAGATAAGTACCGAAATCGACCATTAGAGTTAAATAATTTTATTTTCAATTAAAATTTAATTTAGTGTAAAAAAAGTTCTTCGGAACAGAAAATCACAAGAAATTTTAGTAGTTATCTTTTGTTGAACCGACGATTTTCCCCATATTTTTAAATCCCATAATCTATAGATTCTCTTTGATGTGAATAGTTCTCGGAATTAAAAATTCTTATCTTTTTTCAGTTTTTAATTGTTAATATCGAAATTAAAAAAGTAAAGTTTCAAAAAATTTTGACGAATTTACTGCTAATAAGTTTTTTTTTCTGCACTGTTATAGGACTATTTGCACTTGAGACGATGTACCGATACTGTTAAAGGATATTATTTTTTTATAAGTTTATAATTCAATATATTCAAAATGATTGGGCACTAAAAGTTTTATTGTTTTGCAAACAATTTTGTCGAAAACTCAAAAAAAATTAAAATACATACACTTGAACCTGTTTTGTATATACTATTGGCTAAGCTCTCTACAATCTTTTAGTAACTTTACCTAGTGTCTACATTAGGCAAATTTTTATCAAAACAAAAGTCAAAATCAGTGCGAATATATACAAGGTAACCTTAGTTAAACAGCTGATTATTATTTTGGTTGTTACAGTTGCCAAACTGCATATATAAAAAATAATAATGAATACGCCATGTTGTTATTTTTGTGCAACTGTTGCCACCTTCCACAAATTCGCGTTAAGTTTGACGTTTGTTTTGAACCATATAACAGCTTACAATCTACAGTTTTAGTAACTCACTATTACATAAACAATCATTTACACAGCTTATATACTACAAGAAGCAGAAGCAGGCCTTTATAAATGCCACCACACCTTCCTCAAAGATTCCTCAAAGAAAGCCTCGGCTTCCTTTCCAAAAAAAAAAAGGTAATAATTCTTGTTTCCCTTTCATTAGATCAAATTGGGGATTTATTTTTTGAAATGGGGATGAAAAATTTGGTTTGGGGTTTAGGGAATTTGTTGGGGATGAATTTCAGGTTTTAGGAAATTTTTATTTCTATCATTTTTCTTTTTAAAAATAAAAACAAAAAACAATCAGGTGTATGATGAAAAACGATTTTTGCACAAAACCAATCCGAAAACGATTTAAGTTGTGATGTGCTAAGAGTTATCGTTTTATGTCGTTGGTTTCAAATTCTATTTTATCCTTATTAAAAACGATAACATCAGTTTAAAATCGCTTTTGAAGCAATATTGTGTTACTTTTTATTTGTCATTTCAAATTAATTAAAATGTAAGTAAATTTTCTTATAAAAATTATAATTTTAATAAAAATACAAATATTTGTTAAGGAGAAAACACAAAAATTGATGCCAAGATGATGCATTAATTGAGTTTATGCAAACTAATACCGATATAGCCAGCGGATTTTCTAGAGGCGACAAGGTCGATGTCGAAAACCTGTAGATAGAATTGGTAAACGAACTTAACAGCTTGGGTCCTCCAATACGTGACTGGTTGGAAAAAGGTTTGGTTTAATAAAATAATTTGATTTCATTTGAATGTAAATTTATAACAATTAGGTTTGGACTTGTTGCAAAGCATCTATAAAAAAAATTTCACAACCAAATCTATATATCAAAAAAAGAGGAGGAGGAGGAGTGGAGGCAAACACTTCTTTAAATGAAAGTGAATCCTTATTTTCGGAAGACGATTTTAATACACCAAAAAGAGAGATGACACAGATATGTTAGATATGAACCTACATGAAGACACATCTAAAAGAAATTTTCAAAGTTATAATAACTCCGGAGATAATTTTAAAGAACATTTAAAGGAATATATACAACATGATATTCAAAATGGAAAAGATTTGTTAGTTTTTGGTTGAACAAAGTATTCAAACAAATTTTTTTTTATATTTCACTCAAGGGACACCAAAAATTATAGCGGTGAATAAAATGTATATCAGAATGGAGCTGAGACGTTCCTCTATCACCTCCAGGTAGTCCGGTCCATGAACACATCACACAATTCGTCCTAGGGTCCAAAATGTCCCTTGAGGGAAATATGAAAAAAATTTTTTTGAAAACTTTGTTCAACCAAAAACTCTGGGGAACAGACTCTTCTACAAACATTGAAGAATTACAGAGAAGATAGCCAAAATTCCTAAGAATAGTAACAAGTGCACCATGGTACGTCAGAAATAGTTATATCTATAAGGATCTCAATATTCCTATAATACAAAACAGCAGCATCAATTATATGAAAAAAATTAGCTGAACACCAAAAACCATCCGCTAGGAATCTGCTAACTTTTGAGGGTTACAGACGCCTAAGAAGAATTGAAACACTGAACCTAGGTAGATAACACTACTAATAAAAACTCTATGTTGGATTTTGTAGTGACAATATCAACATTAATTAAAATTTAGCTTAAGGTTTTAGTACTTATTATAAATTTCTAGAAAAGAAAGATTCAATAAAGACACTATAATGTATATAAAAAAAGATATATTTTTGCTTATTATCAATTTTTGGTAAAAACTGATATAATAGGAGTCTTCCCAAAAGTTTAATACAGAAAATCCATTACTGTTTAGTTTCTGAATGACTTTACCACAGTAAAAATGTTTTCATCTGCAAACAGGGTATAATTGAAATTCATACAAGTAGCCCGAACTTGTACAAATTATTAAAAAAACGAATTATGGTGATTTTAACAGAAAAATTATGTTTTTTCTTTGCTCAAATGATGATTTGTTGTCTAAAGCTTCCGGCAACGCTGATTAGATGCTAAGTTCAGGTTCACACTGCACGCGACGACGCGGTGTAACAACAACAAAAACAATGGATGTCGCCTATTGTTAGAATGAACTAAATCACTCACTTATTAACTTGCTCATTACCAATGTGTAAGATAACGCCGACTGAAGAGAGTAGCCATTATACTTTTATAATGTTAAATTTTAAATAAGGGGAACACATATTCTAATAATAACATACTACTACATTTACATATAAGTGTTTTTAGGTGAAAAACACTATCAGCCGTATTAAAAATATATATATATATATATATATATATATATATATATATATATTTATATTTAAAGCACAAACTATCTAATACACAATTTAGCAATTAAGGTCTTTATGAAGAAAATCGTTTCAGTGTTCCCATTTTGGTTTTTTTTTTGGTTTTTACCAAAATTGGTTATCTTATTTTCCAATGCAGAGATGATGAATTTATTCCATTTAGGTTATTTTTTGTTAAATCAAAATTTTAGTTTTTTAGTTTTAAAAATGCTATTTACTCTGTTAATCTTGCCAAAAATAAAAAATAATAAAAATTCATCATAAAAACTGAATGTTCCTATAACTTCTCATTCCAATTTTAACTGACAATGAAGAAAACAATTTAACTCAATAGAAAATATAAATATTTTCTAATATTTATCCAAAAAGTGAAATGGATTTTGAGATTTTTGTGAGAAAGCTCTAACGATGTAACAGAATAAATTACTATTAAAAAGAAATGTATAATCGGGGAAGACCGACTATATGATATCCTACACTATTATGTATGTGACTTATAGTAATATATGCTTGAGAGAGAAAGAAAGAGCAATATATGAGTGCCATGGATAATCTTATTTGAGCCAAATTTTGTTAACATACGAAGATTTATGAGGGAATTAAGTACTTTTAACTGATTCGGGGGAGAGAAGCTACAATAAATTTTAAAGCGATCCTTTTGAAATCATATTTTATGTAGGTACATACAAATTTTCTTATAGAATATTTTGGGGTTGAAAATGCTTTATTTGTGTAGAATTCTGTAGAAATATATTAGAATGTATTTAAGATATTTGTGTTTCAAAATATTACTCCAAAATAACATTTATTTGGGGACTAGGTGAAATAATGAACCATTTCAACCAGCTTAGGAGATTCTGAGTCGATTGGTATATTTAAGGGTTTAGTTATTAAAACTGTGCAAGACAACATAATTAAATAATAAATATTTAAAAAGGGCACCACATTATTTTAAAAATATCTGAAATAAAAGTGATCTATGTATTTTCAATTTTTAAATGAAATTCAATATATGTGAGAGCACGATTGATATAAAATCTTTTCGTCAAACCTCCCGATTAAATATCTTTTACTTTAAATTTTTAGATTTTAACTCTTCTAAAAAATGGAATTCATATTATCAAATGAGGTTGTCTAATTCCCTATAAAAAATAACTCTTATTTGCTTTCTCTTTCTATAAACATAATTGTAAAAGTCAACCTTATTTTCTATTACAGATCGACCCAGTTGTTTTGCAATTCTAAATTTATTACAATCTGGTTTGCTTTCGACATCATACAAAATTTGATCAGGATTGGATAAACATTATTGTAAACAGTTAAATTTTAAATATTTTTTTCTCCTAAAGACTAACTAAAGTTTATGATTAATATACAAAGTATTTAAAACCTGAATACATATATTAAGATTATATTAATTTTTATATAATAACTTTGAATTTTTAAAATTTGTGTATTGTTTTTCCAAAATTTTGGTTAGAAAAATTTTTTTGGCGTGGCAACACTGAATCGTAATCAAAAACTGTTTGGTGTCTATATTAACTAATAAACTGTTTTTTGTTTATGTAGGCAGGCACCCCTTCAGAATTTATCCGTCATTTGTATTATCAGTGTTGTGAATAGTTAGAAAAAAATTACGCACGATAGAATTTTTTTTTTTTTTTTTAAATAATCTAAAAGAAGCATTTAAGTAGGTTCGAACATTAAAATATTTAGCAATGATTTACTAAAAGGAGGAATTTTACTTAACAATCGTTAGTAAAGCTGTAATTTCTACAATATTCATCTTAATCTCAAAAAGTATATATTTTCTGGATCCTTATTGATAGGGAACGATGTTCGTCTGTCTGTTGAAATCACTTTTTAGAAAGGCCCAGTTATCGGATATATATGTTTTACACATCAAATTATAGGGAATATTCTTTAGAATGACACTAGTAAAAATCAATAAAAATCGGTCCATTAATGGCCGAGATATCACCAAAAAAACTGAAAAGGCCTTTAAAAAGGAAATGTTGATCATACGCCTAATCAAATTAAAAAAAAAAAAATAAACAATTTTATTTAAGAAAACTCTTAAGCTTATTCAGAAAGCATCATTTTCTCTTTTTTTCTTTGCAACTTTTTCTTGGCGGGCTCATCTTCAGAAGCCTTAGCAACAACTTCTTCCTTTTCGGTAAGAATAACCTCAACGTGACAAGGAGAAAACATGTAAGGGTTGATGAGACCGTGAGCACGGTAGGTGCGACGTGGCAACCATTGGACACTGTTGACTTGAATATGATCGACAACTAAATAATCAACATCGAGACCTTTGCAGTCAGCATTAACTTCAGCATTACGCAACAATTGCAACGACCTTGAGTGGTCTTCCATTGTTTAGCTTGAGCGCAACGACCAAAACTACCGTTGAAACGACGGAATGGTACACATTCTTTTTTCTCAATGACAGCCTTAAAGAAACGTTGGGCACGACACAAACGCATGCGCTTGATGGCCTGGGAAGTTTCGTGGGTGTTCTTGAAATGCACACATATATTTGGTCCAAGGGCTTTGCAGGTTTTGGCAGCTGTCTCTGGTTCCCTTGAGTACCTACCCATTTTTGTTTAATTTCTTCTTCTTAGTGAATTAAACCGGCAGAAATGAACAAAATGAATTAGTAACTGAGATATCGGTCAAAACGCATTTTTGGACTTTGTGAAGCTTCTATATAATCTTCGGAATTCATTTTTATACATATCTGATTTATCTAAATTTTCGGTTTTTTGAATTAACCATATCGGTCCATAAACAACACAACTAATAAATTATTAAAATACACACACGAACATACATAAAAAGCGTTGCAATGACTTTCAGTGTGTTGTTTTTTGTATAAGCAAGCAGTAACCCTATGAAGGATATCTTCGTAGAAGAAATTTACGCAATATCTTCTTTTTATTATTTAGACGGAAATCATCAAAGCAATATTTTTCTAGTATTTCATTTTTATAAGTTTAAAAAAAATTAAGCAATAAACAATAAAAAATATACAAGATTTAAAATTTTTTTATTATTTTTATCCTCAAAATATCGCCCTTTTTTCAGTAAGGTAATTATCACCTCTGCAATAAATTGATGATATCCCATTGAGAACATCTGGAAGAAATAAATGCAATACTTTTATTTTTCAGTCACAATTTTCCAGTTGTTGAAGAATTGTTCAAAAATTAAAAAAATATTGAAGAAATTTGTTTGTCTTTTTGTAAAAAATTTATATTTATGCCAGCGTTTCAGTTTTTCGTGCTATAAGATGTTAAGATTTATGTGCATACATGCATTACAGGATGTAAAAGATTTCTTTATTATATTATTTCAAAAATTTTTCGTTATATTTATTACATCTTCCAGAAGATTATTTGGCGTTATCTTCTTTTTTCACCTAGATGATTATTTAGCAATATTGCCCAGTTTTCTTCCAGGCGTATTGATTTGTTATTGCTTAGATGTATCGCCTGTGACAAAAAATTTCTCCCGATGAGGGAAACTTCCGCAATACGAATATGATTATTGAGGCAATATAATTCTTCTAAGCAATACGAATTCGAATCACTTTCGTATTATTTTGCTTGTAGGGAGTTGCTGATTATACATATATACATACACACAATCATTTTTTATGTATGTTTGAACGGCTGGAAATAGAAGCATTGCAATGACTCAGTGTTTTTGTTTTTTGTATAAGTTTGTATCTACTAGGATTGTCAATTATTCGACATTGAATTTGATCAAATACAATTTCATAATTTTAGTGTGATCGAATAAAATTTGATTCGATTAATCGAATGAAGAATAAAATATATCGTTCGAATAATTAATTAGAAGTTAAAAAATGCAAAAACTATTATTTTTTAAATCAATTTTTGGCTTTATTAACATAAAACCAACCTAAAAATAACAATTCATTAATATGGAACAAAAAATATCCAAAAATTGAGACCATATTCAAATTACAGGCGCTGGAAAATTTCCAGAATTTAATACGTTTCTAAATTTAAGACGTCTGATTAAATCTTTAAAAAATAATACTAAGACTTCAGTGCCCGCGAAAGTTTTTAACCCGAAATCTATTAAAACGTGGTTTACACAGTTATATATCCTAACGAAATTTTCAATCATTTTCAACAGGGTTTTCCCACTAAACAAAACTTTTTACACTTATAATATCAAAAAGGCTAAATAATTTAACAAAAACTTGAAAAATTGTTTGATTTTTCGATTAATCGTTAAAAATTGAACGAATAATTTTTTATTCTCAATTTAAGAATTTTTTCCTCGAATAATCGAATAATTTTTGTTCGAATGACAACCCTAGTATCTACATACAAATATATGTATATAAATATAAATTTATCAGAAGCTATTAGTGTTGTTTTTTTTTTTAATATGAAAGCATACTTTAAAGCGTACATTTTATTATTTGTCGGTAAGGTATTGAAGGGTACAAAAGATTCGGCACAGGCAAATAGAGTGCTCCAACTTGTCGCGTTGTCTAGAAATTCCTCACTTACAAAATGACCGAAAGTGAGTAGTTTTTTCATGGATTGTTACTGTAAATGTTAAACAAAAATAAAAAAGACAACAAAATAATTTTAACGATTTGATCCACTTTTTCTGGCATAAATTCAAAAAGTATTGTCAGTGCCTTTTTGAGGTTGTGTCGAAATTATTTTATCTGAAATTAATACTAATAAATTTTATCTGAAATTAATACTAATATTATATCTTTGCCTTCCCGCTTCTTTTGGAAGGGAGAAGAAATGGTATTGCCTCCAATGACATGCCGTGTAAAATCGGAAGGAAGCTGGAATGAGAGTAGCATGCTTTGTGGCTGCAATAGAGCAATATAGTTGTTATGGTACTTAAAGTTAATAAAATATTGTAAAAGATAATTGTTAGCCTAGTCACTAGTATATAAACGGATGTAATATTGTGGATTAAGTTGAGTTGTAAAGTTGCAGTTCAGTCGCAAAGTTACCGCTGAGTTGTAAGTTTGACCGTAAATGCAGTTAAGTTGTGTGTGTTTTAAGGCGTAAATGAATATGTAGCTGTATTTAGATATAAAAGCAAAACAATAGAGACTTGCAGGTAAAAGAACCCCGGTTTATTTAAAGGAAATATACGAACTTTTTTGAAAAGCAAAAACGTAACATTATATATACTAGGTTTATACGCAACTTTTACTTGCGTACGTGATCGTAGGTCGTTGCCACTTTTTTACGATCATAGAATTTTTATCAGAAGCTATTAAGGGAACAACCCTTGGTATAATATTATATTTTTGTGTTTACATTTTTGTAGTTTGGAAAAAAAATTAGATTATTTTATTTAGATTATGTGAAAATATGAAAGATTACTTTAAGGCGTATATTTTATTATTTGTTGGTAAGGTGGTGAAGGATACAATACTTGTTTTTGTTCGCGTTGTTTAGAAATTCCTCACTTACAAAAATGACCGAAAGTAAGTAGTTTTTTCATAAAAAAAAACAACGAAAAAATTTTTCCGATTTGAACAGGTCAAAAAACCACTTTTTTGGCATAAATTCAAAAAAGTATTGTTAGTAACTTTGAGAGATTGTGTCAAAATCATTTTATCTAAAATTAACGCTAATATTTGTTAATACCGATTTTAAGTATTTTTGCTTAAACCTCTACAATACATAATTTTCTATGATATTTATTTGTTTGCTTTTGGTTCTATTTCAATTACTATGCAAGTTTTTAGATTTTTTTTGACTAGTGAAACTACCCAATAATATACATTTTCCCCTACTTGTTTTTGAAAACCAAGAAATTTCCGCTCAGGTCTAGCAAAGTTTAACTTAAAGAAAATTGATCCTTTTAAATAAACATTTTAAAAATAATATTAAACTATCAAATTTAATGCCTTGTCAGGTCGTCAACGTTGACACTTTATATTTTTTAATATATTCTTGATTACTTGGTCCGTTATAATTTATAAAATACTTTCACTTTTTACAATTTCTTTTTTACCGTTTTTAAACATTAACGTCTTACTGTCTACACCATCTCACGCCTAATTTAATAGTCGACAAAAACTCCTTTAGAATAAAAATAAGTTTCTAAATGTGGCATAGAAAAAAAATCAAGAAAATTACAGAAAAGCAAAAAGTTTTTGCTGGATCTAACATACCTGATGGTACATGAAACTGACAAAATTCGATTTGCCAAAAATTTGGTTATTTCAACAAATCTGTTTTCTATGTGAATATCTAATATTGAAATAAGCTTTACACATATTGTTTTTTTTTTTTTTTTTTATTTAAAAACTCACCAATAAATAGTATAGTGTCTTAAAATGCCATTTTTAATATCTGGAGGACTCCAATAAATTTCAGCCGATTTGCTTGTGACTGTATTTTTAATGTACTTAATGTTTTTTGGAGGCGATGGTGCTAAAAGATAAATTTAAAATGTTTTACATGCAAAAACACTAATAACTGAATTATGTAAGTATATATATGTATGTATTAATTAACTATCTATTCTTACCGGTTGGTTTGGTTCTAATACATTTCCAGTCACTAATAAGACCTATCTTAGTCGGAGTGTACATGAACATATTTAGACACACATTTGTGTATGCTGGAATATCACCAATGGTATAATTTCGATATTCTTTTTTCTCTCTTAAAAGCTTTAGGGTAATTGGTGGCTTTATACATTTGTTGTCCATAGACGTTTGACAGTACGTCAAATTGTAGCCCTTAAGTATTGAAGCACATACAATTCCTGAATTCCATTTAACTAAAATTGCGCTTTCGTTTAAAGCATTAAGTTCTATGTCCATTTTCATGAGTTCTCTTGGTACTTGTTCCGAACATCTAGCCCATTGCATTCCCTTATTATAGTGTGGATAATTGGCCGATATAGCCCAGTTTAAACTACGATCTTCCGGTTCAGTTGTAAATTTTGTAGCAAATTTATCTATATACTTGAATGAAATTGGTCCCTGTAATGAAATTATTTATATTTTTTTAAATAATTGGTAGTAAACTTAAACCCATATATGTATGTGTATTTAATATTATATTTTTAAAATTTACCTTGCATTGATTTGTCAATTCAATTTTCGGTGGACACCAAAACACAGTGTAATTCAACAGGTCTTCGACATTTGCAGGTGGCGACCATGATAGAGAATAACTTCTGTTATGATAAAATTTTGCAATACTATTTTCAATGAGTTCATTTCGAGGACTTCCACTTCTATACACTCGTATTCCATTTCCACTGATGCATTCACCTATATCATTTGCACTTTTAATTACAAACTCTTGCATGCTTACATTTTTCCATGGGAATGTTAAAGAAGATTCGTTCGTCTTAGTGCTGAGCCTAATGGTATAAAAACAAATATAATATTTTGATTTTATGATTGTCAGGGAAACTGGGATAAAGTAAGACTTACATAACAATACCGTGCTCATTTATTTCATTGACAATATAATGAAAGCCAGGACCATTCTGTTCATAGTCAGGCATTTTTTCCCAATACAATCGCAGTTGGGTTTCAGAACTATCAATATAAAAACTGCCTAATGGTGTTTGAGGAGCCCTTTTTGGTCTCTCATATTTAGTGCGAAATTGTATGGTTGATTCTTCACTCCAAAAGTTGTCATTATCTACAGCGTTCGATTTTACCCTCACTTTGATCCAATATAGCCAAAATGCATATAAATGACTTATAACTATATTACATGTGCCATTCTGACACTCCAACTCTCCCATCTGAGGTGTTTGCCAATTACTGTTGTTATCCCGTATTTGAATATCATACGTTAGTCCAATTTTAATATAATATGAAATTTTTAATTTTTCTAAAGAAAGTGCAATGCTGTCGCTAGTAATATTTTGTTTAACTATATCTACAGCAGAAGGTTTAACTATAATTAAATAAGATAATAAAATATTCATATGAGTAAATCGAATGTGGAAGAGTCTTTTAAAACAGCAAAATTGCAAGCATTTTTATAAAAAATTATTTTGCACAAACGTTCAAAATTATCAAAGTAGAACAAATTTCAAAATTATAAGACTAAAAGCCAAATACATATCGCAACAACGTCATAACTCAAAGAATCTATTTTTTCAGGAGACGCATTTTTTGTTTTTCAATTGATATTTTTTTTTTAGAAATTTTGAATGATAATAATATTAAGGTGAAATTTAATCACTTTATCTGGGAAACTTAACAATGTGGACTACACAATAGCCGACGCACAAATAAAATAATACGTTTTTGCGAGGAATACACAATAGAATATGTAATTTGGACAAAATGCTTGGCGTTTTATATATGCTGTTAAAAGTCATCCATAATTACGTGTACGCTAGGCATTTATATAAAGATTTTTTTCAGTTTGCGATTGAAATTTTAGCCTGCAGCCTCATTAAAAAAATATACACTTCAGACAACCTAACATGTACCAGGAAGCTATTTCTCGGCTCACAATATCTCCAAAACTTTTTTTTTTTTGGGAATAATTCTGTAACTTGTGAACCGTTTGAGATATCTCAATAAAATTTCACATGGCCATAGGTGAAGTGTTTTTGAATTGATTTGGAGGAGTACAGATTCCTAGCGGGTTAGGGGTAGCGCTAGAAAGCTGGCTATGTCGGGTATGTCATTTTTATAAAAAAATCGTCAAAAATTCATCTATGATATGATAGAAAAGAAATTTTATATATAGATAGTCCTCGTAAAAAAAATAAGCTTACATGTGTAGGTTACCTCTTTTAGTTTAAGAGATATTCAGGCCGAAATAAATTTAGATCTAATTTTTAGCCTGTTTTTTTTACTTGTCGTGCTTAATACTGTCCTTAAAATTTTTCTAAAATATTTACCAGATATCCTAACTAGTATTGCTGCAAGAATCGTATAAATATATGAATCCAATAAAAAGTTATATTAATCTGAAGTTGGAACTTTAAAAAATTTAATATTTTTTGGGTTTTTTCTAAAAAGATGGCAACAATTATGGTAAACATCCAAAAGTATTTTCTGACGGACTGCCTAGGACCATTCTGTTCATAGTCAGGATGACCATTTTAATGAAAAAAACTAAGTTTTTTAAACGCGTTTTATACGGATTGGGATTTTGGGTATTTTAATGTAAAAAATAGGAGTTTTTTAATTCTCTGATTTTAAGACAAGTTTGTAAATAATTATTACATAGAAATTTCAATAAAATTTTATTAAAGGTTAAATTTTATTGAAGTTTATATATTAACATTGTTAAAAAAACACAAAACAGCTAAATTTTATGTTCTTCGAGAAATGCTGGCATCAAATTACATTGCCCTAACTTTTTTTTATAAATCATCAATCTCCATATTCTAACATTTTCTTAGATACCAAATACTTGTACAAAAAGTTTATACTTTTGCTTAAAATCTGACATAAACTTGGCCTCATCTAGCAAAATACATATGTATGTATAAGGGGTATATCTATTATAGTAGGAACTGTTTAATTAATGTTTATTTATAACTGAGATATTTAGAAATGTAATTGTGGGGAAATTTTATGATTTCCTTAATAAAATGGTTTTTATTTTAAATTCTATTTGGTGTATAATAGGTCATTGTATTTAGTATATTTTTTATAAATTTTTTATATATTTCGGCATATTTGGGCAAGTTTCTAACCCATTGATTATGATTTCCTTGAACAGGTAAACATATTTATTTTTTATGCATAAAAGTTCTTCCATACCCGTGCAATGTCACTAAAAAATGGATATAGTTTTGGTGTACCTAGAAAAACTTTTCTAATATATAAATTACATATTTGCATTATCTGGAACATTAGCGTCTTTACCACCATGATGATAACTCTACAATGTAAAGTTCTATACTGTGTCCTTTGGGAAACTCATACAAATACTACACTCGAATCTGTTAAAACACTAATAGAGCGCAATCGGAATCAAAAATTGTTACTAGTGTTACTAGTTATTTAAAATAAAGATGAAAACTGTAAAGAATTGTGTAAGAAACTTTTAGTTGAAATATAGTGATTGATTTGATAGTACTATGAAAGTTAAAACCACTAATGCAGGACCCCCACTTAAACGGTATGCTGATCTGGGAGAGAAGTCTAAGTAATAGATTGTCGGAAATTATGTCAATGTATTCCGAGGCTGAAGACAAAGATTCTTTTAAGGAAGTATTAAAAATATACAAACAGCCAGTGGAAGCAACACAAATAGTGGATACCTTTTCTGATGCATCGACAAATCGCCTTCAGCGAATAGTAAAAAGTATACCCACACACTTATGCTGGAATTGGGACTCAGCAGAAATAAATATATAAAATTGAGAAAGGCGTTACTTGATAAAGGACATCGAATTCCACCAAGCTACAAAAATTTATTAGAAAAAAACAGGATATTATAACACAACTTTGCGAAATAAGCAATGAAAGAATATTTCTTGATTCGTCACAATTGCTTGAAAATACATATTCGAGGAACCTCAAAGGAACTTCAAAAATAGCATTTGATACTAGTATGCAAATGGGGATGTGATGGATTAGCATTATTGTTAGAATACAAAAAAAGAAAAAAAACATCATTGAGGGAAATTACTACTGACTACAAAAGTGTATTTATGGCATCACTAGTTCCAGTACGCTTAAAAAGGGACTCAAATGCTTCTTCGACGTCAACAAATGCTACCAAATATGTTTGGAAAACCCCAACTCCAGGATCAAAGACCTTTTGCAGACCAATAAGGTTTGAATATTTAAAAGAAAACAAATTATGCACAAAAAACTGGATCGATTCAACCAAGCAATCAATTGAAAATTCAAGTCCGGTGTGTGTTGAAATCTATGGATATTATATTAATATACAATTTCAACTTAATAAAGAAGCCCTGGAATTTGGTATATATCCCCTTCACGCTTCTTAAAATACATTCTTTATATTGCATATGATCTCAAATACAGAAGCATACCTGGTAATTAACAAAAAGGTGTTAGAAATAATAAGGAACTCGTATTAATAACAGCCAATAAAAAAAGAATTCAAAATGAATTTAAAGAGATGACTGGCCTAAACATAGATCAACCTCAGTACAATACGGCAAGTGAATTTTTTGAAAATTATGAAATGACGTCAAAAATTATTTTCATGATCTATGTCTCATTTTGTTTAAAGGTTATGTGACTTTACGTGAAAGTAATAGGACTTGACACTTTTTTTTACCGTTTTGGATTTTTTTATGAATTAAAAATAAAAAAATTCAATTTTTTAGGCAAAAAATAGTTTTTTTTCATACATTTATTTATAACTGCGAAACTGTTGCTTATGTAGCGAAACGTTGTAAGGAATTGTAATTCCTAATTTTTTTAAATTTGTTTCAGCAAAATCGGACTGGTGGTTCTCGAGTTATATCAAAAAAAAAAAAAAAAAAAAAAAGACCACCAAAGGTCACAATTTCCCCTATATGATAGTTACTAACTTCAAATCGATATATCTCGATTCCTAGACATGACCCAGCGAAACGCCGGGACACGTATAACTTCTTTTTTACCGATATAACTTTCCCCGGTAGTTTGAACCCTTCCCAATCACTGACCCCTACCATTTGTCGCACAGTGTAATTAACATAGCTCCCATATAAAAATTATTTTCGGGAATCAGGCGCATAATAAATGTAATTTCAATGGTAATATCACGATATTATTACGTATACATATATTTTACAGAAATATAATTTACACTACCAAATCTTGTAATAATCGGTCGACAATTGACCATAGGTCCCATGAAAGACCCCCTCCGCAAATATTAAAAACGAATGGTGTAGGGTATCAAATGATTGAATTTGATCGACAGCATGTTTTTTATTTGTTTTCTCCAATAAATTTTTCTGAAATTATTAACAAAATCACATCAAAAGATAATCTTTTTATATTCTTTAAATTATGGATATACGCCCTTTTACTTGTTCTTATTTTGATGCATTAAAATTCACAATATGAGTAAATATGACATAAATCTTAAGTGTCTTCTTCATATTCTGAAGTTTAAGTATTAGTCTAATACTATTTATTCAAAATCACCCAAAAATCCAAAAAAAAAAAAATTAGTATGAAAAAATAAAAATTCCATAAAATCCTGTCTTTTTTTTCGGTAAAGTTGACAGATTTTTAAAATTATTTTTGTATCAATAGATTTAAATAACGCTACTCGTATACGTATAACTGAAATATTGGCGAAATTTTAAAATTTAGGACAATAATAAGAAATTATAATGACGACACAAATAAATATTAAAATAATACTGTGTGAATTAATTATACTTTACCAATTTTGTGATTGTGTATTTGAAATATCTGAACATTTTCACCAACATCATTTATTGCTTTTAATGTGAATATATATTTGTCCCTCATTGGCAAATAATCGGTTATATTGCATTTCAATTTATTATTTTCAACATTGTGACAGTTGCATTTGTATATGGATTCCTGAAATTTAAAGAAATCAATTTATTTTTAATTTGTGCTTAGTTAATAAAATAAATATTCTATTATTAATTATTTATATAATTTAACTTTCATATGCTCACCGATCAATACGTGGTGAGTTACATGAATTTTCCTTTAAAATCACATATTTTGATAAAATCACTTTTTGTATATACTTATGATAAAGTCTTTTTACTATTAATTTTGTAACAGTAAAGTTTTTTCATAATCATATATAAATTTTTTTATTTATTTCTAAATGTTAACAAATGAAAAACTTCCGTGAAATAATAATAATAATAATAATAATAATAATAATAGTAATAATAATAATAATACTTTTTCGATTATTTTTATATTTATTTTATATTTAATATTAAATGATTTATATTTTAACTCAGATGACAATGAGAATCAAAGAAGAAACTTTTTTCTATAGATATAAATCCATTAATAGAAAAAGTACAAAAACTAAGCCAAAAAAAAGGAGAAAATTTGTGGATCAAAGTTGAAAAGATAATTTTCTATAGATTTTATATATGTTAAAATATTTTCAATTTTACACGTTATTAATGAAGCTATTTACATGAAATATGACGCACAGATAGTGCAATGTAGAATGTTATAGGTTGTGTTGGATATGATCGGTTGCTCCGCTCACATTTTACGCCTACTTTTTTAAAACTCTCAAACGGATGAACCAATTAGCTTAAAGTCGGAGCAGGCGATATATTACCATCACATAAAGCAAATATTCATTATGGCATATCTAAGAAACTATTCACCATATCGCATTGATGAAATGAAAATAGGACGGTAGCCCCCATACAAAGAAAGTGAAAGTTTCAAAAAATTTAAAAGTAATTTTCATATAAAATTTCGATTAGGTTGAACAGGTCCAGGGGGAGTAGTAGCCCCCATATAAAGTAAATATTAGTTATCGCATCAAATAGGGTAAAAGTTAGTAAATAACAAATTTAATACTTTGGAATTCTACAAAAGTTCGCACATATTTAAGGAAGATATAATCACTTCGGTGCAGAACAAATATTTTACAAATATAAGACAATATTAAATTAAACATGTTAAAGCGATATATTCGGCTGTGTCGAATCTTTTACACCCTTCACTACCTTTCCGCCAGATAATAAAATTTACGTCTTAAAATATGCTTTCATATTTTCATATTTATACTTAGAACAATAATCTACAAAAATGTAAATACAAAACTAAACTATCAAGTGTTGCTTCCTTAAAAAAACACACTGATAGCTTCTGTTTTTTTATATAAGCATACAAACATATGTATATAAAACATGTGTTTGTTTGCTTATATAAAAAAAAAACAACAACACTGAGTTCTTGCAATGTTTCTATTTTCAACTAAAAAAACGGCTAAATATACATGCAAAATTATTATATATATATATACCTATATAACAACAACTACCTGTCGGTTCTAAAGGTGCCAATTTGACCTTATCACTAGATATATAACAATTCACTAGTTACTTTTGATAGTTCAAGTGGTTGCTTCTTCTACATTTCTCTGCACTACATTTCTCTGGTGAAATATGTAATAAAGAATGTTAAATGTTTTAATTAGAATATATAATTCCATAAATGAAACCGCCACTTCTATGTTTACATGTAATGTACAGAATCGCCTTTGAGAATTTTAAAAGTATCAATTCGGAAATTTGCTCTCATGTTATATATATATGAATTTGTTATCACCATTCCTTTTAGTGATTTCACTAATGCATTTGGTGGATCTTCGCCTTCAGAAATTCATATTAATGCTAATTCGTTATAACTATTAATTTACTGAATTCATTATTCAAATGTCATACAGCTATTTGCCAATTGGCAAAAAATTACTAATTTTGTTTCTAGAAATTTCCTTGATTATATACGAATTCGCTACAACTAATATTTTAGTGAATACACTATTGAAATGTAAAGTAATTAGTGGCCAATAGACTTAAGAAATGTACATATATATATATATATATATATATATATATATATGCGAATTTGTTACAACTGTTAATTTAGTTATTTTACTATTGAAATGCGATGCGATGAGTGACCTGCCGGAGGCTACAAAAGTACTCTTTAAATTTATTTAAAACAATTTTGTTATTACTGATGTAATATATTCGTCCAGGGATATTTAAGGAAGATAGCTTGTTTTTAATATATATTAAAATTACTTAAATGTAAGTACCTATGTATATAGGTTCCTCAAATACATTCGTCGGTATATATATATATTTATATTTTTTTTTGACAAGAAGATATGATTTACTAAATTTATTACTTATGTATGTAAGTATATGCTTTATTAACGAAAATATTCTATATTAATCAAAAATCATTGTAGTCATGTGCACAGGAAATTTCACCAATTTATTTAGAAGTTTAAATGAAACCATTTCTGATTTACTTATCAAAAATATTATAACAAAGTTAGGTGTGTAATATGTTAAATCAGGTTTTAACCTAAAATTGTAAAAATTTGTTCTGAATACTTAAATTAGGACCCCAATAAATGTAAAGTAAAAACAAGTAAGAAAGCTATAGTCGGCCTAGCCCGACCATACCCTACACTATTATGTATATGCGTACAAATAATTTTGTGTGATTGTTTTATATGAGATATCTGGCACCGTGGTTTTTGTATACATAAAACACATGTTTCAATATTATAATGATACAAACATTTATGTGATTTATGTACGTTAAATGATTTAGGGAAATGGGCTTTGTATGTGTACAGTTGTCAATTATGGACTGATATTCATAAAATTTGGAATACTGATTGAGGCTTCTATCAATCTTATTTATACAGAATTTTATTGAAATATTGAAAAAATTATCGATTATAAATAACTTTAATAGGTTTCGTCGTACTTTGTTCACAAGGTTTACATGCACAGCCAGCCAGACAGAAGAACATCGCAAAATTGACCCGTAAAGCGATTCTGAATCGATTGGTATACATAAACGATATTTTTGTGCGTAATACCCCAATATACTAAAGATTACTAAAATGATTTTTGATAATATTGAATATTTTTGTTAGTAATGTTTATAAATTAATATCATAATTATTTAGTATGTATTTTAGGCTTATTTCATACCTAATCATTAGCTTTAAAAAATATTTTTTACAAATTTAATAACCTCATAAACATACACTGTATATGGAATAAATATATTTTTTTTGTTTCTTAAAAAAATTATATTTCTTTTAGTTAAAAAAAAAGATATCTTGTTTTATTTTTCTTTCATAAAAATCTACTATGTTTAGGACAACTTTACACTTGATACATTATAATATAATGAATTACATCAGTTACTTTTGATAATTCAACTGGTTGTTAAATAATCACATTTTGTTTAAATAAATAATATAAAAATAATAAAGTAATCTTTAAATTATAAATTCGCTACCCATCAAAAATTTTTTAGTTTTCGGTGCGGGAAACTATTTGTTAAAGTAGTTTCTCGGTAATGAGGCGTCATTATTATTTTCTTACTCTGTGTTACATAAATAAGTAATCAATAGTAATAGTGCAATCACGTGGATGATTCGGCTAGAGCGCTGTATTAGCAACCAGAAGGTTACTGGTTCAAACCCATTCTGAAGATATTTTATATTAAAAAAATTTTTGTCATTTGGAAAATTAAGTGTGAGTTGGTGTAGTGAGTAAGACGTTAGTCATTAAAAACGAATGGTTAATTTGTGTCCAAGTTCAAATCTCACTGACGGCAAAATATTTTTGTTTTCTTTTTTTATTTTTATTTTCGTTTAGGTACATATTTTTTAATATCCCTAGAGTCTAAAAATAACTTCATGAATTTGTCGACAATTCGAACAAAAATATCTAGTTATTCAGGCAAAAAATAAGAAATTTATTTTTCTTTCCAATTATACCTGCTAGCTTACCAGGAAAGCTAATTGCTTTTGCTGGGTAACTACATGTACTGTTTTATGATACGTTTCCTCTCAATTCGTAAACAAAACTATATTTAAATTACAACATAGAGCACAATGTTAAATAAAGAAGTTAATAGCCCAGTGGTTAATGCGCGTGCCTACAAACCAGAAGATTAGAAGTTCAAATCCAGCTTTTGAAGACATCGATGCAGAAAAAAAATTAAATTAAAATAAAACATCAGAAATAAAAATATTTCCGATTATTAAATAAATATTTATCATAAATTAAATAAAATACTAAATAATAAATAAAAAAATTATATAAATCATTTATTTTTATTTTTTTAATTTTTTCGTCCTAAATACTAGAGTTTTCGTATTATTGAAAATAAAAGTGTAATGCTGGTAATGCTAGTTTCTTACGAAAAGCGCAATGTGTAGCATCATATTACATTCAAAATTACAAGTGAATTGTTATGCAGATTGTGCCAGTTGATTATTTATAATGATATATTTAGCTTCACAGTACCATCCAAACTACTAGTGAATAGTAACGCAAAGGTTTGCCAAATGGTTACCTGCAATGACATCGTCATGTTAAATTCACCAGTTAAAAGCATTGCGAGTGGGTTGAAGAAAAACTAGTTGTAGTTCTTAGTGGCTAACGAATTCGAGGTAAACGGAACTAGTTCGACGAATCGCAATAAAAAAAAGTAACACACTGAAAGTCATTGCGATGTTTTTATATATCTTTGTGTATATTTTTATTAATTTTTCCGGATTTTTGCCTATATCTCGGTTGATTATAGACCGATACGGTTAATTCAAAAAATCGAAATTTTATGACTGATCCACACAAAAACGAAATCCGTAGCTTACACAGGGGCTTCAAAAAATAAAAAAATGAGTTTTGCCAGATATCTCGGTTATTACTAGACCGATTTAGTTCGTTTCTACAGCGTAAAAATTCTGAAATTACCAAATCTTTGCAAAAACGAATTCCATAGCTTATATAGAGGCTTAAGAAAATTGGTGAAAAACCGTTATATATATATATATATATATTCATAAACGACATTTCAATCAACAAATGGACGGACATTGTCCTATCGGCATCATTCCTTACAAGAATCCAGAAAATATAATTTTTTTTTGCTATCCGATGAAAATTGTGGAAATTACAAACGGAATGACAAACTTATATGTACCCTTTATACCGGTGGTGAACGTTATCAAAAGGCTGATTTAAAAAACCGAAATTCAAAAAATATTTGTGATAGAACGAGGCTCGTAATTTATATAGCTATTAGCCTCATTCTAACGCGTTTTGGCCTACAACTTGGTAAAACTGGATCTACTTAGTTAATTTTTTCCGATTTTCAATAGAAATGTTATGAAAATTTCTGATCTTTTGATATATATATATATATATATATATATATATATATATATATATATATATATACTGGTACGCATTCCTATAAACGCATTTAAAATTTTCCTTTTTCTTTGAGGTATATTCTTTTCTCTTAACCAATAACTCACAATATAACGGTACTTTTTTATGTAAGAAATATTTGTTTCTTGCTTTCTTTAATTTAGCAATCAGAACTTATCACTAATCATTTCTGTGGAATATTCCTATAAACGCAGTAGAGAAAAATTTTTCTAAAAAGTTATTTTTTTTTAGTTGTTTGTTTCACTTAAGGAAAGTTACTGAAGAAAACATTTCGGTTTAATTGCGAAATTTTATCAGCTTAAAGGATGCCCTAAGGAAAAAATTTAAATTCAATCTTTTCGTGATCAAGGCTGTTTTAACAGAAAAATTGGACTAAAAATTAACCGTTCGGAAGGAGTTATTAGAGGCTTTCTTAAGAAAGAGCAGAAATACGGAGTGCGGAAACCAACCAAAGGTAATCAAAACTAAACAAAAATTTAAATTAATAAAATAAAAGAAGAAGTCACCCGCAATAAATTAAATGCTAAACAAATAAAAAATAAACTTTACCTTTCTGTCACTGCCAAACATGTTGCACATATTTTGCGAACAGATGGTAACATAAAATGGAAGAAACCAAAATGTAAGCCAATGTTAAAACAGCATTATAAGGAAAATCGTTTAAAAATTGCGCACAAATACATGAAATGGGCAGATGAGTAGAATATAGTAATCTTTTCAGATGAAAGGAAATTCAATTTGGACGGTCCTGATTCATATTCTTGCTATTGGCATGATTTGAGGTCGAACGAAATTCGTATGTCGAAACGCAATTTCGGTGGAGGCAGTATTATGGTTTGGGTAGCCTTTTCTGCTGCAGGAAAATTAAAAATATGTTTTGTTTTAACCAACAACAGTGCAATTTATAGTGAACTTTTTATGGATGACCAATCTAAATCGTTGCTTAATGAACATAGTATTCCATAATTGGACTGGCCGGTTTGTAGTCCGGATTTAAATCCAATGGAGAAACTGTGGGTTACATGGCCCGTAAAGTTTACGCAAGAAATGCACAAAATGAAACCATAATAACAATAACGGAGTTAAAACTAAAAATTAAGCAAGCCTGGGAAGAAATTGGCAGTGATTTTATTAAAAAATTAGTCGAATCAATGTCAGACCGAATTTTTGAAAATATCTAAAACAAAGGTTCATCAACACATTATTAAGAATGCTAAATTGGTTCACTAGTTTAAGTGCGTATATAGGAAAATGCAAAAAAAAAAAACAAATGGCATTAAACTACTAAAATTACAATGAAGAAAAATTAATGTACATTTTAAGTACTTTGTTATTAATCTGTTAAGTGAAGTCAATAAATAATTTAAAAAAAATAATTTGTAGTACCTTAATTACTTTTTAGTCCCATTTTTGGTAAGTTGATTAAAAGATTGATGTGCATTTGTAGGAATATGCAACAGTGTATTATATATCTATGTTATCGGGAGGCTTCACAAAAGCCATTTAAACCATTTTTAAGTCGAAGAAATCTCAAAAAATCGAAAAAACCTCAAAAATTGAATAGCAGAATTTTCGAAAGGATTTCCTTTCATTTGATATATATCACTTGATATATATATACCGACAAACAGATGGACATTATTTCTTATAAGGATCCAGGACTTGGTTATCGGTCAAAAATGCATTTGGCTGATGAATGGGCTTCATAAACGCCATTTCAACCTACCCTCGGTGGCTAAAAAGTCCAATTTTTTGTTAACAATATTTTAATGACATTCAATAGTAAACATATCGAAACTAAGGTGGCCAAAAAATTTGATCAAAATAATGGTAATTATGCGCGTGGCATGCTTTTAAAAACAAATATTTGATGCTGTTTTATAAAAAAATTCGATTTTTGTAAATTTGATCAGAAGTAAATTATCATTACTCGTAGACTATTATCTATAATTGGCTGCATTTTTTTTTTTTTTTTTTTTTGTTATGTTGGTAGCATGATGTGTCACTGTACCGCTCATACCTACTGTGTTATTAAATGTTTTCTCAGGTGCTATATTTTAGTCAAATTTGAATTTTAGTAGAATAAAATTTTTGAGGGTCAACACTTACTTCCAGAAGAAAGGAGAAAGTGTCCTCTTTAATCCCATATATATTTTTGCATCTGTCTGGACTCATCTGTAAAACACTTTTTCCATTCGAATGAAATTACTCGCAAAATTTTTTCATGGAGCACTTGATTTTGATTTGAGAAGTTTAAAAAAGAAAAAGGTCAGGATTAGATTCTCAAATATGCGTTGATTATAGATCCACCAAAATAAGGATCATGCAATTCGAATGACGGGAAGATAGCAATAAGGTTCTTTTCAGATTCCGAAAGAGCATCTGAAATAACAGGTGTTGATATAAATCTTAGTTCAAGATTTAAAACAATTATCGATGTGCTTGTCCGCAATGAACAAATTGATGCTAGAAAATTTGGTGATTAAACTGCATTACAACTTAATATCCATGGAGAAATATGTCTGCAACAGTTCTCAAAATCCTTTATAATGGAAAAGATGTCATTAAGCATCATTTAGTTAGGAAGCCCAGGAAAAAAATAATAAGGATTAAAGATTTTATAGAGAGCACAATACCAGAAAAATATCATGAAATTCTACAAATGAAGATCTATTTAATATATTACTGGCAACGTCAGATCCACTCATCTCTAGCATTCCAAGTCAATGGAAAGTAGAACATCGGGACTTAGATGAAGAAGCAAAAGTGCTGCTAGAGGACAGAAATAATATAGAAATAAATATGGAAAACAACCGATTCCAGTGGAACATGTTCTAGAATAGAAAAACTGGGAACCTGTTCACAAAATTATCCTGGGTATTCTTAAAATGTTTTTTATCTGCTTATAACTGTTTTTATAAGTAAAGCTAATTCAAAAAACAAAAATTCGCATTTTCATACTAAATGCTATAAATAATTTAAAAGTTAAATAAAAATTTTAGCCCTAAAATTTCTCAACAACTGCTGAACTGATTTTGATGAAATTAAAACCGGAAAAAAATTCAAGAAAATATCTCTCCATCAAAAGAAAATTTTTAAAATATCTCTATAGATTCAAAAGTTACAGAGTTTTGGCCGATGAGAAACGATTCTGAGCCACTGTGCGAAGGACGGAGAGACGGACATCATTCTATCAACATCAATTCTTTTAAGGATCCAGAAAATGTATACCTTTTTGCTCTCCGATGAAAATTGTGAAAATTACAAACGGAATGACAAACTTATATATAACCTTTACAAATGTGTGAAGGGTATAAAAATAGATGTTGAAGGCTTTTGTCATGCAGCATGTTATATATTTGGTTTAGCTCACGATATTTTCGCAGGACATTTCAGTCATGTTGTCGTGAATATGTCTCGAAGTATGAAAATTGGGTGCATTTTCTTAATATGGTCGCTAATAAATAGGGTAACATAACATCATTGGTGACTTTGTTATCAAACTTGTCCTCTACATCATTTTATTGACGACAAATATAAAATTTTCCTGATGACATCGTCGAAGAAAATTTTGATGTACATCTGGTATTATTGTTAGTATTCTTATGTACGAGTATGTATAACTGTTTATACCATACACCACCATAGGTGGTTGGGGTATTGTAATGTAATGTAATGCATAGAAAAAGTTATCCAACACCACACATATAGTGCAGAAGGAACTAAGGCCTATAAACCCTATTTTTTGTAACAAATTATTTAATATTATTATTTATTTTTTATTTTTGTAGCAACCACTACTGAATCGATGCGTTTAAAATTTGACACAAAAAGAGTTTGAAATAAACTATGCTTATATGACCTGTTTTATATATATGATCTCTTTTTAAGCCCACTTCTTGAAATTAATTTATATATGTACTTAACTTTTCTAATTTTTTAACCAACCACTGAATTGGTTCATATACACATATAGCACGGAAGTAACTAATTCTGATACGTTCTTTTCATTAAATGTCACACACCTTTCTCCGCCCACTTTTGTGAGTAAAGTTTTGTGATTTATTTCCCATAAATCTTATATATATTTGTTTATTTGTTTGTTATTCTTTCACAGCAACACTACTGGACCGATTTACGTAAATTTACACAGATAATTCGTCCCTGGAAGGAACTTTAAGCTATATAAGATCATGATTGAACGCCACGACCGTTTTTACGCCCATTTTGTGTAAAAATGATTTTTTACATAATTTTACGCCCACTTTTTTTAACAAATTATTTTATCTAATTTCGATCATTTTTTGACTCAACTACTGAATCGGTTCATATACTCATATGTATAGTACGGAAGTAACTAATGTTGATACGCCCTTTTCATTAAATGTCTTATTTAATGAATGTCTTATTTAATTTTTCCGCCTACGTTTGCCATAATATATATTTCTGACGTGCACATATTTAGCAGAAAGATATTTTTCCGAAAGAAACTTTAGGCCTTATCAAATCCTGTTTGTTTAAGCCTACTTTTTGAAAAAGAAATATTTTACTTAATTCTTCACGCAATCTCTGCTTTAATTCACATATAGAGTTTCCAAAACCGAAAACCGGTCTCCGGCTTTTTACAAACGCTGTCGGCTTTAGTTCGAAAAAGAAAAATTACATGACTAAAAATAAAAAGTTTCATGTAACTTGCTAAATGTAATAAAAACGAAAAAGAAAAATATAGTCGGTCAAGATTGACTATATGATACCCTACACCATTGTGTATGGGCATAAAAATTCGGGATGGGGACTTATATTATACCTGTAGCCAATTATACTAAATGTAAAATAAAATATACAAATACAGAATAATGCGTTGATGCTAACATATAGATGATTTTATACACTTTAGAGCGATTCCTGGAAATGGGTTTATATGGGAACTATGGTAAATTATGGGCCGATTCTCATAAAATTTGGCAATGTTGTTCCTACTTACATAAAACTTATTTGTATCAAATATAAACTTGATACTAACATTCGTATGGGATTTATGCATTTTAAAGGGAGTTACAGAAGAGGAATTTATATGGGAGCTATGAGCAATTGTGGTATGGGGGCTAGGTGAAATAATGAATAGATCACAACCAATTTCAATAGGATTCGTCCTTGTATCATAAAAGTTCCACGTGCTAAATTCATTAAATTATCTTTAAAATTGCGACCTGTACTTTGTGTACAAGGTTTACATGGACAGCCGGCCAGCCGTCCAGCCCGCCAGACGGAAGCACATCGTTAAATCGATTTAAAAAGTAATTTTGAGTCGATTGGTATACTTTAAGGTGGGTGTTGGGCGTTACAAACACCTGCACAAACGCATAATACCAGAACCACCTATGGTGGTGTAGGGTATAATGACAGATAGCTTATTTAACTTGGACAATTCTCTTTAAATAGTTAAAATAAATAGAACTATTCAGTGCGCACAAAAAATTTAAACGTTTAAATTTTTGCTTTATAACGTTTTTTTGCATATATGTGTCCATTAAAAATGAAATATATTTATCATTATTAATCATGATGTTGTATATGTACGAAATTAGCCCCATCAATCAAATTGCCTCAAACTCCGATCTGTTAAAATGTATTGGGCCTTATTCAACAAATATTTAAAGGATACTTAAAGCTTAGAATTATACACATTACAAAAAAGTTTTGCAGAAAACTTAAAACCAATAAGAAATTTCTTATAATTTAAAACTTTCATTCATAAAAAACATAATTGACAGAATTTTATGCACTATTTTTTAATGCTCATTTATAAGTATTTAAATCACAAAATATATTTTATTTTGGAAGGATATATTTTCAAATACCAGGATTAGTAATAAAATATTAAAGAAAATTTATTAAATAAGATAAATCAAAGAAAGAACACTTTATAATAAAAAATAATAATTTCTCTAAAGTTTAAAAAAAAAAAACAAAAAATAATACTTTCTTGCTAAAAAAAAATTTAAATGATTGAAAACCGGTTATCCGTTTTTTTTTCAAGTTTTTTCGAAACCGGGTACCCGGCTTTTTCTAAAATGAGATTTTTCGGTTAAACCGAAAGCCGGATTCCTAAAAAATTTGGTTTTTTGGATACTCTACTTTTGTCATCTGTTTGAATATACTTTAGAAGGAACAAAAATTCTTTTGTTACTTTTTAAGAATTAAAAAAAAAGATTTTTGTGGATAACTTCAGATGTTGATTGTGTACTTTTTCATTGTCACATCGTGTCAATTAGGAAAAATCATTTTAAAAGTTTATCATTTGCACTGAAAGAATTAACTTAATAAATTTTCACCAAAACTTCAGGTCAGGCAGAAAACTTTCACTTCTATTCATATTTTAGTAAAATATACGTCTATATGTCCCTATTTCTTATTTTTATTTCCATATGTAAAATTTTTACAGAAATTTTGAGTATTGATACATCTATTTTATATCATAGCAGTTATTGACTAAATGTAAAAATAAAAGTGTCTGATATTGACTATAAAAATTGAAACAGCTGACAAATATATCTTCACCTGAAATGCAAAAGGGCCAAACATTAAAAAAATTAAAAACAGTTTTTTTATTGATAATGTTACATGAAAATATATAAAATCATAAAATTTTGGGCCTCTGTTGTCAAAAATACCGACTTTATTAAGGAAACTCAAAAGGGAGCAACAACAAATTAGTTTTATTTTCCACAAATAAAAAGCTGTAAGCAAAGATTATTCCACATCAAACTAAGTAAACTTGCCACAACTCTTAATTTTAAATGTGTTTTTTTTTTTTTTTTTGTTTTGAGATGTAATAAATCGTTTTTTAGAACCACAAAAAAAACCTTAATAATTTAAAAACTAACTTACTAAGTTTTTTATCTCTTCTGTAAAATTTTAAGAAATGTTGATTGGATCTTTTGCATTTTAACTAAAGATATATTCATTGGAAATAAATCAGTAAATATTATAAACACAAAAATTCTCATAAAAGTATACCACAGACCCCTCAGGAATGGATATATGGCTTCTCACATTTGAAATAAACGTTTCTAAAACGTTTCCTAATTTTCTGTTTTTCATCCGATTTCACTATTTTTGATAAAAAAGCTTAAAGCTCATTCTTTACTAAATAAAAGCTTCTTTATGAAGATATAAATATTTTATATGTTTATTTAGATAAGTTTTGTAATAGAAACGAGTATAGATCCTTCTGAATTTCATATAAAAATTTTGAGTTTAGCCCATATGTACCAAAATTTCAAAGTCTTAATTAACAAATAGAATACGTTTTTTGAAACGGTAGTGAGCTTAAAATCGATTCTAGACGTCGATAAATGTGGGAACTGTAATTATTGATTTTATCAAAATATAAAATTGTTTGTACTTCATTATCCTAAATAATAAAAAATAATTATAGGGTATCTGAACTAATAAAGAATATATGACAGATACAATATTTAGTTAATCTAAAAACCAATTTTTTACCAAAAGTTAGCCAACTTGCAACAGTTAACTTTTTTATGAGATACGATTTAAAATTGCATCTAAGGAAGAAGGATATATCTTTAGTAATAGGAACTTCTTTTTTTAAGTCGAACAGTAGCCAGCTAATTTTCTGAGATGGCACTTTCCTTATTACCGTTTTTGTGCATATGTATTGACGAAAACGCTCAAAATATTCGTCGGTAAACACCTCCAAATTTTTAGGGAAAATCCAATTGTGAATACAACATATTTTATCTCATATCCTTAATATTCTCTATTTGAAGTACTGGGCTCAAGATTCGGATTGGAATCACAACATTTGAAGAAACATTTTGTATTAACATTATCCATGCTTACTCGAAGTTGATCAACAGGCAAATCACTTCGCTATTGTGGTACAATCCCTAGATCAAAATGTATTCGCCTAATTTTTAATTTAACTAAGCCATTTGATGTAGTTCCCAAAGAAGACTATCTCTAAAATAGTTTTCTTGATATGCAATAATCTAATATAGTAATTCATGATAGCTAAGTAGTTAGATAAAAAAATAAAAATTTCCGCCAAGTTTTAAGACTTTCACTGTAATAGCTCTATATATACTAATTCCTACTCACATATCCGCCATTTTTTTCAATCTTAACTACGAAAATTGATGGGAAAATAGATTCACACAAAGGTTATATAGCGCAGGGTAATAATTTTTAAACTTTAGAATGAGTACTTAAAACCATGTTTTCAAATCAAAATACGGAAATTTGATTTTTTTGGGACATTTGAGCCGTTATGGACGCAAAGAAGTGAAGTTTTCATCCAACTATGAATTTATTCCTACAAAGCTTTTAATGTTTTGGCTCTCCAAATTTGTAAACACGAGAGAGTTTACGAAGCACTACCGAAGCGGAATACAAAGACTGTCGCCAAACTTAGTCCAGGTTTACACTAGATGACATGTCGCAGCGACAGCCATTGTTTTGTTGTTGTAGCTGCAAGCTACCTAGTGTGAACCTAGTATGAACCTGGACTTATTTCTGCCAAATTTTTAATTCATACACCGAAAAAAATCAGTGCGACATTTTACGAAAAAAATATTTCGTTACCAATTCTTTCATATAATAAAATTTGATAAAATATTAGGAAAGATAAGAAAAAAAGTAAATAGTGAGTCCAAAAAATCTTTAATTATCCATATAATTTTCAATTGGAAAGCTACAGAAAATATTCTCTGTTATGTCTCAGAACGTCTGATCGGATCTATAACATGAAAGCGAGTATTTTATAAGGGATATTGTAAATAAATTTAATTGACAATAGACTGAAGCTTAAGTTGATCGTACCTTAAATTATGAAATGATTCATAATTTATAAGATCTTAGCCAAATTACCTAAGATAATTGGAACAGGATGCTACACGGTCATTTATGTTGATAATCCCGAAACAAATCTTAATTTTTTCCCCCACCAATATTAGTGACATATACATTAAATAATAGCTAGGGGAAAATTAATATACTCATATTTTATGACTTAAGTTTAGAATAAAAATATTTTAATAAAATGAAATTTTATTTTCGTGCACTTAAACTTTTTTTAGAAAAATTACGAACTACGGGTTTATTTATTTAACTATTATTTTATATAGTTATTAAATTATTGAATTATTAAAATTATTAAAATTATTAAATTATTAATATTAAAGAGAAAAGATTTCATAAAAATATCAACAACATAAATGACACACAATTTAGTTACGTTTAAAATTTATACTACCCTATTGACGCTGTAAACAATTTAATACCGTTTGAATTCACATTTAAATCATCCGTAAGGTTTTCGGAAGAAACTATCATCAGCTATTGCTTTTAGAATTATTAAATTTTACTCTTTTTATTGAATTTTTAATAAATTTAATTTTTAAAGAGATTTAGGAAATTTGTTTAAAATGTTTGAATAATATCTGTGTCTGAGAAAATATTTTGTTGAAACAGGACCGAAAAAATCAATTTCTCGGGAATTCTCGAAAATTTTTAAAAACTTCAGTTATAAGAAAAAAGGATATGATTTCTTATAAAGAAAATTATTTTTTTATTAAATAAAACAAAACGAAACTTATAAATCATACTGAATTAACAAAAAATGAAATAATATAAAAGTATTTCAAGTATTTCTAAAATTAAAGAAAAATTTAAATATTTTATACAAATAAAATTAGAACCTTTCGTATTTTATGTTAACCGCGTCTCAGATTTTTACTTTATTTTGTTTTTGATGCTAAAAAAAACATACAGTAATCTATTGAATTAATTTCATTATAAGCAGTTTGCGTTTATTTCCACTTTATTTCTCTAACATACATTATTTTTTTACTTATTCTTACTAAATTCAACATAAATCGGGAAAATACTAAAAATTGGTTCGCAGCAATCATAGTGTTCAGAAATCTGATGAAAATAATCTCATATATATACAACATGAGATTAGTTTTTCTATAAGTATTTTGAAATTATAACATTTACATCTAACATTTATATATCTATTGCTTAGATAAGAGATGCTGTTTCAAAAGAAAATGTGTTAGAATGAAAAATCTACCAATCAAGTAAATTTTTTAAAACAGTGAGTATTTTTGAAGTTCAACTTATTTAATATTCATTTCCACAAATCTATAATAAAACTAAAGTATCTAAAATTTCAACGTGGCAAAAAAGATATTTGATAGAAACAAATAATTCAATAGTCAAAAACCTAATTCATGCAACATTAACGTTCTTCTCAGATATCGTTTTAGTAGAGTTATAGGCTTTAAACTGTTACAAGTACCATATTTAGAGAAACCTCAATCTTTCATTGATATAAGGTGTTAAAAATAGCAAAATGTTTACTATAGAACTACCACAATATTTAATTTCTAGTTTTCCGATAGTATTTTAATGAGAAATCCTGGGATTTCCCGCCCGGGAATTGCTGAACGCCAAACTCTAGTTACAAATACAAAAACTTTTTCTGATACATATCTTTTAAATAAGAATAACAATATCCACAAAACTCTTTCAAGACATGTCTATTCATTCTTGTTGATTAATTAGTAATTTAAGCAATTGATAACATTTCCTTTTCTCAGTACATTTACAATACGATTTTAAATCTGCTAATGCAATGATTCACATCCTATTTGGGTCCCAGTTGTTTAACTAATGAGAGTAGTGATAATTATAGTTTTTAATTCAGCATCCCTGGAAGTCGGGAAATCAAAAAGTTCGGAAATTGCAATTCCCAATATTAATATATTTAAAAATAAAATTTCGCTCATTTGCTGCAACAACGTCATAACTCAAAAAATCTAATTTTTAGTTCTTAAGTTGATATATATTTTTTACAAATTTTAAATGAAAATAATATTATAGTCAAATTTAATCACTTTTCTAAATAACTTTACAATATTGACTACACAATAGCCGTCAAATAAATAAAATAATACGTTGTTGCAAGGAATACACAATGAATTATGAAATTTGAACAAAATGCATTTATCGCTATCCTGCGTGAAATACAAAAAAAAACTTGTACACAAAATTTTGTCAGTTAATAAAACACATAACTTACCATGCGTTCGTGATGTTTACTTGAAATTTGCGTTTTTGAGTTATGACGTTATTGCATCATATGAGTGATATTTGTTTTTTCATCACAAAATCAAGACCGTAGGATTTTGCAGTTGGTGCAGAGATTTTCAATATTATTATGTATAATAAATAATATTTCTTTTAAAGGATAATATTTTAATAACTTACATCTTTCAGAAATGTATATTCCAAATCAAATCTTGTTAATACCATATTTTTTGGTCTCGTAAAACTGCATTCCATATATTCATAGTCATATGATATACAAGAGAAATCTGTAACATTTTGAGGTTTTGTACCTGCAGATAAAAAACAATTATATTTAAGGCAGTTCACAAGGAGTCACTTAGTAGTAATATGTTCATATCAAATTGAAAGACTTTTCTTTACGTAATACATAGTAGTTTTGATAAAGTTTATTGTGTTTAGTTGCAAATAAATAAGATTTTATACATTTTATAATAAATAACTTACCCACATAAAGTTCTGACTCTCCGATAGCATAATCTTTGTACTTGCATTGGTAACGACTATTCTGTTCAACAGCATTACGTATCATTAATACAGCTGTATATTCATTTATTATCTAAAAAAATATTAAATCATTTTAAATTATTAACATAAATTCAATTATTAGCAAAATAAATTTTGTCTTCAACGTATAAGCTTGTCTTAAATATACATGACTGCAAAGGAACTTTAAAGCTCCAAGAAACTTCATGCAATAATAAAATATAGAACATATATCACTAATTCTCTTTAAAACTTAATAACAATTCAAAGTAACGCCACAGTCCTACTGCCGCAAATCATTCAAATGTCTGACAGATGTCATTGTTGCGAAAAAAAAGAGTATGGGTATAATCAAAATGCAGTATTTATAAACATTAAAGAGATGTCAGTTTGGCCTATAACAAATAACCGACTTTGTACGAATATTTATATCAGCTGAATGTCAGATAGTTCACAAGAATTTTTATTTTATTTACCGAACAAACTAAGAACACAATTGGATATATACGAGTATGTAGTTACTTAAATATATGCAACTAAATTTATGAGAAAGTAAATAAGTAAGTATTCATGTTTAGATTATATTATATTAATTTGCAAACATATATACATATGTAAGTATTTATTTACTATTTGTTATAAGAATGGCTTAAATACATTATAACTACCCAACAAACACAAAATCAAACATTTGAAGAAAACAAATTGTCATTTCCAATTGAATTAATGTATAATTCAACAACTTTGCAAAATATATCCAAAATTTAGTTAATATGTACTTAACTTTAGAGAATTCTACAATTTTTAATATTTTTCAAATATCAAACCTTTCAGACTTTTGAGTTTATTTTTAAATCATTGTGTTTGTTGTGTACCTTTAAGCCCTAATGACATTTAGAGGTATTCAAAGTCAGCCAACCAAACTTTGATCAATCATGAATTTGGAATATAAATTGCGAGAATATGAATTATTAAATAAGAACATATATATTGTTTATACATACTTTAGAGTGGATCCTAAATTGTTATGTGAAAAGAGCGAGGGCTCAATGTAAAACCCGGATAAAACAGAAATCTGTTTATTCACTAGAAAACGGAAAATACATACCCACTTTTGAGTAAAAAACAATGCAATACAGATAACAAAGAAGATCAAATATCTAGGAGTAGTACTCGATTGGAGATTGCCTGTAAGGACCACATAAATAGTAAAGTAGAAAATGCTCAAAGAATATGGGCCTTTTACAGGAGAGCAATAGTTTCAAAATGGGGTATACACCCGAACATGAGTCACTGGCTACATATAAGTGTATTACGACCAATTATTTCGTATGCCTCGATAGTATGGTGGACGTTTATTGAGAAGAAAGTGAACATAAAAACTCTTAAAAAGATACAAAGACAGAACTGCATTAGAGTATGTGATGCAATGAGAACCACATCTACAAGGCTAAATAAGGTTTTTTTCTATCTGTTTCATCTTAATTGCTATAAAATATTAAATTTTGTATATAATTAAAAAAGAGGCTTTTACTTGCTGCAATACTTTACTTAAGTTAATACTCAAATATTGTTATTAATAAAAATATTTTTAATTGTTGAAACTGTTCTATAAATATAATCGGTGAAATACGAAGCAGCCTTAGCTGCTACTAGACTGATGGTAATGTATGAATGACTAGTAAAATACCATATAACCAATTATAAAAACTCACTTGAGATCATGGCTATTACGGAAAGCATTAAGTGGTTAATGAATAACAATAACAAAGCTCTAACACGTATTAAAAGCCTGAATAATAATAATAATAATAATAATAATAATAATAATAATATAAAATCTCGAACTGTTTTACAATGTAAAAATGAGATAAACTCTTATATCAATTGTGAAAACCTTGAGATAATATGGGTTAACAAAAAGAGAAAACGTAAACACTACTTTAAACTTTATGTTTTTAGAAACGTATATACCAACACCATCTCTTCTACATTGCTTACGATTATTCCTACAAAACGTATAATACGGTACATCAACAGCACGTGTAAAAATCTCCTTCTTTAACCAAGTCTCACTAATCACAATTATATCAAATCCAAAACCACTTACTGTACTCTTAAACTTTTTGAACTTCGATGATCTATGAGTAGATTTAATAGATCTACTAGATTATTGTAAGGTCGAAAACCATCTACCAGATAAGAGCTGCAATTAACTACTGGACCAAGGTTATCATTCAAAAGTAATTGGGTAAATTATTTGATAAACGACTAATAAAAAAATTAACTTATTATAATTATTATATGATAGCTAAGCATAGCATCATAATAGAAATCTAAATCATATACATCATATACAAGAAATAGGAATTCCTTTAACATAAAAAGGTATCAAAAAGAAATAAATAAAAAGAAGTAAACTATAAAAAATTGCATATTATAGAGCAAAACATAACGAAAACATTATACAAGTAACACAATAATCCAAAATTCGTTATATTCAGCCCTATAACATAGAGTAAATTCAATAATAAATACTAATAACAATAAAAATTAATACAATACAACCTCAAATTATTACATCATCACCACCCTAAAGTTTACAACACCAAGCCACATTACGCACCTCCACAACTTTATCACTCAGCATAGTAAGATCAGTACGTAGCTTATCATTGTTATATATCTTATATTAAGATACATAATAATATTTTCGAAGAACAATTTTCTACAAGCAGCATTCAATTTACAGTCTCCAAAGCCGCAATTTTACTGGACGTAGTGTTTTGAATACGATCAATGCGTTCATTACAGGCAGCAATGTCAGGCCTTAATTCCTTCAAAATAGAAATTATTTCCAGGGTCAAAATTTGATTATAGTCCTAATTTATACACTAAGGCTGCCCCGTTTATATGGAGTAAAAATATGGTATCGATGTTCCCAAATAAAATGAAAAATCATTTAATTTTAGGAAACCGTTTTCTAAAATTTTTATCCTGGAGTTATCTTTTCGCGAGCTGGATCAACATACATATGCACATGTTGGACAATATTGTTTTTTTTTTTATTTAGATGTTTAGATTTTCAGTAATATGTAAAACTTATAAAGTTTTACATATTAGTAGAAAACTTATTAAAATATCCATATCAATATTCCGCAAGTTCCATTTATATAAAACATATCATATTGAATAAAAAATCGAAAAATTCTGATCAAATTTTAATTAATTCGAAATTTTAAAGATATAATTCCATGAGGAATATAATGGTGAGATTAGATTGAGAAGAGGGTGTTGGTGCCCCATTCCCTTATTAGGTCAAGAATTTGGTTTCTTCTCAGGAATTCACAGTTTATCGCCCTAAAGTACTCCATATGGGGTATATTATCCCTGTGATATCAATTTTCACTTCTAATACCTATTTAGTTTCAGAATCTCTTTCGTTCTCTCTATATTTGTTCTTCCCCATAATATGTCAGACACTCCAACAGTGGACTTCCGTCAACTCTTGACATGCTTTTCCAATGCCCATCCTTTTAGTTAATTTTTTGACTTTTGCAAAGATTTAAGGTTCCATTACTCTACCGTAAATGTAAATGTAACGAATCAGCTGACACGTTTTACTTACGAAAGTTATATGTGTATGGGTACTCCCAAATATAAATGGAACGTAGTAACCTAGTCAAAATAAGTCGCTCTATATTTTTACGTTACAGCTGTAAAAACAGTGTTGACAACTTTTTATTTGAATACACTAAATCTATGTAAAAAATCGCTGCAAAAAAATTATTAATTGGAAATTTGTTTTGCAGTTTTCTTCACAAAACAAAGAAATAAAAATAAAAAATTAATAATTTAAGTAAAGTGTAAAGTTGAATCAATAATTTAAAATTAAAAAATTTTGTTATAAAAGAACAAATTTTGTTTTGTATACAAATCGCTAAAAGACCCTGCTAATTCCTTACAAATATTTCTTGCTTTTCTAGTACAAACTTCAGCATTAGTAACTAATGAAACCGATGGATTTATTAATGATTTATTTAATTTTATACTTTCCGGGGTCTTGAAATCAGGGCTTGAGATCAGATATAACTTCTTTCAATCTACTTATTTTCATTAGAAATATAGCCATGTTCTGTTTTTAAATTTTTATCATATATTAGAATTCAATTTTCAACTTTCCTGTTCACTGATTTATTTCGAATTTTTAGTACTGTCATCTTACTTCACAAATCGCAAAGTTCATTTCAGATAACTTTATACCTCTCTTTTTTAGATTTTTCTGAAGTAGCTAAAGCATGAAGTCTTCCAATTACGAGGGCGGATCAATAAGTCCGTGTACCATCTGTTAATAGACTACTGACAAATTTTAAGCAAGCGTCGTCATTTACTTTGCGTAAAAAATAGGATTTTTTGAGTTCCTTAAAATAGGCATTTGTTTAGTCAATAATTTCATCGTTGGAGCTGAATCTCTTTCCACTGAGCCATTTCTTTAGGTTTGGAAATAGGAAGTAGTCACTAGGGGCTAAATCCGGAGAATATGGCGGATGAGGTACCAATTCGTAGCCCAATTAATAGAGTTTTGCCATTGAGACTGCACACATGTGTACCCGTACATTATCTTGATGGCCAACACCATATCGTGGATTTTTTCGACATTTTCGGGTGTGCTGACCTCAATTGGCCGTTTGTACTTGTGCGACCACAACGATTTCAATGGTAAAAAAGTGATAAACCACTTTTTTACCACTGAAGTCGATGGTGCAGAGTCCCCATAGTATTTATCGAGCTTTTCCTTGGTTTGATTGACGGTTTTTTTTCCGCAAAAAATAATGTTTAATGAACACTCGAAATTCACTTTTTTCCATTTTTAGAAAAATACACGAGGTTGTATGTTTTTAACATCCGTTAAACGCAAAGTAAATGACGACACTTGCTCAAAATTTGACAGTAGTCTATTAACAGGTGTGAATAGTGTTGTTGCATTTCATATAACTAAGAGGGAAGTTCGAAAAGTCAGGGACTTATTGATCCGCCCGCGTATAATTTTTTGGGTTGTCATTTTGCTCAGTTAATGTAATGTAATGTAATGATGTCATCTGAAATGTTTTTCCGCATTGTTGTGCTGTTCTTTAAATTTGGTTAACAAAGCCTTTGTCGTTATTTTAGCATTTTTCAAGTATTTTTAATTATTTAACACAAACTCGGGAAATTTAAAACAGATTTACTTATGAAAAGCTTATTAAAATGCAAATTCATTATCAGTATCTACAATTCTAATTAAAAAATGTCAATTACCATTATATATATATATATATAATAGCAATTTTTGAGTCTGAATTCTATACCATTATATTCCAGAATTTTTCATTTTTTATATTTCATAAATTTCTAAATGAAATTAAGAAATTTAAAATCCGATTCATATTTTTCAAATTATATTTAAGAAATTTCAATTTTTATTACAACATTTTCTAATTGTATTTCTTAAATTTCCAATTGTGTTTCAGAACATTAAAAATATATTTTCTATAGAAAACTTCTTAAATACAATTAGAAATTTCTGGAATATAAATAGAAATTTTTTAAATATTTTTGCGAAATTCGGAAATACAACTGTGTAGTTTCTGATTTTAACAATTTTTTATAATTTCAAAGACTAAAATTCTTAAAAGCAAGTTTCAAATTAATACATAATAAAACTTAAAAATTGGTTTATGTTTAAGCGTAACAAGATTTTAAAATGTTTATCTCAAAACGTGGTAGTCTATCTTATATTGGAATTGCAAGTTTTATATAAGTTTTATATAAGTTTTATATAAGTAGATTGGACCTTAAGTAAAACAAGTATGTATTCGTGCACTGTGCACACTGTGTTTTGTAAGACCTTAAAACGTGTTTTCACTACAAATTGATCACGAAGTAACTACATTCACTTCAAATATCGTCTATTGGAAGTGTTTCTTAAATCAAAAATGATCACTCAAGGCCCTTTTTCGTCCAATAATTCGACTTTTTTAAAACAAATTTACAAAGGTGTGCTTGTTTAATTACTAATAACTAATGGCCTGATTCAGTACGACAATTAAATTGTTTGAAAATAAAATTTGTATGAAAATTACTCATTTTTTTAAATGTTTTTTGAGTAGTTTTCATACAAATTTTATTTTCAAACAATTTGATTGTCATACTGAATCAGGCCCTAACTTTTGATGATTTTTAAAAATATAATTTTTTGATTTTTAATTTTTATACGTTCAACTTTGACATCTGAGCTTTCGAAATAAATAAACTTACTACATATCATTTCAAATAAATATCTTTAAAATGAAACTGAAACTAAAATTTTACTATATATAGTTTGGAAATTTTTAGTAATAAAGGGTACACCATCATTTTACTTTTAGAGTGGAAAGGGCCCTGAATCTAAAAGTTAATGAATTGAGAAACACTCCCAATACATAATATCTGTAGTAAAGTAAATTTCATTTAAATCGAAGATGTAAAATCCGATTGCATGGAGTTACCCTATAGCATCGTATATAAGAACAAAGCACATACATACATACATACATAAATACTTACATACATACATACATAAATACATACATAATTCTCGATAACCAATGGCACAACTTTGGGAATTAGAAAATTATTTCTTAGTAATTTTTCAAGTTTGCTATTATTTGCTTTAAATGATAGAGTGCAAAATAATTTTAGTGCTTAAAATTATAACCTACTGAAATGGGTATATCGAGATAAAATTTGGCATAAATATGTTTTATATAATTTTGTGAAAACTCCAACAGCAATTCTATAATTTTTTAAATAATTTTAATTTTGCAAGATGTTGCCTCACAGAATTTATTATAACTCAAGATCGATGTATTAGATTTTGTTCTACAAATGCTCATAACATAACTAAACCTTTAAAGTGTTCATATATTAGCACAAATTTAGTATAAAAGTAAAATGATATTAAATTAAATTTGTATATTATAAGTTTTGAATTTTTCAATATAAAAATAAACAAAATATTGAAAAATAGTAAAAGTAGCATATATTAGATATCATGTGTATTGTCACAATTTTCATACGTAAAATCTATAAATACCGTGCAATCAGTCTTAAACAATGCTTGTGTAAAATATCAAGGCCGCACTTAAATCGCTCAATGATTTAGCAATGGCTTGAATGTGAATCCTTCCAATACGGAACTAGTACTTTTCTCCAGAAAGTACAAAATGCCATGTTTTAGGTTATCACGGTAAAATGATACCGAACTTGCTCTGTCTAACAGTGTGAAATATCTAGGTATAATCCTGGAAGCTCAATACACAAGCAAGGACATCAAAAGGTAGGACATATGAAGGTAAACGGGGAATAAATTCCAATAACGTAAATTGGATTTAAGAGGCAGTCATTAAACCAATTCTATTTTATAGGGCAACAGTATGGAGGATTTTACTAGATTTTGCTTTAAATTATTCAAAACTAGAAGGAGTATTTCAAATGGTTAACTGGATCCCAACGGACCTTCTGACCCGAAAACTCGCGCTTACGGATGATTCAGTTGATCCATCTTCTAATAGAAATCTTAACATCTATAACGGAATTGGTGGCGGTGTCTAAATAGCAGAATTTGGGATTCAAATCTCTTTTAGGCTCCCGAATGAATGCAGTATTTTACAGGCCGAAGTCATGGCCATCAAAAGAGCGGCAAACCGGCTAAGGTATTATAGGATACATGGTAGATATATCGAAATTTTTACTGATAGTCAGGTTGCAAAAAAGTCCGTGAAAGGTAAATGAATACCGGACATCCTTAAATGCTATGGAGCTATATTCGAGCTAGCAAGGTACGGAGTAATCCTACAGATCTAAAATATATACCGGTTCTGTTGCATATAAAAATCATATTGAAGCTGCTTTTCAGGATTTAGTGCAACACAGAATGGACAATGAACCCATGGCCAGGTAATCGTTTTTAAAGTGATTTGGGTCTTTCTAAACACACTTCTATGAGCTACGACAAGTTGAACGAAAATGTAAGAGTTTTCTTCAAAATTGGGTTTCATTATTTCGAACAATACGAACGAAAATCAGTCACTCTATTTTGCTATCGACTTATTGCATTTTTTAATGAAAAATAAGAAAATTACTTACCAGGACATTGAAATGTTCCACAATCATGTTTAGTATTCATTTGGAAATGCAGCGTATCAGGAAATCAAGATTTTGTTTCAAATATCAACTTATCTATTAATAGCTCTCAATAAAATTTTTGTCTTGATTATTTTTTTATTTCTTATTTTTATTTGTTTACTTTATTTTATTTGTATGGTTGTATCTATGTTCAAACAATTTAGTAGTATTTTTAACACATTTGAGAAAATTTGTATAAAAAAGCCAATTTTCTCATTTGTAAATTTTGTAAAAAAACGTAACTCCATATAAAGTTTAGGAAATAGAGACTTCCCAAAATGTTTCGAATTCCTTAGACTTGCTTTCGTTCGCTTAGATTTTCTTTCGACATCGAGAAACAGGCTATTCGATTTTTATTAATATTTTTGCTTTAAAACGCGAAGGAAGTATAAATTATTATACTATAAAAAGCTTTTGAAAATATGCATATTGTTCCCTTGGAAGAAAGGTGAAAAAGTAAAATAAAAACGTGAAAAAACTTTTTATCCTTCAATCCAGATCGAAAAAGGATAACAGGACAAACATTTTAAGTAACGGTATCTTAGAATGAAGTAACATTTCATTTAAGGTAAGAACGTCAACATTACGAGTATAACTTTATACAATTCATACGAACATCAAAATTTCCATAGTCATGTGATCCATGGAAAAATATTATGAAACGCGTTATTATATTTCTGAGATCGTTTAAATAAGTGTGCAATATATTAAAAACATTGCAATTTTTTATTACAAAGTACACAATTATTTTATTCCAATATACCTAATGAACATATTTCGATATTCTGGTAATTTGGAAAAACGAAAACAACAAGTGGTAACCGCAAGATAATATTCGTAATATGTACTTAAACCGAATCAGTTTATTAAATTACATATTTTATTTAATTTATAAGAATTTCATTGCGCAAATTCATAAGAAACATTCAATTACAATAGCAACATTTTTATTTTGTCTGCCAATTTGAATTTTCTCTAGTCTACTATGAAAGCATAGTACTTGTGTACTTTAAAGTTACAAATTTTACATACACGCATGTAAACGATAAAACAAATAAATAAATTCGTTTGCAGTGTTCATTGGAAAGTAAAAAGAGCGCATAACTGTCTGCAATAAATTTCTAATTGTTGACAGTTGCAATAACTAAGTTAGAAAGAAAAAAAAAATACTAGTATATATTTTACTTAGCTAGAAGTGTGACTGTTGCAATTGCTAAAACAAGCCCAAATTAATGATAACGTGGGAATTGTTAAATTGGTTTTATTTTAATTTATGTAAACTTAATCGTAAATAAAAATAAAATAGTAAATAATACTTTTTATACCACAATAAATTATATAATGTAATATTATTTTCAATATTGATCAAAGCTTCTGATAACTTTTAATATTTCTCTTGATCATAATATTGTCCAAAGTTATGCCACATTAAAAAATTAATCGAATTTTAAAAACGATCAGTTTTAATAAAATTTATAAGGGACAGTTCACTTACTTTGTAGACTACGTTTTTTTTTTTTAAATTTATGATTATAATTTTACTTGTAACATAATTACAAAATGTATATACTTCAACAAAGTTGTAGGGAATTTTTAAATCTGGCAGCGTATATCTCACATAGCGGACATTGACGTTAAAACGAAACTATATGCAAGTTTCTTTTCCCTTCATTTTACTTTAAGGTAATGTTATTCGACTGGGCAATGAATAAATTCGAATATTTTTAAATATGTAAATTAGCAGAAATGTTTGTATACTACAACAACGGGGTTCCGGGAAATTCGTGGGAAAATTTTTCTTCCAAATCCCGAGAAAATTTCCTCATTATATGTGGGACATGTTTTCTTCACACATTTATTTTACTTTGCATTTGTATTATTAACGCATCGAAATATATCTGAGGGCCCGCGAAGAATGATAAAATCCCTAAAATGGTCCGCTAAGTAAAATACTGCGTAAACCCTTTTCCTAGAAGAAACAATGTGTATTTATATTTTTAAGAATTACTATATTGCTAAAACGCTTCAGCCTCTTACTCAAAAATATCTTTAAATAAATATATTTTCTCCAATATTGATATAAAGACTCTTAATATGTTAATAAAAAATGTATATATTTTCAATAATATTAATAACTCAAGGCAACACTGATAATTTTCTAAAGTATGTGTAAAGGGTATATATAGCTTATGCTAGAAAATACAGATTTGGAGCAGTAAACATTAGATATTTTTATACCCTTAACCACAGGTGAAAAGGGTATATATAAAATTGTCATTCCGTTTGTAATTTGCACAATTTTTGTCGGAGAGCAAAAAGGTTTATATTTTCTGAATCCTTATAACAAATGATATCGATAGAGCGATGTCAGTCAGTCCCTTTGTCCGTCGGTTGAAATGGCATTTATGAAACGCACCGATAACCGTCATACATAATATATATCAAATTATCGGGATCCTTTTCGAGAATTTCGCTATTGAAATTCAGCAAGATCGGTTCTTAAATGGCAGAGATGTATGCAAAAAAGTTTTTTGAGGTTTTTACGATTAAAAATGGTTTAAATGGCGTTTGTGAAGCCTCCCGATAACATAGATATATAATGTATATATCAAAAGATTAGAAAATTTTTCCAGAACTTTCCTATTGAAACTCGGGAAATTCGGTTCGCAAATAGCGGAGATATTTAAAAACCGGGTTTTCAAACATCTCCTGCTCAACTGTGTGAGAGTTTTAAAAAAGTAGTCGTAAAATATGGGCGTGGAATCCGATCAAGATCCAACATAACTTATAACATCCCAGCAAAAACTTTTTGGTTTTCGATAATGGCAACTACTTATTAAAGTAGTTTCTCGGTAATGAGGTGTCATTATTATTTGCCTACTCTGTATTACATAAATAACTACTCAATAGTATAATAGCACAGTAATATTGCAATCACGTGGATGAGTTGGCTAGAACGCTGGATTAGCAACCAGAAGGTTGTTGGTTCCACCCCATTCTGATGCTGTTAATTTTTTATAACAAAATGTCTAAAAAGATATTTTATACTAAAACAAGTTTTTGTCACTTAGAAAATTAAGTGCGAGATGGTATACTGAGTAAGACGTTAGCCATTAAAAACTAATAGTTAATTTGTGTCCGAGTTCAAATCTCACTGACGGCAAAATTTGTTTGTTTTTTATTTTATTTTTATTTTCGTTTAGGTACATATTTTTGAGTATCCCTAGAATCAAAAAATAACTGCATGAATTTGTGGACAACTTTATTTTTGTTTCCAATTATACCTGCTAGTTTACCAGGAAAGCAAAGTTTTTGCTGGGATTCTACACTATCTGTGCATCGTATTTCATGTAAATAGCTTCATTAATAACGTGTAAAATTTAAAAATTAGATTTTTGTTAAAAATAGGCGTATATATAATTTTTTATAACATATACAAGCTTATATTTATAAAATTTTGATTCTATTTCAACTTCATATGAAAATGTTTACATAGATATAGAATAGGCAATTATATTTGTAATTACATACAATATAATGTATTTCATATAACACAACTCAAGGGTGAAGGGTATATAAGATTCGGCACAGCCTAACTTGGTTTTTCTTGAGTTGGAAAAATGGGAAAATTCACTGTCAAGAAGATTATTTACATAGTATACTAATATAAATAAATTGAGAATTCGTAAAAAGGACTTTTCTTCAGTACACCGACGATATGCGTATTTTTAAGCAGAATAAGAAAATGTGTAAACAATATAATTATGGTAAAAAATACTTATGAATTACAAACATTCAATTTATTGGATAAGGTTCTAAACAACAGATTTCGTATTTGCTTAAGTATTAATAAGTAAGAAAGTTAAAGTCGGTCAAGCCCGACCAAAGAACACCTTTAGGTACATACATGCGTTAAAGTGATTTTCGAGGTTTCTAAGTGGGCCTAATATGGTACTTGTGTCCAATAGTAAACAGATTCTTGTGAAATTTGAAAATATGGATTATACTTTTATAAAACGCACGTATGCATAGTATTATCTTGTTATTAACATTTATATGTGGTTTATACAATCTTATATGGGAACTATAGTCAATTATGGACTGATCCCCATAAAATAAATCTTATTTCCACAAAATTTTATTGAAATGTTGATATATTTAAATCATTTATGAGCCTTAAAAGTACTTTGCATCTATTTAATTGTAATTGTAAAAAACCAATTACTCATTACATGTAATTACAATTGAATACATAATAGATTATTGAATGTAATCATTACCCTCAAGCCTGCTCTGGGAAGATTTTTATATAGGGGCTAGGTGAAAAAATTTATCAATCATAACCAATCTCAATAGACCTGATTATTATATCAAAAAAAAAAAAAAAAAAAATAACATATGGCAATTTTTTTTAAATTATCTTAACTGTTTCTTTCCGTAAAAATTGTTTTCGTGAACTTGGAAATTATTAAATTTGCTACATCTTAATAAAAAATAAGTTGAAGTGTTATATTCGGTTGGAACGAATCTTTTATATCCTTCCCGAAATCTATATTGAATAAATATATCAATTCAGAATATATGTTCATTAAAACTTTACATTCCTGTTGAATTTACAAATATCGTGAACTTATTAAATAATATTTATAAAAAACTTAATAAAGCATATTTTTCTAAAAAAAAATATATACATAATTAAAGAAATTTTAAAGAATGGATTCATATTTATGTATCTTTTATCAAAATGTCTGCTTTAATCTTGAAGTACGAACATTTTTTTGTGCGTTACAAACATCAGCACAAACTTATAATATTCTTACTACCTATAATGTAACCCTCTTAATTTGCATTCAATGACCACAAACATGAATTTATCTCTAAGGCAGTTTAAAACAACAGATATAAGTGAGACACTCGCAAGTATAGTTTGGGGTTTTTTATTTTATTTATTCGGCGGCAACAACTTGTTAACCGTTGTTTGCATTATGCGTTTGTATGTGAGAGCAGTATGAAAATTTTATTTTGTTGTAATAAATGTTTCACACGTTAACAAGATCCTAGAAAGATAATGACTATAACAGTCAGAGTTGCCGAGTTTTTTTAATACTCTATCTTCAATTCATGCATAATTTTTGGAGAAAAGGGCTTATTTATGTGCAATTTCATATCGATGATACACATTTATAAAGAACTTTTAAAATTTAATGTGTTCATATAGTGTTCATATTTTAGTATTTTTTTTTTTTTTTTATTTCAAAAAAATATATTGTTCCAATTGTTTAAAAGTCAAAAATTAAATTTTATAAAGAAAATTTCGTTGGTCACTGCAATGTTCATTACATGACCCAAATTAATATCTAAAACTGTTTCTTTCCGTAAAAATTTTTTTAGTGAACTTGAAAATTATTATAATTTGCTACATCTTAATATTGCATGAATATATCAATTCAGAATATATGTCCATTAAAACTTCATATTCCTGTTGAATTTACAAATATCGTGAACTTATTAAATAATATTTATAAAAAACTTAATAAAACATATTTTTATAAAAAAATATATATAATTAAAGAAATTTTAAAGAATGGATTCATATTTATGTTATCTGTTATCAAAATGTCTGCTTTAATCTTGAAGTTACTTTACATTTGCAAACAGGCGTTAACCATGACATCGGAAACTTGTAATATATTGTAATTGTCCTACCGACAATCTGTTTCGAAACATATACCTAGGAATTAGATATATTGAACTTGAATTCGCTATTTTAAAATTTTCAGAATTTTTAACTTTGGGGTTATGGGTTCGAGCCCTGGGAAATAAATATTAAATAATTTTGTTTAAGAATTATAAAAACCTTTTAGTTGTAAAAATTAAAAATAAAATTTATATTTCTTTTTTACCTAAAATTAAAATAAGCGACTTCAAAGACACAAATCCACCAAACTGGTTCAAAGACACAAATCCACCAAACATACTACACTATATTGTTATTTATATTTAAAAACCTAAAACGCAATTAAACTTGAGTGATCATTCGTTAAGAAAAATCATCTCACATATTTATTTGTCAAACTTTTATTTAAAAAATACGCTCATATTAAAAAACATATGCTCATATAAAAGAAGAAATATCAATTGGATCCTGCGAATTTACGAATCATGGCTTCAAAATTTGTAATCTAGAACACATCCACTAGACTAACGATACCCATTGGAGTTTTATTGACAAACAATTATATGTACCCCTTATATAAGTAAACGGTATGAAAATCTTTTTACAATTTAACAATGTTGAAAAATTATTCTTTAAGCAAAATAAACTGAAAGTATTTTATGAATTTAGAATTTCAAGTTGCCATGTAGCCTAGGGGGTAAGAATTCCAAGCTAGCAGTTTTAAAATGTGCGTATGGGTTCGAATCCTGGCGAATACATTAGGAATTTTTATATAATAAATTTCAAAAATATATCTTTTAATTATATATGAAAAGACATTTGAAAGTTTCTTATTTAACGTTCCAAAATTTTTGATTTTTGTTTTAAGCTAAATTATAAAACAATATATCGAAGTCTTGGGCCGGGCTCGAACTCAAGACCTATATATCCTAATTTACAAATTCAAGCAGTACACCACAGCGATGTGTTGAGTTTTAATATCTTTATTGCTTATATAAAAACGCAAATCAAAGCTAAATAATACTTTTTTATAAAGAATACATCAATGTGGCAAGAAATTCTTGTCAAATTAATTTCTTTTTTAAGCAATCAAAATTCTAATATTTTTAAGAAAAACAGAAACTACAAGGAGCTCCTAGGATGTGAATGAACTCAGGTTTAACGGTTTGTAGTTTACAACTCTTCCTCTAGAATATTCGCGCTCACAACTTTCCAATAGAGAAATATTTATATATTATTGCATGTGAAATGAAAATATTATTGAATTTGGGCAAAGAAAATTGGAAAAATTTTTGAAGATGCTCTGGAAAATCATTCATAACTCGCTTCAAAAAATCCATTTCAACACACAGACATCCAGACGGTCAAACGGACAGACAAATATTTTTCATTTTGAGGTCCTGGATGTATATTTTAAGACTTAAGACAAATTTATATATATCCTTCATTTTATATGAAGGGTATAATAATTAAATTGAATGGCGAGTCCTAATTATGTGAACTTTAAAATTTGGTTAAAACACTTCGGTATTCTAATTTGAAATAAATTTTGCTCAAAATTAGGGAACAACTGTTTCAAATATAAAACGGATAGCTCCAGTTTTCAGATTCCAAACGACATCGTATACATTTATTGTATTATTATTTTTTTTTTTTTTTTGGAAAATTAATAAAATTATTTTTAAAACCTTATTGCAAGTAAGGCAGTGTGTGGATTTCGAAGTACTTTCGAATACTACTAAATAAGCAACACATAATGTTTATTTCGGACTTTTTCTGGGAATTTCAATAATTGAAAATAAGCGAGCTAAAACTATATACATACATATTATATACTAATATTGAACTGTAAACATATTTTTGGTTGTTTTAAGGCTACATTTTGATAAATCAAAGTTGAAAGAGTTAGCCTTTAAGAAATTGGTTTTAGAAAATCCTTGGATTCCACCATCGGTGCGTAATATATATATATATATATATATATATATATATATATATATATATATATATATATATATATATATATATATATATTACGCACCGAGTCTTTTATATTTTTTCATATATAAACTAAATGAGAATTACAATGATGGTGGAAAACAAATATTAAAAACAAAGTACATTTAAAAATAAACATGTATTGAATTTTTCCACAAAGTTTGTGAAAAAGATAAGTGTTATATTTATTTGAAACATTTTATTGTCATGGGAATAATAATATTAATATGGTTTAAAAAAAGAATATGATTTAAGAACAAGGAAAAATACTGCAAATATTTAATGGTTGTAGAAGTAATGATATTTTTCATGTTAATAAAATTTTGTTTCTGGTAAAAATTTTTAAAAACATTTAATTTTTGCAGTCAACCATATTCAAATTTTTATTGAGTGTAAACATTAAATGACAAAATGTAAACAAAAACATTGTTATCATGGACACAGAGTTATTAAAATTTAAGAAAATTAACAATGAGAACATAATATAGTTGTAGTGATAATTCTGTAACCACGTTTTTTCTCTGCGTTTATGTATTGAGATCTTCATATTTTATAAATTTTATTTTACTAACAAAAACAAATCAAAAAATTTTTAAGTCAATGATATTTATTTGGAAATAATATATCGAAATCTAATAATTTTTGATCCTTAATTTTGGATATGAAAACGATAATTTCTTAATAAAAACCAACTAAATAACTCAACTCATAAATGTTTAACCTGGCTGAAACTGACTTTAATTCTTATTAAGTTCTGTGGTAATACTATTTTAAACAAACGGTTAACAGATATGAACTTACAAGACTTGAAACTAATAGAATGCAAAATTTTAGCACCACCATAGGTTTCATTTTATAATCATGATTGTTGTTGAAAGTTGAAAAACGGAAATTTAATGGAGCATCAAAAAATTTCGAAAGACAAATTTTATGGACCAAAACAAAAAATTAAAAATTTAATTTGTAATAAACTCTAATAAAATATACTTTCGTATAATATATGGAAAAATAACTTAGATCCGAACCTCAATTCTCTGTGTATTAAAAAGTTCAAGGGGTATTTGATGGTACTGCTAGCTTAATTATTACTGAAAGGTGTTCCTACATTCGTATAATTTATTAGACATTTGATCTTTTTACGATCACATTTTTGGCAATTTATTATAGAAGTGATTAGAAAGTGCATTATTTTAATTCCAGACGTGATTGAACTTTTACCTATCCCACTAAATTATACGATCGTTTTAGAAGATAAAAGTACAAAATTAATACTAAAATGATCTAATAAAATAAAATTAATATTGAGAATTGGAAAACGTTCAGGCTGCTGAATGAGAGATATTTCAGGTTCATCAAACCATGCCTCAGTGGGTCTATTACCAATGGTTTTTACATTCTTCTGGCAGAAAATTTTTTACGTTTTTAGCGTTTTTCCAAAAAGTGGTTAGAAACTACAGCTTGTATTCAAGATTATTAATTTTATTGAAAGGCGATACCTTAGAGCGGCTCCCATTTGAGATTAACTTGAAAGCGTCATATCAGATAAGTGGTACCAGCTAAAGCGTTTTCAGTTAAACTTTAGTAATTTTTGTATTTTGAAACGTAGTAGTTATCTATATTTTTGAAACGGTTTACAGAGTTATACTTCTAAGTTTTTGAAATAAACTAAAACCGAAAAATAAAAATTTTAATTGCCGAAAAATGTTTAAATAATATAAACCAATTGTCTGGTTACAATAATAAAAGTGTATGTAATATAATTTAAAGTTATTAATTTATTAATTACCTGTATACTATCGGAAGGTTGTTTTATTGACCGTTTTGATTTCTCTTCTAGGAACCAAATATCTGAACTTTTAGGTTCTGAGAGTCGGCAGGTTATGTTAGCATTATCTCCAATTAGTATAGATAACGATTTGGGCTCCATTTCTAAAATAATAACAAGAATATATATTTATTTAAGTGAACGCTAATAAGTATAAATTTTTCTCAAGTATGTACTGCAAATGAAAAATTTAGTGGATTCTATTCAGCTTATAAAAATGAAAGCAATAGGTCAATCTAATTGAATTTTTGATTTTGTTAAAGGCTATTTTATTCAAGTTTTAAATTTAAAAGAAAAATTAATTTTTTATTCGCTTTTAATAAAAAAAATGTATTTTCTGCAATACCCTCCATAAGAGCTTTATTGCGTTTTCGGTTAATTATTTTTAAACTCTCACTAAAAAATAAGCTTAAAGTATTCTTTAAATATTTTTTTTAAATGGACAGAACCATTTGTTTGACACTACTCAGTTACTTTATTGTTGTAATAATGAGAAGATAGATCATGAAGTACTTTTTATCACCCTTTACTGAGACTATTTTTGCCTTCTCATTTTTTCTAGCGCTCTTATTAGGAACTTTTTTACTTCTTGAATCTTCAGATAAAAATTACAGAGAAGTCTAAAGAACACATTCCATCCAGAGATGTAGATTGATAATAAATTTGAAGTATAAATTAAATTATGAACGAATTTTGTTCAATTTTCATTTAAAGAAAAAACTAATTAGTACATAGCTACTGAGAATAATAACAAATGTAAGCAAGTTAACGGTTCTAATTTTTTCATTTATAATATTAGTTATAAGCCTTAAAGAGTGTACCAATTTTTTTGTGCGCTGTCGTTATATAAGAAAAACTGAATTAACTTTCATTTCCAAATATGAAAATATTTCAATTTATTACAAAAGGAGAAGTCATTTTTTAATCTAAAAACATGTTTTCATTGTAGGCTACTATCTTCAAACCATCTGGTAGTTTTATAAATATAAACATTTCTATTTTAATCAACAAACTTAAGAAATAAAATGTTTCGTACGCAAATTAGCATAAATACAACAGAAAGCTGATGTACATTAAAAAATATCAACGAATGCCCTGACTGTTTACATTTATTTACTATTGCAAATAATTTACTTAATATGTAACTAACTATAGAAATATTTAACTTGTTAAGTACATACTGTAATATATTATATACATGATTACATATTAAATTGCTATTATTTTAATTTAACTTACCGCCTGGAGATTTTACAGACGCCGCTGCTGTCATTAATCCTGTATAACCTGAACGTGCCGGCCATGTCCACGGCTGAATGGCAATAATAAATGTTACGATGCAATGAAAACAACTGAAACTGAAAAAAAGAAAATTATGAGTAAAACATAAAAGACGAAACATATTAATTATACTACTATCTACATACATATTTTGTATCGTTACTACGTTTATACACTAGATTTTTGCAATTAATGTATTCTTAGTTTATGCGGCAGAATACAGAACAAAATATATTTACTTATTATAAAACTATTACAGTTGAAAATTCTATTACTTTTAAATTAAGTGGCAACCTAATAGATTTTATTTGCAAGAAGTTTCAATGATCAGTAATTGTTCAACATTTATGGTGTGTTTACCATATGGCTTTTGTTTAAAACTAAATATATATATATATATATATATATATATATATATATATATATGTATACATGTATATATGGAATAGAGTTTATAAACGACATTGAATGATCTTGATTGTCAAGATATTTTAGAAGTTCTCAAGTTACACGTTCAAATGTACTCGTAATTTGTCAAGTTAAAAACAATTTGTAGTTATGAAGAATATTTTTTTATGGTGATAAGTCTCAAGCATATTTTTATATTTTAGATGATACAATGTTTTCTGCTTTATTACTATTATTTTTTAGAATGAAATTTGTATAGAACTACACTACGTAATGACTGAATTTTAAATAATCTTAAAATCATGTATATATGAGATATACGAATCATTTTACAAAAGTGGACTATTTTAAATTTAAACAAATATTTTTTAGAACAAAGCGATTACGATATGTTATATATCGACTATTTGAGACTTATTTGAAAACTTCCAAAGCACATTCGTTTATACGATGTAGTAATTTTTTAATCATGCAATTACATGATATATATAGGTCATTATCAAAATTTTTTGATTTTAGGCATTAAAAAAATTAATTTCTTGGATGGCACATTAAAAGTCATTTGTATAAATATAAAATTACTCGAATGAATGTAGAATCAGTTCCCGCTTATCATTTTGTGCAGGGGGCCGGTTTTAAGTTGAACATGTAAAAAATTTTACAAACTAGAAGTTAATATATAATTCTGGTAAGAATTACATGCAATATCAAAACATATTGAGTTATTCAATTAAAAGTTATATAACTTTTAATTTCTAAATATTTAAATATTCAAATATATGTCTGTTTGATAGAGCTTTTTCTAAAATAAATTAAATCTGTGAGAAAAGTCCGATAGTACTAAATAAAAGTTTAATAAGATTTAAAAAATTATCTTTAGTTGATTATAACACAATTATAGGGAACATTTTTCTTCTTATATTTAATATTAAAGCCAAATTGATTTTTCATAAAAAATTACAATTATCCTAACACACTCCAAGATGATTATTGTCCAATAGTACTATATTTTGTTAAATTCGAATTATTGTCATATTATCTTCCAGAAGTGGCTACAAAGTATACTTTGGGAAGATGAAAAGACGGATTAATACGTAATAGCAATGTATTTTCTTTTTGTAAATTACGTACAATCTTCCGAACTTTGAGACTATCTACTGTGTTGACTATGTAGACAAATCAACGAGATATAGCTCAAAATACACATAATTATAACAAGTTTCAATCCCTGTTTCAAGATTTGTATCCCGTTGAGGGGCGCACAGATTCCGTCTAAAAAATAAAAAAAGTTTTTGTTATCAAAGTTCGACTACCCTATATTTAACTGTTGAGAGTCTGCACAATAACAAAGAAGGTGTGGAATTTATCTTAAAAGCCCGATTAGTTTATATAAGATCGAATGATATCGAAAAGTATATAATAATGAATCCTATAGTGCTAAAATTTTGCATTCTGGCTGTAACCCGTTTGTTTAAAAGAGCATTACCACAAAACTTATTAAAGTTCAAAATTTTTCAACTTTGAAATACCAAAGTACGTAAATACATTTTTTTCTTTTTTATTACTGTTTCGTTGAGTTAGAAAATAAAATCATTATTTTAATTGAATACATAATTTAATTCTTATACTTTTATATGTTATATAAAATTTTAATAATATAATACAACGACTGGGTTATGTGTTTCCAATATTCATTTCAAACAAAAAGCTACTTGTACGTCGCAGTTGTGGATAAAACGAACGCAAATTTAACGAAAATACGGTCCTAGTTCCTAGCAATAATTTCATTTGTTATGTTAAAAAAAAATAAGCATTTTGCAAAGTAGGTTTTGAAATACTTTTGTCCTCTTGAGGTTGGAATATTTTAGATGGAATGGATTATTTTTATCCAAATTTTTCAAATTGATCTTCAAGCTCGTTTCGACTGATATAGATTATAAATTTGCATAAACACGTAACTTTACTTCTGTCTTTCTTTAAAATTCTTTAAATCCATTAAGGAATCCCTTTAATTTTCAAACAAATTTTAGTTAAAATTCATAACAAAATGACAAATTTACTGATAAGCTCTTTTAAAATAATATTTTTATACTCACATGTCGAAATAATCATCTAAGACCCTATAAAGTATATGGGTCATGATCAAAAATTTTTGATTTTAGACCTTCTCAAAAAATATATATATATATATATATATATATATATATATATATATATATATATATATATATATATATATATACCCACTTTACTGCCCACCAAGCCGAAAATAACATTCTCATTTGTTTGTATTCATTTTAAAAAGAATTAACGTAAATGTAATTCGCAAAATATTAATAAAATAGAAACAATCTTTAAGTAAATTAAGTAAATTATTAAGTAAATTATTTTGTTCTTTCTAAGAAAATATAAAGATTTGATTATGAAAGAAGATGCAAACAAAAACTAAATATATGCATGTATTTTGCGCAACAATTCAAAATAATTTTTTTGTATTAAAGAAAAATAATATTAATAAAAATTAGAGGTGTAACTTGCTATTTTAGAACTGATATAAAAATACTTTGGATTTCTATTTCTCAGGAGAGTGGGAAAAATTGTTGACATCCCTGGATTTCTCGATCTGAGTCGGTGATGTCAGTTGAAGGGAATTTTTCCTTTTTGAAAAATATTTGCAAAAAAAAAATAATAATAAAAAAATATTTTTTTTTTAATGTTTAAAATTTTCCTCAAAAACAGTAACTAATTTAATATTAAAATTGTATTTTAGAAAAATAGTTTATATTCAATTGCATAATAACCTTTCTTATATTCTTTTATACCCACCATCAAAAATTGATGGGGAGTATATTGGGTTTATCATTCCGTGTGTCACAGGTCGAAATAATCATATAAGGCGCCATACATATTCTGGGTCTTCGTGAAAATCTAAGACGATCTAACGATGTCCGTCCATCTGTTGAAAGCAGGAAGGGACTCGGGGCGGACATCTTAGGGAGATGAAATTCGGCTCAAATACTTGACTTATATAAGATTTATTTGGAGTTTAAAATGGACAAAATCGGTTTATAAACAAAAAAGTTATGGACCAAATACTAAAAAAACAGAAAAACATTTAACCCTTTACCGCCCGCCTTATATATATGGTGAAGCATCAACGTAATTTTGTACAAATAGTCCAAGGACCAATGTAAGCAAGGAAACAAAAAGTGGGCATGTTCCGCCCACTGTACCGCCCACCTTCCATATAAAGTGGAATTTTAAAAAATTTCAGATGGTGGGCCAAGCCGAATGTAACATTCTTACTTGTTAATTTCTATAACATTTATCCGAAACCCCATAAAGTAAATACTCGGAATAATTAAATCAACCCCCAACCGCAAAGAAATTTTCGAAATTCGCTTTTTCCTAAAAATCGATAGTTCAGAATCATTTACACAATCTATCAAAATTTCATCGAGTTATCAAGTACCGTTGCAGATTTATAGCGAAAGCAATTTTATCTCAAGTGCAATTTTCCATACTACCCAGCGAAAAAACGATCAAGTGCTTTCAAAAAAGAACATTTTTACCATCTCAGAAATAGAACCAAGTGTACATTTTATGTATTTTACTTCCAAAAAAGTAAAAATAAATATATTTTTAGTAAAAAAAAAATATTTTTATTATCTTTTAATAAAACTAAAACAGAAAAAAATTTTAAAAATTCATAAACTTATTTTTATTAGAAATACTTCAAAAGCAATGAACAAAAAGCATAAAAGAAGAACATCCTACCAATGACAAACGTGGGTTAAAAAAAGACCTTCTGCACTAAGTACTTCCTTTCAATAACAACACACTGTTAAAATTATGACTTTTTCAGCTCCTTTTCAGTTCATTTTTTGCTGGGTAAACAAAAAAAACTCCAGTGAAATTTTGTGTTTTGCACTTAAGACTTTTTTGCAGTTAGGCCTCGATATGTACTAGAGTTATAATATTGAAATACTTGTTGGAAATGACTTTCCGAATACTTCCATAAGGAAGAATTCTTTTAGAGCATGATTTTTTAGTTAATGTATTTGAATTGAAACCCTTATAAAGGGAAACAATCTTATTTAATGTATTTTTATTTTGTATTTGATAAAACAAAGTACAGTTATAATATTTGAATAAATAGATTTTAATTAAAACTTAATATTTACTTCAGTGTACTTCAGTCTGAATACATTTTCATATAACTATAAAATATCTTTATTAAATAAAAACAACGATTTTATTGCAGAGGAAGAAAAGGACAAAATTCTAATTTTTTTAATGAATCATAAGGATTTTTTAAATTTTTAACTGACATCACTAATTTGAACTAAACAACTGAGATATGAATCTTAATATTAGAAGATTTATAACAAGATCATAGATGTACTGAGAAAAGAGGAATCTGATAAATTGCTTAATCTACTTAAAAACCTCTAAAAAAATATATATTTACTGGGGTATCTAATCGATTAACCGTCATTTGATTATCCAATTAATTTTGGACGATTAACTCTTCGAATAATTTAAAATTGTATCTTTTCTATAACGAATAGACCGAATAATATGTTTCGAATAACTAATTAACCGAAATTTAGTTTTCTGGAGTTAAAGATTTAGATTATTTTATTTTTAAGATACATTTATGTAAAAATAAAGAAATGTAATTTTTAGGGAAGTACTTTTTTATTACTTTCAGAGTATCAATAAGTGTACGTTTTCTTGTGCTTAAGAAGTAATACAAACAACATTCAAATATATTATTAAAAAGAGATTCAAATGAATTGCTATATAACGTTGAAATTAGGTTGTTATTTTTTGCAAATACTTGTTACTAAAAAGAACTGTTTTAATTAAATGAAAAATGTTATGCATATTTATTTTATTAAAAATGTTGGTTTATATAAAAATTAAAACTAATTTTCTTGTGCCGATAAAAAATAATTCGGATGTTCATTGCAATTTTACATGAAATCGTAAACTGAAATATTTTTTTGATAATATGTTTAATAAAATGAGACATGAAAAGATTATAATATTATAATTTCGTAAATACTTAAGCTTGTGACAATAGCAATTTTAAAAATTAAAAACTTTAATTTTCATCAACAAAATGTGCGTAAAAATACCAATATTAATTTCTACATTCATGATAAAAAAATTTTTTCACATACAAGAAAAGTTAAAAAGATTGATTTATAAATTAAATTAGGAGAATATTTGATAGTATTAGGTCAAAAAATGCATTTTTTCAAATGGGCAAAAGAACTGATATGATGAATCCTTTATGAAAGAATTTGATCTACAATATGTTTCCGAGTGACTATTTTAATATATAATGCTAAAATTAGTGTTATTTATATGTTTTACATATATTACTAAGACTATTTGGTTAATCGAATAATTTGACATTAGAGTTATTCCATTTAAAACCAACCAGCTGGTTTCCCCTCTTCTTCTGAATTTCAAGATGTTTGGTGCCCTTCACCACCCTACCGTCAAATAATAAAATTTAAATTTAAAGTATGCTTTCTTATTTTCAAATTTATACTTACGAAATAATCTTAATTTTTTTCCATACTAAAAAATTTAAACACAAAATTAAACTATCTAGCAAGCGTTGCTTCCTTAAAAAACAACAATACTGATAGCTTCTGATAACTACTAAATTTATATAGATATGTTTGTATGTAGATACATGCTTATACAAAAAACAACAACACTGAGTCATTGCAATGCTTCTATTTCCAACTAAAAAACGTCCAACCATATATAAAAATTGATTGTATGTATGTATATACAATCAACAACTACTGCTTGCTTATACAAAAACAACACACTAAATGTCATTGTAATGCTGTTTATGTATGTTTGTGTGTATATTTTTAATGTTTTTTTTCAAATTTTTGACCGAAATTTTAGAAAAGTTTTTACAACAGATTTGTACAAAAGTGAATTCTGAAGCTTATATAGAAGCTTCACAAAGTCCAAAAATACGTTTTGATCGATATCTCAGTTACTAATGGACCGATTTTGTTCACTTCATCCGCAAAAACATTACCAAAAGAGGTTCCGAATTTTCTGTGTTAACTTATATAGAAGCTCAGAAAGGTCGAAAACAAATAAGCTTTTAAAGGTTTTTTCGGTTTTTTGCGATACCTCGGCCATTAATTGACCGATTTTGTAGTGGCATTTTATGCAATATTCACTATAATTTGATATATAAAACATATATATCCGATTACTGGAGCTTTCTAAAAACTAATTTCAACAGATAGATGGACAGACGGACATCGTCCTAGCACGATACTTTCAGAGAATATACAGAAAGGCTTCATCGTCAACATATATTTTTCACGAATTTAAAAGATACCATTTTTTGAGACACGCGACAGCGAAATTTAATTGGCGAATTATTGACTATTCAAATATAACTTAAACTTGTTTCAGTTATCATTTTGAAGATAAAAAATTTCTGATTCTGTAAAGTCTTGAGAATATATATACATTTACATTTTTAGTTTCAAGAGATCAGTTATATTTTTTTAAAAATTGCTAAACATCAGGAAAAAAATTTTGGACAAATTTCTTTAAAAAATGTGAAAAAGAACAATTTTTTACATTCTAAAACGTAAATATTTCAGTCTCCGTAAACAATGATATTGATCTGAATCAACGAATGTATAAACATGTTATATATATACACATATATATATATATATATATATAATCCAAAGCGTTAATTCATAAATACATGGAATACAACGCAAAAGTAATTTTTGGCGATTTTTTTTACCCTGCATCACAAACTTTAAGTAGAAAAATAATGTTAGTTTAGCAATGATAATTTCGATAAATAATATATCAGAGAAAATGCAATGTCATAATCTATAAAAATTGTTTAGAAAATGGTTTAGATTAAAAACTGTAAAACACACTGAATATATGTGTTATAAAAAAATTAATAAGGATTGAACCCAGTGTCAAAAAACGTGTAAACTGTAAGAAAAATTTAAGTGTTTGTTATATGTTATAAGAAAAAAATTTTGCGAAAAAAGTATATCCTTTCCGCGACCGATAACTTGAAACAAAAATAACAAGAATATTTCTATCTTCAGAGTATCTAGTTTAGTGCTGTGCAAGTATTAAGTATTAAGTATCGAGTACCGAGTATTTGCGCTTTTTAGAGTTTAATTTTTTAATGATATAGTATTAAATACATAACGGCTAAAATACAACTCTGTATAAAGATATAAATACATTTTAAAACATATGAAAATAATTTTATTGATTTTTGTTAACCTTGAATTCAAAGTTAATGTTTTTATTTATTTTATGTTTTATGTAAAGTTATAAAATTTCGTACTATAAATTATATTTCAAATTAAAAAATCCGTTAAATATTTAGTAGTACCGAGTGCCAAAATGAAAAGTGTTGAGTAGTATCGAGTATTCAACAGTAGTAGAATTTGCAAGCACTACTCTAGTTTTATGAAAATATAAAAGTTTTTGATATCCCCTATAGGTACTTAAATATATATTTATTACATTTATGTTTTTTTAAAAATGTAAACAATTTTTCATTTACATACTTTAGTTGTGAAGTATTACAATTTATATTTTTATAAAAATCGCAACTTGTATAACAAGTTGCTAAGTTATACATATTTCAAAATTTAAACTTGTATAAACATATCCTTTACATGCAAAAGAAAAAAAAAAAACAAAATAAAATAAAAAACAAAAAAAGACCTCCAGAATGTTTTCTAAACACCTCACTAATTTATTAAGACATTATTAAATCAAGTGCAAAAATAAGAAAATAACCATAAATAGTAGTTGAAGTGTGTTATTCACAAAATTCGTATTTAGCACTAAATAATTGTTATCAAATTAAATGGAGTGAATACAACGTTTTTCTAATTAAAAACACGAATGAGCCAGGGAATTGAACCTTTCTAATAAATAATATCAGTTTTCAACAATAACAAGAAATTATCAATTCTTTAAATCGTTCTACAATTGCGTATATATATATATATATATATATATATATATATATATATTTAAGTGTTTTTGTATACATATATATATATATATATATATATATATATATATATATATATATATATATATATATATATCTATTGATGGTATTCATTAGAAATCTTTCCATTTAAATATACAATAGTATACAACGCAGAAAAAAATAAATTTGTTTTAAAATCAACAAAGAAATAAGGAACAATATTCAATATGGATGTTTGATTTGGTGGTTGGTTGGTTAGTTATTCAATTTCAAAAGAAAAAACCACTGTTAACAATCAGATTTTAACGCGAAATGATATAAAGTCGTACAAAATGTGCAAAACTGAAAAAAAAAAACAAATATCTTTTAAGTCAATGCACAATTAGCAATAACCTACGTCGCACTGTGGATTATATTAAAATTATCTGTTACTTATATGAAACCTTAAATTTTTGCTACTATTTGCAGGTTCTGAGGGAATGTTGAGTCAGTAGAGATCTTTCTTTTTTTACATCACATTATCTATTAGGAAAATGGCGTTTATGTAATTTACTTAATTGTACGGAATATGGAGAATTTTAAGATAATAATGATAGAATGATTCTATGCCTGGTATAAAGTATTTTTATACTGGTGGCACAATACTGGCGAATACCGTGAGTTAAAAAATTTATTTGAGGGAATTTAACTCAGACATTAATGCAGACTGCAGTTTTAAAAACTTAAATTTGTTTACAGGTATTCGAGATAAAAATTTTTAAAGCCGAAAATTCCATACATTTTTTTTTTTCCATATAACTCCCGATTTTATGAGCACATCGAAAAATGGTGTAATAATCTACTCACCTGCATTTACAAACTATACTATGTTACGTTTCAAGTGTTTTTTCACTGTAGCACCATGTAATTAGGCGGAATTATTCGCGATACAATTTGTATACACCACCATAGGTGGTTGGGGTTTTATGCGTTTATGCTGATGTTTGTAACGCATAGAAAAAGTTATCCAACACCCACTTTGAAGTATACCAATCGACTCATAATCACTTTTTAAAACGGTTTAACGATGTCCGTCAGTCTGGCTGGCTGTCCATGTAAACCTTGTGCACACGGTACAGTTCGCAATTTTAAAAATAATTTAATGAAGTTTGCCACGTAGGACTTTCATGGCACAAGGACGAAGCCTATTGAAATTGGTTATGTTCAGTCGATTATTTCACCTAGCCCCCATACAAATGTCCCTCCGGAATAGAGTTTAAACACTCAAGAATGCCTTAAAAATAACAATATTTTAATGAAATTCGGTGCAAAAAAGTTCTGTATTCTATGGACCAAATTTTATGACGATTGGTCTACAGTTGACCATAGATGCCATAAATCCTTATTCCGAAAATCATTTTAACATGCATAAATCTCATACGAATGTTAGTACCAAATTAATATTCGACACAAATTTTAAGAGAATGGGCCCAAATTTACCATAGCTCCCACATAAACCGACTTTCAGGAATCGACCAAAAGTGCACAAAATCATTTAGATGTTGTATATTTTATTTCACATTTAGTAAAATTGGCCACAGGTGTAATATAAATCCTCTTCCCGAATTTTTATGCTAGAACACAATGGTATAGGGTATCATATAGTCTGTCTTGACCGACTATATCTTTCTTTATTGTTTGTTTTTTGGTTGAGTGGGAAAGTTGAATTTATAATTCTGTATTTCATGTGGAAAAATATTTATTTTTTATAAATATAAAAAATAAAAAAATAATAATAAAACGATTGGGTTCATATTGTCGGTGGGCAGACGAAAAGTCCTATAAGTTTTTGAACAACTTTTCAGAAGAAAAAAAAAACAAATTATTTTCTATATGAAAGCCATACAAAACTACGTATTAACTCTTTTGATAACTTCTGAAATAATCCAGATATTTGAAAATAGATTAAAATTGAAAATGGACGATCAATAAAGTTTTCGGGTGGCCCGATAAACACATTCCGAAAATTACACATAGGACTCTTCAGCACGCCGACGATATATTTTTAGCGTTGCGTTGTTGTCCTTTGTAATTGAAGTGAAAGTAGTGTATGTTGTTGCCTTAACATTTAGTAGTTTATTTCGGGATTTTTTCGTCATTCTTTTCATAATCACTGTTCTCGTAGCACTGCTCATTTTCAATTGATTTGAAATACAATTATTCTTATCCGCATTTCCTACTGATTTTCATCGCATCTTGCTCTCTTTTTTCCGTCGTTTTTCTATAAACATTTAAAATTTTTTATTTTTTATTTTTTTTTAAATTAACTGGCAGGAAAAGTCACAATTTTTGCTTTACATGGCATGTTAAGCATATTTTGTAACTATGTTAACAGAATACGGAGTTATTATCGAGTTACAATAACAATCATAACTTTTAGTTTTCTATGAATAGGCATGTTAATCTAGTGTATTTAATAACATAAACAAAGTTATAAAATGTGAATAATTTAAAAAGAATAGGTATTATAAATTTATACATCGTCTCGGTAAATACAAAACAATAAAACATAACATAAATGACATGAAAATTGATTAAAAGTGGGATTTAATGAAATAAAATGTTCTACAGATATTTAGGGTCTCCAAAAGTAAAACAAAATTATTAATAATGTTTTTCATTTCATTTCATTTTTTTTTTTTTTATAAATGCAACACCGGATCAACTTTAAAACTTCGGTGACTCCCAGTGAAATTCTGTAGAACGTAGAAAATTTCTGTAGAACGTTTTAACCCATTAAACCCAAGTTTTAATCGACTTTTATGTTATTTCCTAAAAACGGACTAGAAATGACTCCTTATAATGAGAAATAGATGAACTGAAAATTCTAATAAAATATTCCCCGTTAAATGCTCCAACTATTTATGTGAAAATAATTGAGCTTCGAACTATATTTATATTATTTTTTTCGATTTAGATCTGAGACTACTGTGGTGTAAAAGAAAAGCTTAAATGGTCATAAAGCAAAAATTTTGCTTATCAGCGAAAAATCCTTTGGAAGGTTTATTACACTAATCAAATGCTATAGAATGATTCCGCCCACGCTGTTAATAATCAGTTAACAAAATTTTCCTAAATTTCCATTCCAATTGTAATATTTAACACATGTGGTTTTTGCAATAAAATATTATTTTCAAGCCCGGTTTAAAAAAAATCGGCGTATTCGACATTCGAAAAGTGAAGATTTTGAAAGGACCGACGGTACTTAAAGTGAAAAAACCGGTTTTTAATCTATTTTCGACTACTGTTGCCTTTTCGCATCAGTAACTTTACCTATACTATAATTAATTCAGTTTAAAATTAATGTTAGTGTTTTATACACATATAGTTAGTTTGGAATATTGACTAAAAAATTAGGAAAAAAATTGGAATTCCGGGGAATTTGTGTCAAAAGTTTTATTTTAAATTCTAATTTATCAAATAAAAACTTTATTGTGATCTTATTTGCTTACCCATATAATTAGTTCAGATATTAGCAGAAAGATTCATATATAAATTTACATATCGTCACCTAAAATGCAAAGGGACGTAACCACTCAAAAATTGAATGTTGTATTTTTATTGGATTATGGTGTACTGATCCGAAGTACATCTACACAAAAAAATTCATATCCATATCTTCAAAAATGACTTCAATATTAATAAATAAGAGAGTGTTCTTTGCTCTAGCTATTTTTTTTTTAAGTGAACGATTAAAAAATTTTACTTAATTGTTTCATTTTTAAAGTAAAAATTTAAAAATTGTGGTTACAACTTTCATTAAAAAAATTGTTTTCACAATATTAACTGATGAAATTCGGGCAAGCTGAACGGCTAATACGTCCTCTATATCATATTTCAAAAACGGATTTAATAAAGATAAATTAATCTGATTCTAACGCTTCATAATTTGTTACTACAAATCAAGCTCCTCAGATATTTTTAATGAACTTTAGCAGTATCTATTAAAATTAATTTTAAATACTAATATTTTTTAACTTCTCATTTTTTCTATACATCGCGTCAAATTTTAAAAACTTCCCATGAGAAATAAAAAAATTATCCTCAAAATGTCAAATGTTAAATATGCTCTAAAAGTAACAAAATATGCCATAGATATGCGTTAAAAATTAGTATATACAAAAAAATGCCATTAAGTGTGAAATATGCAAAAATATGCACTTACGTTTTATTCTGAAATGAATAAATATTTTATCGTTGGTTTCATTCGATTTATAGAAAAAACATGCAATTGTATATTTGTGGTTTCCATGGTCATTACTTATTTGGAATATATATATATAAAAGATTTTCATATAGTTTAAAAGCTACTTTGAAAATATAAAATTTACTTTAAATTTAGGGAGATACGAGATCCTTAGTGCTGAAACTACTCTCAAAATGGCGTTTTCTCAATATCTAAAATTATATGAATTTATGTAAAAAAATGTCCCGATGATAGGTGGGTTAATATTATGCAATTTTTTCAACATTAATTTCTTTTTTTAGAAAAAGTTTTCAACTATTATTTTAATAACTCTATTATTGGCCATAATATATTAAATACAATGCATCCAAGACTCAGAATATTAAAATTATACTTATAAAATTGAAGGAACAGAAAGTCAGTCCACTTTCAAATATATCACAAAAAACCAAAGTTACCTTTGAAAAAATGCATTTTATATATATGCTATCAAAAATGACCGTAATTTAATTAAGATACATTGATAAATTGCAATTTATATTAAAAATGCATTTTTTCAAAGGTAACTTTGACCGTAATTTAATTAAGATATATATATATATATATATATATATATATATATATATATATATATATATATATATATATATATATATATATATATATATATGCTATCAAAAATGACCGTAATTTAATTAAGATACATTAATAAATTTCAATTTATATTAAAAATGCATTTTTTCAAAGGTAACTTTGACCGTAATTTAATTAATATATATATATATATATATATATATATATATAGATATATATATATATATATATATATATATATATATATACGAAACCTTTTGAAACCGACTTTATGTGTCTTATATTTCTAAAATTTGTTTCAAAAACAGGAAAACTGTTGATGCACTTTGATAGAACTTATAAAAAGAGGACCGAAGAAAAATGTTCGCTATAGCCATAGTTCGCTATAACCGTGTTCGACTGTAAAAAAATTCAAATGGCGTTAAAATATTTTAAGGACTTATAATTGTATGGACCAAAGGAGATGTTCTTAAGCCCAAAAATCAGCCCAAATATTTCCCATTATAGTTAAAATTTTAAATAATATAATCTATATTCCATATAAAATTTATCACTAAATAAGATACATGTTTAAAATTTTGAGAAAATACACAAAAAACAAAAATTGCGCTTTTTTTAAGGAATATTATCATGGTTCCAAATATTCCAAAATGTCTATTATTATTCACTATTTTTAGAGATTTTTAGCCAATAAATATTTTTTGCTATTAACAAAATTGTGCAAAAAATAAAATTAAAAATTATTCTTTTCAGTGTACTTCGGTAAATATTTAAAATTTAGTAATACTTTTGACATGTGCTAATAGTACTTTAGATGTTTTATGAAATCGCGGTGTTTTGGTTTCGATAAAGTAAAACCTCTATTTTTAAGAAATTTTTGAAAGTTTAAACTTTATACCTCCACAACTTTTGGACGCATTAATAAAAATGATTAATTCGAATAGACTTTGCATGCATAAATATTGGTTAATAAAACTACAAATCGACGTTCGAGTCAGAAAAAATGCTTGTATAATCTGTTCACGTTAATAATAATTTATAGCGATTTTAAGTTGATAATATAAACAATTAATAAACTTGAAGTTTATGTAAAACTCTGGTTAAAATTACACACAATATCAAAACCTATTGAGTTATAATAAAACTTATGATATTTTCAATACTAGATGGTATTACACTAACATATTTAAGGGTTTCCGAGCAAAGTATTTAAAATTTTCTTTATACAAAAAATCGCGTCTAAGTTATTTTTCCATATACTATACGAAAATATATTTTATTCAAGTTTATTGCAAATCCAAGTTTATTCAATAATCCAAAAAACCTGTCTATTTTATTGAGGCACAATTGCGTACAAATATTTTTTTAAATATAATGTATGTATATTTTATTTTTTGAACAAACTTTTTTATGAAAAAAAAAATTGGAAAAAATACAAAATAATCTGAACATAAAAATCTTAATTTTATACTTTATAATCGCTTAAAAATGTTATAAACATCTAATATTACAATTTTATAGGAAATTTTTAAAATTTTCTTGTTTATTTCATCACATATTTTGTAGCTCCAAATACAATACAAATTATTTAGGACACATCAATGACATATGTACAATTATAAGAAGTATTAATCAGTTTTCAGTTGTTGAGGGCACACAAACCACGCAAAAAAAAAAAAGAAAAAGGAATTTAAAAAATTTTGAACTCAAAGATCGACTCCCCTGTATGTAACTGTTGAAAGTCTGTATGATAATTTATTTTATTATCCCCAAATTCCGATTAGTCTATAAATGGTCGAATGATATCCAAAAGTATAAACGAGCGATCATTAAGTATTGAAGAATAGGTAATTTCATGTCCTTTTTCTAATTTTTTGAACTTTGAACAATAATCATGATTATAAAATTAAACCTTTGGTGCTAAAATTTTATACTCTATTAGTTTCAGGTCTTGTGAGTTCAGATGAGTAACCCGTTTGTTTAAAATAGTATTACCACAAAACTTATTTAGGATTAAAGTCAACATCCGCCAGGTTACACATTTTTGATAATAGCCCATATATATAATTGAGAAAGGTTTTAGTAAGTTTTAATGCAATTTATCAAATTAAATTTTATTTTATTAATTTAAACACTATCAAAACTTAATCTATGATTAATTAATTTAAAGCTTAAGCAATTCATATCATGAACTAATTTATTTATAAGTACACTTATAGCACGATTACATTTTATTAAAAGGTTACATCTTATTTGTTCTTTTTATAAATCAAAAATTTCAATAGTATGCTAACTTAAAGCTGCAATGCTTACGCAGAAGCATTCCAAATAATTAACTCTAACTTTATTAAATTCATCCTCCTTTTTATACCACCATAAGTGGTTGGGATATCATTTTTACATCACCTATTCAGCTTGATCGAAATAAAAAATTCATAAAATTATAACAATTCTTAAATATCTAATAATCTGATACTTACAAAAAAAAAAAAAAGGAAATAAGAATGACCCAAACAGAAATGCCATCAGAAAACGAAGATCCAATATTAATATATAAAGTATATATGTTAATACAAAAAACATTTAAGCTGAAATACAAAATTGTTTAATGATCCAATTGCAGTTTGTTAAACTGTTGACACATTTCTAGACAGTCAAAAACCTAATTTTATTGCATAAAGTAATAAGTGTGTAGTTACTGATTACCAAGCATATTTTAGCATAGAATTTAAGTTATAATTAATTTTATGAAATAAGAAAAAAGTCAGTCTAGTTTTTAATTTCATTAGTAATAGTCTTACTTTTATTTCTACTTTTAGTTTATTAAATAAATATGTGTTAACAAATGAAAGTGTTAATAAATAAAAATATATTTTTTAAAATAATATAACTAATAAAATAATAATTTATATGTGTGTACCTTTTTCGAACAGACAAAAAGAGGCAAAATTGCACGGGTAGCCTACAAGAAAATTCACACTACATACATAAAATACAGTGTCAGTCATAATATTTCGAACTTTAGAAACAAAAAAAAAAAAAAAAAAAAAAGAAAAAGCTTTAAAATTTATTTTCGATATTTATTTTCGAAAATTCGTTAACCCTACATTTGCCTGAACATTAGTTTTTTTTCAGTTGAGTACAAAAAAATAGTTGAAAGGCGTATACCAACGAAAAGAAAATGTTTGAAACCTGAATTATTCGATTTTCTTGGAATAAAAAATAATCAAAATTCTAACTTTTTACCAAAATTTGAAAATAAAGTTGCTTTAATAAATATTTTATTTTTTTATTTATTATTTTCTTATTTCGTTAAAATGTTTTGTGTAATTATGGTTTATTAAAACCTTACATCTATATTATTAGTATTACATTAGTGAGAAAAAAAGCTATGTAAAAATTTAGTGTTGCGAAGGAAAATGTTTAACAAAAAACATTCATTAAAATAAATTTTTTAATAAATAGATGCAGCTAAGTGCATATAATTTTGTGATCATGCACTATTTATTATGTTTGAATGTGCAAAATAATAATGACATTGACTGTGCGGTTAAAGTTTTTTTATTGACTCCTGGTGATTTGAGCAAAAGTAGTGGTTGAGCCCGTTGTGACTGCAGCGATGATGTTTTTAGTTAGCATTTATTGTTAAAAATGTTAAATTATTATTTCTCAGAACTGGCACAAATAAAATTAAACAAAAAAAAAGCGCGTACCGAGGAAGAAACTGAGAAAAAAACAAGAAAGAAATATTCGAAATATTCATTTTGTTCGAACAATACAAAAACCAAACAATTTGAATAACCTAGTAAATGCATTAAAAAGTAATCATGTTAAAAAATATGAAGCCTTGACAATAAAGTCATCCTGTATAAAACCAGTTTAAAATATCATAGAGACTTAGAAGTGCCTTTGGTAAAAAAAAAACGAGTTTAGGGTTCTCATTATCATATTACAGACACATCCCAACCCACTGGCAAGACTACTTGCTGAAATCCGAACAAATTCATGGCCTCGCAGAGCCGACCTTCTACCCCATTATTAAGAGGACCATGAATTCTCTTATCTATTCTCTCGTTAGAGATATAAAATATTGTTTAGCTTTTAGTTTTAAGATTTTAATGCATATTGTGACGCCTTCAAAAAGGCAGATTCAATAAAAAAAAAAACATATATATAAAAAAATGTAAACATGATAATGCTATACTATAGTTAAACAGTGGTGATCATCATGGATTTATAACAAATGATTCTACTAAATAGTTTACACTTTGTCTATTATCTATATGCAAAAATAATTTCTACTACAACGAAAAACAAAACCATTTCTTTAAAAGCAAATTTTTTATTACAAAAATACAAAAAAAAAAGATATCGATTTTTGAAAATGGTTTAAAAATGTTAATTTTTAAATTATTGTACACAAACGTAATATTAATATTATTACAAATGAATATAAGCAAATGTTAACAATCTTGATATATTTTTTCATAAAAGTGTTTTAGTATTCTTACGCTAAATTTAATTGATTTATCATTAACTATATGTACCAGGGATGTCAAAGTTGATACAATTTAAACTCGAAAAATACAATGGTAGCAATGGCAATTGGTAAAATTTTTTCTCAATTTAGTTTTTATGAGATTTGTTATGGAAAATAATTTTATTTGAAACTAAATTTCAGCTTTAATAATGCGAAAAGATTTGAAAAATCTCAAAATTAGTTAAGAAACACAGACTCCTAAATATTTACTGACACATTGTCATCAATTATAATATATTAAATATGTTAGTAAATTTAATTGATAAAAAAAATACAATTAAATAGAACCTAAATGATAAGACTTAAAGTAAATGCAAATAGCTTTTATTCGATGGAATTATAAGTGGGTATCAAAAATTAAAGACATACTTTGTATATTATAACTTATGAAAAAGTTAAAGGTCAAATATTACTATTTTCTTTTTTATGTTGCTGAAAACTGCTTCAGAGTATTAAATTTATATCGGGAATCCTACCGTTTTTTTGTTATTTTTTTTTTTTTTTATTTATTTTTTTATTTAATTAGGATGTTATGTTTAGTAAAATTTTAAGATTTCATTTGATTTCCCTCATATGTTCTGATAAAATTCATACTCAAGATATATAAGCAAATAATAATTTAATCTTTACTTATTTAAGTAATACGAAATTAAATAAAAAGAATTTATAAATAGTAGATAATAATATTATCTAAGTTATGTATTTTTTTCTTTTGACCACAGATATGTATGTTTGTTTATTTTTCACTCTTTCAAGATGAAATGATAATTTTGAAGTGTATATTTATGTACATTAATCCTGAAAGATCAATGTTATTAAAAATAATATTATTTTCATTACCTAAATGGTTTTAATCAAATTATGTGAAATACTTGTATGTGCATTAGAGTGTCCCGTTGAAAAAAATTTTGTACGAAGACCATTCAAACAACGATTTTTGGTTTATCATATTGACGAGCTGAATACAGGAAAAATACTAAAAAAATTTAAATTAATCTTTAGTATTCTACCAGCGATTGAAAATAACGGGCCCAACACATTTTGCCAAAAAAAAGTTTTGAGTTTCTTCCGAAACGGGTATCAAAAATTTTAAAAGACTGTAACTACTAAAAAATTTAATGTGGATTTTTGATTAGATTATTTATGATAAACGGACTCAAAATATATTCACACAAAAAATCTTATATTCATATCTTGAAAAATTACATTAATATTAAAAGAAATCAAAAGGCCTTAACATTGGTTTCAGAAACGAAACATCCGATAAATTTCAAAGCGTGGCAGTGAAAATATACTTTTAAAATAATCTAGTGTATATTATAGGCCTAGTTGGGTACATCAATTTTTAGTTTTCAGAAATTTAAATACAACTTCAAAATCCAGAGTTACCGACAAAAAAGTTTCAAGGACAGTAGAAAAAAATTTTAACAAAATAATTTTTCCACTAATTTAATATTGTTTAACAGTTTTGGAAAGACGAAAACTTCAACTTTCCGAAAATATGCACATGTTTAAGCTTTAAGTAAACCTTTCATAAATATCTGAAATTTTTGATTTTTTTGTACAGTTTTTTTTTTAGCATAATTTCTTTGAAAACATTTTTTTTAATTTATTTGGAAGGTACATATAGTTCTGAATAAAATAATAACCTTTTTGTAGAAATCGGTTTAAGATTGCCCAAGTTTATTTTTATTTATTTATTTAATAGCCAATGAAATTACAATTTCTTACAGGCTAGCATATATATTATTCTTAAAGCTATTTACAATAAAATATTTTAATAATCATTCCTCCTCTTAATGCGGATTGGATTTAATGAGAAATCAATATATGGATGATATATATATGTTGAATTGATTGCATATACGTCTCATGGCATCAAAGTTGGCATAATTAGTTCGAAAATATTTTATTTTTAAAGGAGTATAATTTCTAGTTGGACGATTTGGGATTACGAATTCGATCTTACGAAGCAGGAACTCAGAATTAATTGAACCGTTTACTAAATTAATTACAAATGAAATATTCATATATTTTCTCCTACTTTCAAGAGTAGGGAGATCAATAAGCTGTAATCGACTTTCATATGATGGTAAATTAATATTAGGATTCCATGGAAGAATACGAAGACAAAATAAGAGAAATTGTTTCTGGAGCGATTCAATTTTCTTTATATGAACTTCGTATTGAGGATCCCAGACCACGAAAGCATATTCCAGGATTGGTCTTACAAGAGATATGAATAATTGCTTGGAAACGTAAGGATCATTAAACACTCTTCCCCAGCGCTTGAGGAAACCTGGAACTCCTTTTGCCTTATTAACGATTTGCGAAACGTGGGAATTAAAGAATAATTTACAATCAAGCAACACGTCCAGATCAAGAAATTCTTCGACTAGATCAAGTTGATATTCATTTATTGTGTATCTACAGAGTACTGGACTTCTTCTGTAGAACATCATGTGTTTACACTTTCTTAAATTCAGATCCATTAGATTCATCATAAAGATTGTCAAGATCTGATTGGAGTAAGGAATATTGATAGAAACAGTTAAAGCTATGGAACAGCTTTACATCATCAGCATACATTAATATTCTAAAATTCTTAATGCAAGCTGGTAAATCATTTATAAATATTAGGAACAATAAAGGGCCGAGATGACTACCTTGTGGAACACCAGATAAAACAGGAATGGTTTTTGATGTACATTCTCTGAATAATACACATTGGCATCTATTTTTAAGATATGTGGAAATCCATTTAAGGAAAACAGGAGAAAATCCGAATTTACCCAATTTGAACAACAGGAGATCGTGATTTACTTTATCGAAAGCTTTACTGAAATATGTGTATATTGCGTCTGTCTGTAAACCGGAATCAAATGCGGTTATAACTGAGGTTGTGAACTCCAAAAGGTTAGTAGTAATGGAACATCCTTTTTTAAATCCATGCTGAAATGGCGAAAGATAACATACAACTTGATGCGAAAGGATTTCAGTAACTATCTTTTCGAAAAGTTTTGGAATAACACTTAATTTAGCAATACCTCTATAATTGGAAATGTTGGATCTACTTCCGGATTTAAACAAAGGTATAATATAAGATTTCCTCCAAACTTCAGGAAAGTAACCACTAAATATTGATATGTTGAATAAGTAGGTTATTGGAGATATAAGAGAATGTAAACATTTTATAAGAACACAGCTTGGAACACCATCAGGTCCACATTTATCAGAATATTTTAGATTCTGTACAGCTCTCAGTACCATCGATTTATCCAATGTTGGACAATTTATTAGGGTTGCAGCTGGAATTGGATATGGATAATTAGAAAGTTCATGTAAATCTTCATCAGAATAGGCGGATGAGAAGAAAGCAGCAAACATATCGCAAATATCTGCATCGTTCGAGGATTCTTTATCTCCAAATTTCATCATGGACGGATATCCAGAGACTCGACGCTTAAAATTTACGAACTGGTAAAAATATTTTGGATTATTTTTAAAGTTTCTTTTCACCCTAAAAAGATAATTATTGTAACATTTGATATTTTCCGAATTGTAAACTGATCTTGATATGGAGTACCTCATATAATCAAAGGGTGTGAAGATAAATTCGTCAGTTAAATACGTCCCACACAAATGTTAAATACGCTCCACACGCTGTGAATCGATTTGTTAAAATGAACAAAATTACTTTTTAATAAAAAAACTATATCAAAATTAAATTTTAAATAAAAAAATCAAAATATATTTATAAAACACATTAAAATATAAAATTGTAAAAAGAAATTTTCAAATATGTCACTCTATGCATAAAATTTCTGTGAACAAAAATCGAAAATTTTAAGTGGTCCTAGTGGCCATAAGGAGCAGACATGAATCGGGTAAGCGGAAGAGTGGAAGTAGCCTAGGACTAGTAGATTCTAGAAATGTATGTTCTACGTCCAGATTCCATCTGTGATCAGAGATATATAATTCTGAAAAATGTGTTTTTTCACTATGGTCATATGGAAAAATGTGGAATTTTCAAGTGGCTCCAGTGGACATAAGGAGCAGACATGAATCGGGTAAGCGGAAGAGTGGAAGTAGCCTAGGACTAGTAGATTCCAGAAATGTATGTTCTACGTCCAGATTCCATCTGTGATCAGAGATATATAATTTTGAAAAATGTGTTTTTTCACTATGGTCATATGGAAAAATGTGGAATTTTCAAGTGGCTCCAGTGGACATAAGGAGCAGACATGAATCGGGTAAGCGGAAGAGTGGAAGTAGCCTAGGACTAGTAGATTCCAGAAATGTATGTTCTACGTTCAGATTCCATCTGTGATCAGAGATATATAATTTTGAAAAATGTGTTTTTTCACTATGGTCATATGGAAAAATGTGGAATTTTCAAGTGGCTCCAGTGGACATAAGGAGCAGACATCAATCGGGTAAGCGGAAGAGTCGAAGTAGGCTAGGGCTAGTAGATTCCAGAGATTAATGTTCTATGTCCAGATTCCATCTGGGATCAGAGATATATATTTTGAAAAATGTGTTTTTTCACTATGATCATATGGATAAATGTGAAAGTTTCAAGTGGCTCCAGTGGACATAAGGAGCAGAGGGGGGCGGAGAAAGGAAAAAGGTTAATTGAAAATATGCATAATTTTGTATGTAAAAATCAATAAAAATTTTGAATTATGCTCAAAAAAAACTGTTTTTTTTTAAGTTTCTGGATAAACTCTTTTATTGTTTTTATTTTAGAAAAAATATTCCTGAGAACTGGTAATCAACAAAGAATATTTTAAAAAAGTAAATCTTATTAAACTTCTACTTAGCAATACCAGAGTTTTCTCACCATTTTAATTTATTTTATGAAAAGCATCAAACAGATACGTTTTCCCGTTTTAAAAAAAGTCCAAAACTTTAAGGTACTTAAGGAAATCTAAATATAATATAATTATAAAAATTGTTATTGGCTTTCTTTTCTTTAAAGGTACCGGAATTTACTAGAAATTTCTCATCAGGATTTTATTTGGAGTTTCCTAAATACAAAATTATTTTTTACGTAAATTGGGAGAAAACAAAATTTTTCGAACACAAATGAAAAAAAAAAACGTAATTTTTGATACAATTTGATATACACACTCATTACGTCAATACAAATTTTGAAGTTCTTTAAACTTTTCAAATTTGTTGTACTTTAGTTTTTATCGCGGTTCAAAATTCACTTTTTTCAGAATTTTCTTTTTTTAAATACATGAATTTTAAATCCATATATGAATATACGAGTACCTATTTGTTCAATTTAAACAAACTAATACGCAATAAATCTAGTTTCTAATTATTTTTGTAAAAATTACATTTTTGAAAAGAAAAGGATAATGAAATTAATATTCATCCTTATATCAAGGATATTTAAAAAATCATATCTTCAATTTTTATATCTTTTTTCAATGTTTCTTAAATAATAATAAAAAATTTATAGTGGGACCATGAATAATAATTTGAAAATTTTTAACACTTTTTGAATGAAAGAATTTATATATATTTTCAGAAAACTTAAAAAAATTCGGATTATTATTAACGATTCTATTTTATTAAGTTAAAAAATTGTAGATAGTAACTATATCTTAGTGGAATAATACAAATACCTTTAAGTGTCGGCCCAGAATTACAATTCTCCTGATTTTTCTCTCACAAACACTCATTAGGGTTGCGTAGTTTTTCGGTTTTTAATAGTTTCAAAATATATTTTTTATATATTTTTTTAGTATAACGTAAACTATTTTAGAATAAACTTTAGAAATTATACATAATTTCAATAGCTTGATCCTAAAAATAAAACTAATTACACTTTTTGTCAAATATTTATCCTTGCATTTACTATATTTATTTTAATTTTGGGGCATAATTTACTACATTTCTTAAAATTAAACATCATTGAATTAGCGCACTGCGCCGTGCGCTGTTATTCTGGGTCAAATTTTTTTGGAGAGAAAAATTAGTGCCGCTGCGCTGGTATTCCAGGCGGTACACTAGAAAATAATCCTTGAAACCAGGGCTCTCAGTGCCAAATGGAAATATTTTGACCATAAATCGACAATTTCTAACTGACTCTTGCGATTGATGATGAATATCTGAGCTGTTCCAAGGCACATATTTATGAGCTACTGTTTTATTTTTGCGAAATTTTTAAATTTCGCGATTTTTCTTTATATATTCATATTTCTAAAAACTTAAAAAATCACAAAAGTATGTAACTTTCAACAAAAATATCTCGGAGACCACTTATTTTGATTTCAGAAAAATTTATTTACATATTTTCATACACAAAACAAAAATACATTAAAAAATATCAAATTATTACTGAAACAAATAAGTTTTTTTACTAAAAGTTAATTTTCTCAGCATCCCCTAATGGTCCGTCCCACTCTAAAATTTTTAAATAGTGTTCGCAGCATATTAAGGAACAGTTTAAATAAATCGCAATTAAGAAATTTTAAATAAATAATTTTTGTAACAATATTTTAAGTCTTTAAATACTATAGTGCAGGTATATACTATATATCATTCTTACATAAGAAACGGTTGGATATATGAAATTATACTTCATGACGGTTTACATTTCAATGTTTTATATGCATCAATTAAATTGGTTGCCTGATCTTGCCCGTTTACATATTAAAATAATAAAACTCCACAAACATCATAATAAAGACCAAAGTTTTTACTGGTGCAGTAATATTGAACGATCTTCATAAAATTTAATAATATAGAAAGAGAGACATTTATATGGGATTTGTGACCACTAGAGTAATTTCTGTAAGTGGGCCTAATATGGCTGTCGTGATTAATCGAGCTTCGTGAAATTTGACATACACATTTGTGCTTTTCTAAAACTAATTTATATCGAATTATATTCAAATATTTATGAGCGTTAAAATCATATTCTGGGAAAAAAATTGTAAAGAGTCTTGATGATGTTATGATCCTATCATAACTAATTTCGACAGACTTCATTAACAACAATTATTCAGGCCAAATTTGATTCAAAACTGAGACATATGGATGATTATATGTCAAAACGGACAGCAATAGGATTTGATATCAATGAAATTTACTATAGATATTGCATATAGATAGTGTTTCTCAAATCATTCATTTTTAGACTCAAGGCCCTTACTTGTCCAAAAATTTACGTTTGAAAATTTTCAATTACTAATAACTACTGAAGTATACCTAGTAGAATACAAAATTTTACATACAAAAAATTGTATTTTGCTTCATAACTTGCAAACTTAATAAGTGTTCAACTTTATATTTTTAATGGTTAGAGATAATAGTTACGGAAACTTTAAATAATTCTGTAGAAATTTTCAGGTTTGAATTTTACGTCCAACTTTAACATATGAACTTTCGAAATAAATAAAATCTATACATATCATTACAAATGCAATATCTTTATCTTGAATATGAAACTAAAACTACAATTTCACCATGTTTAGTTTAGAAGTTATTAGTGATAAAACAATTCTACCCTTGTACATTTTTTATTATTATTTTTCACCACAGGTATAAAGGGTATATATAAGTTTGTCATTCCTTTTGTAATTTCTACAATATTCATCTAGGACCCCAAAAAGTATATATATATTCTGGATCCTTATTGATAGGGAAATCGATATAACGATGTCCGTCTATACGTCTGTCTGTTGATATCAGTTTTTAGAAAGCCCGAGTTATCGCAGCATTTTCATTATCACAACGCTAATAAAAATCTGCAAAATCGGACCATAAATGGCCGAAATATCTTAAAAATATATATTTGTTAACGACTTTTGTAAGCTTTTGTAAGCCCTATATAAGTTAGCGACTTCGTTCTTGTACAGAAAATGTGTATTTTTTTGGATTTTTTTGCGGAAGAAATGAACTAAATCGATTTATTAATACGGACAGCCGAATATAGCGCTCTAACTTGTTTTAATTAATGTTGCCATTTGTTATCATTGCAGGCTGTACTAAACAAGCCTGCAATAACATTGTCTAAAAATATGTTTTTGGAACACTAACGGCATTCGCAAACATAAAAACGAACTTGATTATTTTCTTAGAAACCGCCAAGCTTTTATTGTTTTAGTCTCAGAAACTCATTGACGTCAAGAAGCTTATTTAAGATGAAATAATGATTTGATATGCTTTTTATGACTAAAATTTTCTTGAAGATTTTTATCGAAACTTGTGAAACTTTTTTTAAACCACTAAAATCCCGTTTCCTGGCAGCTGCCGATTATAATGCTAAGCACATTTTCTGTGGATCACGGCAGACTAATCCGAAAGGTCGTGTTTTTTCTTTTTTTTTTTTTTTTTTTTTTGATACAATTTTTATAATGGGAATGAATTTTAATTCGAGTAGAGAACCTACATATTGGCCTACTGCTCCAAACAAAATACTGGATGTCATCGATTTTGCAGTTGCAAAAATTTTTCAATGGAATTAATTCAAGTTAAATCTATATTCAGACTATTCACCCAATTTTGTTACTCTGTTGAACCCACGAGAAATTGTATTGAAATATAGAAAATATATTAGCACTCACTGTACGGAAAATATATCGCTGAGAACACCGCAAGATATCGATCTCTCTCTCTCTCTTTCAATATTTTTTTAAAAAAAGTTTAAATCTTGCTGCTGAACATTGTATCTTAACCCCGATTTAAAATAGATATAATAGAGTTTATTCTGTGGATTTCGAACGAAAAAAGATAGTGGCAACTCCATAGACTTCCTCAACTAAAATCGATGCTAAGAGAATTCCAAAAACGACTTAAAAAGCTACTAGAGTATCGAAAAACTGAATCACTGATTAAATTTTTGGAAAACCTAGATGCTACCTCGTGTTCGAAATACTCACAATGGCGTGCTTAGAAAAATCTGAAAGGACCAATTGTAAGCAGACCTTCTTTATGTAATACAAATGGAAGCTGTTCAAGAAACGATTGTGAAAAGGGGAATCTGTTCGTCAGCTAATGAACGTGTTTACCATAAATATCTCAAATGATATAATATAGTCATCTATATTCATCTGTTGTACCTCATTAAAAATAATTGAACCCTTTTGTTTTGACATTCGACAAGGCTATTGTTTATTTAAACCCCAAAAAAGCGCCTGGTATTGGTAAAATCAATAACAAGATGTTTTTGGAGCTACCCCGAATAGTATTAATTATAATAATATTATGTCTTGAATACTATGCACCAGAATGGAGGATTTATTGATTGATACCAAAACCAGGAAAAGGTCACACTAAAGTAAAATCGTATAGACCCATTAGAATATTATCAAATATGTCAAAGTTGTTCGAGAAGCTGCTAGTGACCAAGTTGAACATGAAAATTGATCGAACTGATTTTATCCTGAATCATCAATTGGGATTTAGAAGAAAACATAGAACTATTAAACAAACGTACAGACTTGTTGATGTTACATACAATACATTTGAAGAAATGTCGTGTATTTCGACATTTCTTCGACTTCATGGACGTTTCGTAAGCTTTTGACAGGGTATGGCGAGATGACTTGTTATATAAAATGAGACTAAATCTACCCACAAATACACACAACCTACTCGAAAGCTATTTAACTCATCGAAAGTTTATTCTTAAAAAAGGAGACTGCCAAAGTTCACCGCAGCCTATAAAAACAGGCATACCCCAGGGAAGTGTACTGGGTTCAAGTCGCAACGAAGTGGAATTACCTCCTTATAAATTATGGTGTTATAGTATCTATGGGTCACGGCTTCAGCTTCAAATGTTGAAAAAATACAAAGAAATAAAATTTTAAGAACAATTACATCTACCCCCTGGTATGTAAAAAACAAAGATAAGGGTTTTATCGTACATCTGCCGAAAGTAAATAAAACAAGTTATAGCGCTATATTCGGCTGTGCCGAATCTTTTATACCCTTCAGCACCTTACCGACAAATAATAAAATGTACGCTTTAAAGTATGCTTTTTTATTTTCAAAAATAATCTACACTTTTTTCCAAACTACAAAAAAGTAAACACAAAATTAAACTATCATAGCAAAAGTTGTTCCTTAAAAAACAAGACTGATAGCTTCTGATGACTACTTAATCTATATACATGTGCTTATATGTAGATACATGCTTATACAAAAGACAACAACACTGAAAGTCATTACGAAGCTTTTTATATATGTTTGTGTGTATATTTTTAATAATTTTTCAGATTTTTGCCTATAACTGGGTTGTTTATGGACCGATATGATTAATTTAAAAACCGAAATATTATAAAAATATTTACAAAAGATTTGTACAGATTTTACTCTTTTCTTCCGCACATTTCGAATTTTCTGCGCAAAGACGAAGACGTTAGCTTATATAGGGGCTTAGAAAAATCGAAAACAAATACTTTTTAGAAGCCTTTTCGGTTTTTTAGCGATATCTCGACCATTAATGGATTTTTTTTTACTAGTGTCATTATAAGGAATATCCCCTATAATTTGATGTATAAAACATATATGCATGTAAAGGGTATAAAAATACATAGAAACATACCTAAATACACACAAACCCACTAGTTCGTAATATTTTAAGAAGTAATGGCCACATCCGCTTAAAAGGAAGAAATACATCAGACCTGAACCGTATAAATTTCATATATATATATATATATATATATATATATATATATATATATATATATATATGTATGTATATATATCCAAAAATGGATGTTTTCTGTCCGCTTTGATTTGTACTTTTGTTTACATAGATCAGGCAGCCATTCAAACTTGTTTCAAACAAGTTGAAGCGCTACATTCGGCTGTGCCTAGTTTATATATTGTACAAGAACAATCACTGCTTGTTTATACAAAAAACAGCAAACACTGATAGACATTGTAATGGTTAATATAAATGTTTGTGCATATATTTCATTAATATTTTTTCAGTTGTTTATGAAGCGATATGACTAATTCAAAAAAACATTTGTGACAGACTTGTAGCTTATATAGGAGTTTCATAAAGTGTAAAAATGTGTTTTGACCGATATCACAGTTACTAATGAACCGATTTTGTATTTTTTTTCAACATAAACATTCCAAAAAAAGATATCGAACTTTTTGTGCTTATATAGCGGCTTAGAAAAGTTGAAAACAAATTCGTTTTTTTAAAGGTATTTTGGGTTTTTTGGCGATATCTCGACTATTAATGGACCGATTAGAAATTACAAACGGAATGAGGAGTTTCAAACTCTTTGAAACATCAGCCCCACATATTTCGCATTGTAGTTCGAATTTTAAAATAATAGCAACAATTTTTAATGTAAGCTTATCACTAAATAAGATATATGTTTAAAATTTTGCGAAAATTCAACTTTAAATATTTTTACTAAAATTTTTCGAAATTTTTTAAATTCCTCATATACCCTTTACACTTGTGGTGAAGGGTATAAAAATAATAATTATGATAAAATTTCCTTATGTACATAACATTTACATGTAAAGATATTTCAAAACACTCAAAATAGTGAATTTTGACGTAAAAGTTTAAAGCTCGCTTAAACCGGTTATACGAACTCATTGAAAAGCCTAAGCGTTCCCTCTAGAAATGGAGATTGGTCAGTTCTTATATGATTCCCAAAATATTACATCTGAATGTTTAAATTATTTCCAAAACACCTCTAAAAATACGTATTTCTTTCAATATCATTATCAAAATTTTCGTTAAAAGAAAATTAATTTCAAATTGTAATGGAGGCATACTAAGACCTGGAATATTCATTTAAATAATTGTTATCTCCTTTCAGTCTCGGAATATTAAGATTTTACTAACGTTTTTTGTCATATTTTCTTTATTCCATTGGAATGGTCTATCCTTATACTATTGAGGTTTACACGTAATTAACCCTTTAAAAGCAAGAGGGTAAATTTTATGCATTTAGTTCCCCAAAGGTTAAATTATCAATTTTTACAAATAAGTCACATGGAAGTATTTATTATTCTTAAATATGGATGAATTCATGAAAAATGTAATGAGTTCCTTTAAAACCGCGATAATAATGGAATTAAAGATATTTTTGAAATTTAGTCACTATTTTACCCGATTTATAGTTTTTATAATAAATGTATGCTTTTAGTGACCTTTAGTTTTTAACTAATCATTTATTTGACATAAAAATCCTAAAATATTACTTGTGCAATATATAAGGTTAAACGAATACATATATAAATAGCATTGAATGAAACTTTTTCAATGATCCCCTAAAATATAAATTACAATGGAATATGTCCAAAATATTCAAACTTTAATAAAATAGTATTTAAAATAAAATCATAGAAAATGTTACTAAAATTTTAATTTCGCAAGAGTGGAACTAATTTAATTTTTTTACTCATTATATATTAAATGTCATTTGTCTGTCATATGTTGAAATTTTTTTGACAAAAAGTTAAAAATTATGTACAGTGTTGATCGAAAACCATATTTTTGGAGGTATTTTAAAAATGAAGCAGCTCACGTGAACGAAAAAATAAAACCGAAATATTTTGGGGATTAGTTTAAAAGATATCAATCTTAAATTTTAGGGGGTACATTTTAAACATTTTAGTCTTCATTCAAGTCAATGCACTTTATTAAATATATGAATAAAATAAAAAATATATGAAGATTTGCTTTGTACCAATATTAGCTGGCTTTAATGAAACGCAAATCTGTTCGCGTAATGACTTTAGGCGAACGAAACACAGTGGCTGAGAATCGTTTTTCATCGGCCAAAACTCTGTAGCTTTGGAATCGGTAGAGATATTTTAGAATTTTTTTGTTTTCTCTTTTGATGGAAAGATATTTTCTTGAATTTTTCTCTGGTTTTAATTTCATTTTCTAGGCGAAGGCCATTGATGCCAGTCCTGTTATTATTTGTATTTATTGTAAATTAATTTGCACTAAATAAATAAAGAATAATAATAATAATTAATCTCATTAAAATCGATTCAGCAATTGCTGACAAATTTAATGCTAAAGTTGAACTTTTAATTTATTTATAGCATTTAGTATGAAAATGCGGATTTTTTTGTTTTTTTGGATCAAATTTACTTATAAAAAAAAGTTATAAACAGATAAAAAAACATTTTAAGAATACCCAGGATAATTTTCTGAACAGGTTCCCAGTTTATCAATTCTAGAATAGTTTCCACTAGAATCGGTTATTTTTGAAAAAATGACGAATTTTTAAGGTTATTTTGTCTTTTTTTTTTTTTTTTTTTTTTTTTTGTTTGAACATCATTATGAAAATTTGTATTTTCTATAATAACTAAAAGCTTTTTAGAAATGAGTGGATCTGACCTTGCCTGTAATATATTATAAAGATCTTCATTTGTAGAATTTAGTGATACTTTTCTGGTATTGTGCTCTCTATAAAATCTTTAATCCTTATTATTTTTTTTTTCCTGGGCTTTCTCTGATAGATCTCGAAGTGGAACGAAATGATGCTTAATGACATGTTTTCCATAATAAAGGATTTTGTGAACTGTTGCAAACATATTTCTCCATGGATATTTGGTTGAATATATTCGTGCAATTTCCTTTGCATAATCACCAAATTTTCTAGCATCAATTTGTTCATTGCACAAAAATTCAAATTTGACTGAAATATAGTACCTGGGAAAACATTTAATAATACAGCAGGTATAAAAGGTATAGTGACACATCATACAATTTCTTAAAGACTATTATCCTAGCAACATAACACAAAATAATGCAGTCAATTATCGTTAATAATTTGCAAGTAATGATAATTTACTTCTGATCAAATTTACTTTATATTTTATAAAAGAGCATAAAATATTTGTCTTTACCAATATTTTGATCTAATTTTTTGGCTACCTTAGTTTCGATATATTTACTATTGAATGGCATTAAAATATTGTTAACAAAAATTGGACTTTGAAACTAATTTCTGAGCCACCGTGCGGCGTCACACAATGTAACGAGCGTGGCCAAAAATGGTTTATATTGATGTAAGAATTTAAATTTGATTTTTTGTTATTTTAATAGAAAACACTTCAGTTAGTCTATATGCAAAATATTTATGAAAAATGTTGATTAACTTTTGAGTTATAACAGCTCAAAGTACGACTTTTTATTGCAACATAGTAAATTCAAAGAATTCTACTGAAATTTAACATTTTTCTAATAGTAATTTTAAATTTTTTTTGCTAACGGTCGCTTAAAAATTGATTCAAAATTCAACTCTGATATCTAGTTGAAAATACAACACTGTTATTGTTTACAATTTTTGATCATATGAAATGTACCGTTAACAGAAAGACAATTATAATATAAAATCAAGATTTTTCAACAAAACTAAAATTCAATAGTGAATTAAAAAAAAAAGACACCAAAAAATACTTTTCCAATTTTTTTTTATATATTAAAGCTACAAGTATGTATATTAACATATAAAAATTTCAGCTGCCCCGACTTGACCGAATTTTTTTTGGCGAATTTTTTTTAGTGTCAAAATCTCTTCATATTCGTGATATTTTCGAACAGTGGCTAGTTTTAAAACGATATAAAACATGTAGTGTGGTAAATAAAATTAAAGAATTTGTTGAAAATCACTTGAAGAGGGTATTAATAGATTCTGAGGAACAAAAAATAAATTTTATGATTTTAAAATTCAATAACTATTGGAATAAACACTCCCGTACAGGAAGTAGATTCGAAGCTGAATTGAGTTGCTGGTTAGACACTGAAATATTTAATGAAGAAGTTTGTGATGTGAGTTATTTTTCACGTTGTGAAGAATTTAATTGATAAACATATAATTGAATTGATCCTATTAGGTTCCAAGTACAAGTTGCGGTAGAGGACACCCCAATGTAAGTTACGAAGAAGCATCGGAACGGACTAAAAGGAGGAGAGTTCAAGAACTTTTGGAATCAAAGTCTGCGGATGCTATAACTAGAGCTGCAGAAAAAATATCTAATGAAAAAATTTAAAAAATTATCAGTGGAGCAAGCTCTAGCCCTATATATTGATATGGATCTCTCTGTTAGGCAATACAATATGATGATGAAAGTTGTGAACTCTATTCACGAAAATTGTTTCCCATCATATTATCTAATCTTAGAAGCTAAAAAGAAATTTATCCCGGATAATATTAAAATATCAGAAACTTCAACAGAAGTCCCATTGCAAAAAATGTTAGACCAAACAGCTATCAGCATTTTAAATAAGTATGATTTTGAAACCAAAAACGATTTAATTCTTGAGTGCAAATGGGGATTTGATGGTAGTAGTGGTCATAGTGTTTATAAACAATAATTTGAGAACAAAGATGCTACAGATGAATTTATATTTGTTGCCTCATTTTTTCCATTACGTTTGTTAGACTGGGCAGATGAGATAGTGGTATGGCAAAACGATAGACATTCATCATGGAGGTTATGTAGACCTCTAAAAATATTATTTACTAAAGAGAGTCCAGATGTAATTAGGTCGGTAAGGGAAAGCATTCAAAGTGAAATTGATGGCTTAGACACATATTTTTATAAGAACAAAAATCTTAACGTTCATTATAAAATTAAATTGACAACGATAGAATGAGCGGTTTTAAATGTATTAGGTGGCAACAAAAGTTGTTCGAATTGTGTTTTATGTGGAGCAAAACCGACTGAAATAAACTGTACATCAATTTTTTAAAGGTCAGTCAATGATGAGTGCTACTAGTATGGAATATCGACACTTCATGCATGGATAAAATGCTTTGAATGTATTTTACATATTGCGTACAAGCAACCCATTAAAACATGGAGAGTAACCGGGAAAGAAATGAAGGACAAAGTAGATGAGAAAAACAATTTGAAAACGAAATGGGGCTGATAGTGGATAAGGTTAAAACGGGTTATGGAACGTCTAATGATGGGAATACGGCTAGACGTTTCTTTTCAAATGTAGAACATTCTGCTCAAATATCAGGTGTAGATAAAAAATTAATTCAAAATTTTTCCATTATCTTAATAACTCTGTCCAGTGGCTTTGATATAAATGTCGCAAGTTTTTAAATGCTTTTAAAAGAAACTGCACAATTATATTTCAAATTGTATTCTTGGTACTATATGCCAGCAACAGTATACAAAATTTTAATTCACGGCATTGATTACATTAAGTATTCTACTATTCCTATTGGTTTGTTATCAGAGAAGGCTATAGAATCATGTCACAAGATTATAAGAAATGCAAGGTTAAAGCATACTAGAAAAAGAAGCCTAATTGACACTAATAAGGACCTCATAGTTTATCTAATCCTGCAGTCAGAACCATTGATTTCGATTTATAGCCAGAAATAGTTTTTAAAAAAGTGTGATATCAGAGATTTAAAATTATTTGTAATTGATGAAGGAACTTGCACAAGTGTTATACCTAGTCATGAATTGATGAAGGAATCAGAAACTGATATGAGTGATAGTGATGAGTGAAATATGTTGTTTGCCTCTTTATATACCTTTTTAATATAATAAAACTAACATTTGAAAATGTAAAACACTAATAATGTAATAAATTTCATTAATAATTTCCACAAAACTTTGTATTTTTTCTTTTCTACTTACGAAAATTAGTTACGCCAATTTTCATTCATCTGCGATGACTCCTTCTATTTTTGGCCAATGTTTATATGAAATCAAAACACTGTGCGTCAGTGTTATGGAGGTTTAAGACAAAAGGTTTAAAAAATTGCAACAATTCCATTTTCAACAATATATATGAAAAGTTACCACATGTCTATTACCTATATCAATATGTCTAAAATATAAATTAAAAGTGATACGATATCGTTGATGTCACCGAAGATAATTGTGATCATAATGATTTTTTAACATTTTATTAAAAAAAATGTAATATACAAAGTATGCATTTCTGTTTTTTTTTTTTTTTTAATTTTATAAAATTCATAGATATATTTTTAATATCTGACAACCGAAAATAAATTTAAAACGTAGTTAAAAATCAAAAATTAAAAAAAAAATTAAAAATTCCATTTTAAGTCCATTATCAAAAATAACTGCAATATATAACCTACACAAAGGTATACAAAATACAAATTAAAGGAGAATCGATACGTTTTATAACAGTAAACATAATCGTGACCATAATTCTGATTTACATACCTTAAGAATATCGAGTAAAAACAAAGTGTGCTTAGATTTTTGATATCTTTTATTCGCTTTTAACTCATAGATATATTTTTCACATATAACCACAAAAAAAGTGTTTAAATTATGTTAATACATAAAAAGTTGCAAATATTAATTATATAACTATAAAATACATTTTTCAATGACAAAATTACATACCCAAAAATGTCGAAAAATGTACTAAATTTAAACGCGTGATTATTTTTGAGTGTCACTTGATTCCGATATAAGCTATAATAACCGCTACAGATTGCTATACATTTTCACCGATTTCAATTAGCGCCTTGGATGTGCCTCGACGATTTATGAAATATTAAAGACACCGCGATCTCAGATCATGATTCCATTTAAGCAATTTTTTTGTTGAAACCCATCGTTTCGCCTAACTAAAGCAGAATAGATATACTTATTATAAATATAATTTCACATAAAATGTAAAACATGCTAATATAAAGTACACAAAATTTTTGATCAATTTTAAAAAGTTATAACACTTTTGCAATTTAATATTTTATCGCGATTTTAAAAGGTAATATGAAAACATTTTTTGATCACGCGGTACCCTAGCTTCCTTGAAATTACGCTGTGAGTGTGCCTCGAGAAAAGGGCACCTCTTAGCTATGCCTATTCACGTTTTTTCTCCCCAAGTTCGGGCATACCCTACAGAACTGCTATTGATGGCACATTAACGAGATGTATAATTACATATTCATATTCTTAATTACAAGAGCAAAAAATCTTTATACTTTATACTGTAAAATATTAAAATTTTGAAAATTTAGGTTTCACCACTTGTCCACAATAAAATTCAACACTAGTCAAGGTCAGACTGATTGAACACAAGTTGACCTGTTTCTACAAGTGTTTGCAGAAATTGCAGAAATTGGACACATACGCTAAAATCCGTATTTACTGCAATCAAAAGAAAGAAAAAAAACTTGTTATTTTTCACACCCTATACATACGTTTACAAAAAAATACCAAGGTCGGCTACTTACTACTTATTATAATTAAATAATTGAGTAAAAAACACAATGAGGGAAAAATTTCGATTCAGAATCCACGACGATTGTGATCACATCGACAATTTACGGTATCGGCTTTTTAATACCGTTCGTTTACAAATTTTAATAACTCAATATAGAACTTGATGCCAATTGGTATCAATATCCGTTATTGATTTGAAGACATAGTGTTGATTTTGAATATATGCGGGGCAGATTCACTATTGACTCTGAATGGTATCGTTATCAACACTTATATGTTCGATTTCTATATGGGTGTACACAAACCTCAGTCTTTAATTTGTGATTTTATACTATATATACATATTTGTTCATGATAATGATATAATATTGTTTAATTAGACTTTTGTATTTTAAATTTGATTTTTAAATTTCAAGTATCAATGGACGATTCCATATAGTTAAATGATTACTTTAACTATCCATAACCTTATGGCCTTGAAAAGGTTAAACAATTTTTCAATACCTCTACTAAATTATCGAACATTTATTTAAGTGTGCGTTCGAATAAAACATAACAAAATTTTCGTAATAACTCTTAAAGCCAGTTTTAACAGCAGATCGAATTCTTGAAATCCGGTCATTTGTCCGCATGTAGATGCCAGTGAAAGAAAAATGTACAAAATAAAACTTGATCTTTTTAACTTTTTTTTTTTTTTTTTTTGAACTTACTAGAAAATGTTGATTGTGTAAATTTTTGACTAAAGTATAACATTGCAGAGTAATAAAAAAGCTTAACAAAAACCTAAAGAATGAGATGAAACTTGTTTCAGAAAAAGATAGTCACAAGAATGAATTCTAAGCTATGCCAAACATGTTTAGACGCTTAATGGCGCGATGTATTAATTTCTTATAAACCTAATATGATCCATTTTAAAGTTATATCTAAGCTTTAGCCTTCAAAGCTAAAAAATTTCAAATATTTAACAAAGCTGAGAAGAGCTCTGAGGCAAAGAATGATGAAACCTCCTCAATAATAAAAAATTCAAACATTTCTAAAATTTTTATTAGCCTGGACAACATATGTACGTTATTGCTTACTTTTCTCATGTTCCAAGGTACAAATTTTGTATACCGCATAATCGATAAAATCTTTCTGAATAGTGTCGAACTAAAAACAGTAAAAATTTACAAAACAATTTGTCTGACGAGTTTACTCAAAATGCTTCAAGATATTTGATTTTTTCTACTTTAGTCTGAATAAACTCGAATAATCATAACAAAGACGTTGATGACAGTTTTTTTAAAATTTTCAGGTTAGAATTGAGAAACCACTTCACATAGAACTTTATCTTCTAAAGAAAAGTAAGCTCAAATCTCCAGATTTCAAGCAAATTATAGGGAATTTGTTTGAAAGTTGTTTCAAGATTGGAGCTCGAATGCTTCTTAAACATATTTTTCTTCATTCCCGTTTTAATTTTTCTCTAAAAACTTTGATGGTACGAGTGACAAGAAAAGAATAAGAATATATCAAAATTTGCCAAAGATCTAAAAATAAGTTGTGATGGGTTAATATCTTTGGACATTAGTGTATGAAATAGATCCCAAACAATACAAGCGGCCTTATTGAATAAAACCATCATTTATTATTTTTATTCTGTTGTTTGAAAAAATTATTATTATTTCTTAATACCTCAAAAATTAGAACTAATTTTGGAAAAAAGAGTGTAAATTCGGTCAATATTATTTGGGTTAAAAAATTTAAAAGTATTTTCCAGAATTTTTACATTGTGTTTTATTATACTCCATATTATGTTTTTATTGCTGGTTCTGTCCAACAAACCTAATTATGAAAGTAATAACAATCTAAATCTAATTGCTATTTGGGAACATATTTTTAGACGTTAAACATATAAAAAAATTGCCACTTAAAATTAAGAAATTTTTTTTCTATTTTAAAAAATGAAAGGTTCTCTGTACCACAATTTTTAATTTTATGCTTTAGAATCAAGCAATAAAGTAACATTTTTTAATCATTCATTTAAAGCAAAAATAGATAAATCATAAAATACTCCTCAAACCAAATTTTTCTTAAATGGAACAAATTTAACGACTATTTCGTTTATGATGTCAATGTTACGGCATTTTCACTTTTGTTAATATTGATGTCATTTTTGAAGATATGAATATGAATTTTTTTGGATGTCAAAAAAAAACAATTGATTTCTTAGTGGTCATGGCCTTTTTTTACATTTAATTATTGCCCAAAGTTTAAAACTTAAAAAAAAAAAACAAAAGTTCAGTATTAAAAAATATATTTGAACTTTTGACAAAACATCTTAAATCGAGATAAGACAATTTATCCAAAAATTTAAATTTTCAAAGAAATTATTTTTTTTTTTTTTTAATTGTTTAAAAAATTTAAGTTTTTGTTAATTTATTTTGTCCAAAGGACACAGATATAACATAAACAATTCAATTTTTAATAAAATAGCTATAATAAAAACTATAAATAAAAAATAAAATTAACTTAAAAAAACACACAAGCATTAAACAAAAATAAATGAATTCTTATTATCCTTTTGGAATTTCTGTTTTGAATTTTGATATTGTTTTTTGTAACGATTTCTGAATGTTTTTGTTTTTTCTTAAAGCCAAAAAATATTGTAATCTTTCTTCCCTTCTAAAAGAAGGGAATTATGACGCTGTATTTTTTATACATAGATTTGTTGTTGCTTAAAACGTTGCTCCTTTTAATAGTTCTGGACAGCCTTGCTATAGAAGGCAGGTTAGCATGAGCGACTGTATCTTAAAGGTGTTCTAGAAAACCTGCACGTTGGAGGCTTTAAATTTTTAACGCTGGGTATTTATGAATGTATAAATGTATGTATGTATGTATGTATGTATGTATGTATATATGTATGAATATGTATATATTTATGTTTGTATGTATGTATGTATGTATGTATGTAACTCCTTTTAAAAAAATACCCTTGAGGAAAGAGAACCGGTTCAAACTAGTCACATGACATGTTCTTAGAGAACATGTTCATTAATGTCGATAGCGACACCCCGAATCGAACCCACGTTCTGAAGTATCATACGTTGGTACTCAACCGGTACTGAGGGACCGGTCTATTAGTGCAAATGCCACCAAATTCTCACAGGGTAATTACATATTAACATTGATTTGTATCTTTTCCTGGACTTACCTCATATGTGGCTGAAAAACGTTGAAGTGTATCATCATAATGCTTCTTGGTGCTGTTGAATTTAGCTTGATGTTAAGTTGTTTTTAATAAATTTCGTTAGCAATTTCTTCTAGCACATGAGTTATTTATTCAAATAATGTATCAAAATATTTAGTTAGCACCTTTATTCAATCTTTTTGATTTCTATCGAACTTTGATCAATACGTAGAACGCGATATTTATTGAAATTAATTTCACACGCATCTTAAAAAGAAAAAGAAACAGAAATTGGCTTAGTCACACTGAAATCAAATGAATTTTACACACTTTTATTGAAATGTCAATTATTTACGATTTAAATACCGTTTTTATTTGACGCTTATTCGTATTTTTTTTTTTTTTTTAATAAACAAATCACAACAACAATAAAAAATACACACGTTACAACAACTACAACAGCATAATTAAAATGCACCATGTATTAATAAATAATTAAGAGAACGTGTCTAAGTAAGTTTGTGCAGTGGGCCAGTTTCAAACGTACATATATATATATATATATATATATATATATTCCCGTTGTTCCTTTAAGAGCATAGGGCCTCAAACGTAAAAAATACACAACAACAATTCGTACACACGTTACACGCTAGACGTTTGTGCAATTTTCTGATAAGGTAAATTAATATAAAAATGTACATTATTAATTTCTCTTATTAAAATTGTTTTCTTATTTTTTCGTCTACATCTTTCTAATCCAAATATACATATGTATTTGTCTATGTACATACTTATGTATGTAAGTATAATAAAGACAATCTAAACAAAAATAATAATTATTGGAATATGGCAAATATTTGTGGTAACGTATCCATACGTGTACAAAAACAAAATAATTTGAAAAACGTCAATAGACTCTTATTGAAACGCATGTAATCGTCCAAACTGACATACTACAAATCTTGATGGAATGCTGTTGTTGGTATCTGTCACCTGTATTTTATGGAAGCTGACTGTTTGACTCTATTCAACATGCTGCTATTTCTTGTAATAAATAACGGAGTTTGTTTGCTGTAAGCAAGTCGTATTTATGTATGTATATGTACATCACAGCTGATTATTTTTTAAAGATGTAAAAGCTGTCAAAGTCTATATAAAAAAATAAATTGCTCTCTCATAATAGTTGTTAAAAACGTCAAACTCCATATATACAAAATTTAAACATTCAAGGCTGCCAGATTTGTTTCAGAAAGGGATGCAAATTTTGGTTTGAGGATTTGTTGAGGATATTAAAAAAATTGTGGATTTTTTTGAGGAAATTATGTAATAATTGCATCTTTTATTAAGTTAATAAAATTTTAACTTTACACAAAAGTAAATAATCTTAAAGATTATGCAGATACGTATCATTATAAAGAACTTGTAAAAGCAGTTCTTAAAATGCTAGCGGTCTCTACAAGCAACGCATTTGTAGAGTTCGTATTTCTACGATTTTAGCAAAAAACAAACTTCGAGATAGCATGTAGTATAAACTTAATATCCACTCTACGTGATTTAGTACAGTTGAATTATCGGCAGCTATTTTTTATTTTTAAAGATTTGAAGTTTTTCCTTTCTTATTTAAATAAGTGGCAAACAGCGTAATACAAAATTTGTGGAATATATTAATGACAAAATTAGAATGTTAATTATGAAGTTTCACTCTTTCAGAAAAATAATAAAACATGTCGTTTGTCAGTTTCTTAAGGTTTCGTTTTTCCCAATATTCCTTTTGCAAAAAATGCTCCCAATTAATTACGCCAAATGAAAGTGCGTATATATATATATTTTTTTTTTTATTTTTATCCATTCATTTTTTTATTTTTATTCAATAGTAAAACAAATGTTTTGCACAAATATATTCACTGGATATTACCATAGCCATTATATGTTAATATTAATAAAATCTGTTGCCAAGAATTTAATCCGACATGTTAAATAATTTTAATTCTAAAGTTATATTTAGTACGGTCAATCTGAAGTTTAATATACATATGTAGTTAAGTAAAAATATTCATCTAAAAATTATATATAAAAAGAAAGAAAAGAATACTTGCTAAAAACAAAAAAGTAATTATTTTGAATGATAAATCGGATTTTTTGGGGATTTTTTTTTTTAATTTTGGCCAAAAAAGTATTTGACAACTCTTACTATATTTACATCCAACTTGTCTGTAACATTACTCTTAAGCTCTAACATTTATATATTGAAACTTTATATGCTCTTTATTTTTGTTGTTTCTCTTTACTTTACTTTTTTGATTGCTTTATAAGAGAATTTTTCGCCACCAACGACATCAAAATTATTGGCACATAACTTGTGACGGAAAATTCAGTACTATTGTAATTTCTTTAGTACTTTTTGTGTCTGAAAACACCGCTGCACCGTGGTTTCAATAGAAAATCTAGCTGGACAAAATTTAAAAAAATCGTTCTTTGGTTTGGAACAAAATTACTTTTTGTCTATAGCTAAGACCTTGATAAATCCCATCTAAAATAGTTTCTAAATTGACTGTTTTGTTTTCATGGAAGTGATGCTAGAAATGTAACAAATATTTGCTTATATTTATAATATATACTAGTGATGTCAGATAAAAATTTGAAAAAATATTTCATTTCGTTGTAAAAATACATCTTTTCCCTTTTTCTTCAACAAATTTTCCCTTCAATTTTCCCTCTTTAATAAAAATTGTCGAACTTTTTTTTAGTTACATGAAAATGTATACAGTCTCAAGTGTACTGAATCAATTATTTGTTTCGAATAAAAACATATTAATTAAAAGCTATTTATACAAATATAAAATCTTAAATAAAAATACGTTAAATGTGTGTGTTTTCCTTTGAAAGGTTTCAAAATATATTAACCAAACTCTTGCCCTTAGTTATGGGAGTAATCGGAAAGCCAATTCCAACAGGTACATTGATGGATTACAATATTTTGACTATGGTACATATATGTAATTATTCAGATTATTTACTTCAAGATTATTAGAAATTAAAAACGAAAAACCATATATATTTCGTTACTATTTATGGTGAGAAATATAAAAAAGTTATAATACAATTGAATATAAATCATTTATCTAGAATACAGTTTTAATACTAAATTATTTCGGATTTTTTTTAACATTTATTTATGATTTGTTGCTGTTTTTGAGAAAAATTTTAAACATTACAATAATTCCCTATATTATGACAAAAATCGAAATTCCCTCCCCTTTTCCCTTTGCTTTAAATTTTGTACAAAAATTCCCTCAAAAAGGGAAAATTCCTTCTATCTGACATGATTGACCTACACCACCATAGGTGCATTGGTGCTAATGTTTGTAACACCCAAAGTACCTTAATGTACCAATCGGGTCGGAATCACTTTCTGGCAGCAAATTTAAAAATAATTCAATGAAATTTGGTACACAGGTCTTTTATGGTCCAAGAAATGTTTTTCACAACGATTTTTGGAAGTAATTTTTTCCGTCTAGATTTCAATTCGAACCATAATGCGTAGTTTCTGTGTAGCATTCTAAGTTAGGTTTTCTTAAGTAGGTTTTCTTAAACAAATAATAATGCTTTTATTCGTGTGTTTAAAAAAAGTTTAATGGCATTAGCATTTCATGGAATTGTACTCTTTTATATTAAAATTAAATATATTAAATATTTAATTTATAAGAAAACGTTTAATAAAAAAGATATATATATATATATATATATATATATATATATATATATATATATATATATATATATATATATATATATATGAATATTAACTTTTTGGTAATACATTCTTAGACTTGGGTTTTTTTCTTAACAACTGATGAGTACAAACTTAATAATTTAATAATTACAATATTTCAACTGTCGTATGACATGTTTAACATTTTTGGGCAAAAGACTGTTATAGTTATATCCCGTTTACATCTAGTAAAAAAACGCTTTTTTATATTTTCTTTGTTTTTCCGGTTCTTAACTTTTTTCTCATACAAATAATTTAACTAGTTAAATGAAAAAAAGTTTTATAACTGATTTATACATTCGGGTGGCATCTTCATGTACAAAATTTTAAGAAAAACAAAACAAATAAAAAATATTATAATTGAAAAACGAAAGAAATATATATTAAAAGTATTTTATTTTTGATTGTGTAAAATAAATTCATTAAAATATTGCTATATTTAAGGCATTTATGATTGTTAAACCCCTATTCCGGGAGGACATTTGTATGAAGGCTAGGTAAAATAATGGACCGATCATAACCAATTTCAATACGCTTCGTCCTTGTGTCATGAAAATCCTAAGTGACAAATTTCATCGAATTGTCTTCAAAATTGTGAGACATCGTTAGATCGACTTAAAAAGTGATCTGAGTCGATTGGTACTTTATGTTAGTTGTTATTCACTGAAGTGTACGTACTATTTCGGAAAAAACTCCGTCAATTTTTGTTGTTGTTTTTCGTTTAATTGTTTGCAACCACCTGTCGTAGTTATTTTACTGGATTTTACAAAATTTTCATTCGCATACCTTTTGGTTTTCAAGAGTTTTTGGGAGCTAAATCTTAAATTTACTCATTAAATACTCAGTGTACTGAAAAAGTAAACGAATGAACGTGTTATCATTTATATGCAAATATATTTACATATATTAACTTCTGCACGTTACAACATGGATCAGTTCAAAAATAGAAATCAATATTGTTTTATCGTAATTTACGTATTGAGTACCTACTTAACTGTGTATTTCATATCATGTAGGGAACAGAGATTTATGTTACTCCCGTTGTTTAATTAAACAAATTAATCTCACTAATAATTTTACATTACAAAAAATACTATATATATATATATATATATATATATATATATATATATATAAAACAAATAAATATTCGGACTACTATAACGAGCAACAAAATGTATTTATTTTTGTTTTTATTATATACGAGCATAAATATCAACATTTCATTTCTGTTTAATTCATTAACTTATAGTGATAAGAAAAATCTGTGTTTCGTTTTAACCTTAAATGCCGTTGTTTTTTATTATTATTATTATTATTTTATTCAATAACAAAAACCGTACGTATACAATGACGCCAACAATATTGGTGAATTTTAATTTATTTAAATTTTGTTCATTCTCCGATATATGTACATACAACCAGTGACTGACTGAATCTGTTTTGACGTTTCTCTTAAAAAAACAACTGTTCTCTCAAAAAAATTTTTTTAATCTTTGTTTATTCTTTTATTTTATTATTACTTTTTTTGTTTTTGCAATTATAATTGGTGTCGTTTTTTGAATTGTTTACAAATTTTATTAAAAAATAAAAAAAAAGAAATAACTTAAACATCATCAACATCAGATACTCGCAAAATTCCCGGAATATTTGTCAGTCGTGAAATTCTGTTTAAAAAAATGTAAAATGATGTTGTTAGTGCTGTTAACACTAATGCGACGCATAGTTAATTCGACGGTTATATTTGTTATATTAACTATGTATTTAGTTGATTTTGTTTTGTTAACATTTCTTTAACCTCTTCTTCATTTGGCCTTTTGTTTTTGTTGTTTTTCTTAGCAAGTGTCTGTGTTAGAAAATTGATAAATGAGTTAATACTAAAATACTACTTTTGCCAATATCTACTGGTTGCTACACTCATGAATATAATACTAACCAGTATTGCCAGAAAATGTAATTAATAAAGTGCTAAATCGTCAAAAAAATTGTGCTAAACTGTTTTACAGCAGCAAATGGCAATGCTAAATTGTTTTGGAAAGAAAAATTCATATTTTTGCTGCCCTAGTTTCTGGTAAAATATAGTTGAAATGACAACTTAAAATAATTTTTCTTCAGAATTATTTGTAATAATGGGAAATAAAGTAAAAATAGGGATTATATTTTAAAACTGACAACTAATACCGCAAATTTACTAAGAAATTATTTCAAAAAACCAAAAAGTATTTATTTAAAAAATACTGTAAAAAAGTGCTAAAAAGCATTTTTATAAATTGTCAATGCATTTCAATCTGATTAAATGATAAATCTGATAAAATGACAACACTGGTACTAACGCATTTATTTACAATTCGTAAGTTAATACATACTACATACATAAATATGTATCTATGTACATATGTATGTATATACGATGGACATTCAATAACTTCAAATTTTTTTATAAATTCAAATTTTAAAAATATAAAAGGTGATTTTTCCATTGGTATACTTTATCTATTTTTGAAAATATGACTGTCTACATTTTTAAGAAATTATACTTTTTGAAATGAATTAAACACAACAGTGCTTTTAAAAATTGTTTATAGTTGGCTACATTCATAGATATCTATAGATAAATTAAATTGAAAATAATTTCCTAAACTATCTAAAAAGTCCTATTTAGTTCCTGAATTCATTTGTTCATTGTATAAATTAAAAAAAAAAGATATTACCCTTAGTATATAATATTTAAGGGACAATGAACGCAGCGCGGGCAGCAATCAGCTGTTTTTTCACGCGGCATGCAAAAAAAAGTAGAGTTTTAACAATTTTGCCGCTCGACAAATTTCTTCTTTGACTTTTTTTTGAAAACTAATTTTTTTTTGAAATGGCAATTACGTTTCCGCGCGTCATCGCTGTTCGACGGCAAAGCTATTATCGCTGATAGAGCGTCATTAAAATTGAGTCTTGAGTTTATGTGTTCCAAGAAGTTAGAAACGTGATAGGGTATTTCTGGAAGAAGAGTACATGAAAAGTTTAACAAAGCTTATTTATAATTTACGTTTTATTGAAATTATTTTTGTTGAACTTTTTATTTCAGGAATATACATATTAGTAACTATAAAATGCATTTACTCAAAAATAACACTGGTTTGCAAACAAAAAAAAAATTGTTAGGCTCCTTTAAAAATCTGTTTTTAGTTTTTTTCTATCACAACACAAATAAATATTTTTAAACGAAATAAACAATTCTAGTTTCTATATTTATTGAAAAAAATCCATTCAGCAAATTGGGGTATCCCTTCTAAAATAAATGTGAATACTAATATTGCATATTCCCTTCTGTATTCTTACTTTTAGGCTTATTTTGAGAAAAAAGAAATTAAACATTTAAAAAATTCCCTTTATTCCGCCAAAAAATAAAATACAATCACATTTTCCCTTTGCTTTAAGTTTCTTTGAAAAATTCTGTGAATCTAACATCACTGCTACGGATTGTGGTTTAAATGTTATTAGCTTAGCCCGATGTGCTTCGCTACGCCTATTGATGCGATAGGTCCAGGGGGAGTAGTACTACCCGCCATATTCTCATTTCAACTGCGAAATTTGATAAGAAAATTATTCCTAAAAAATTTTAAGACTATCACTCTAATTGTCCATTCAATCCTACAAATATTCAATTTGTGCAATCTATTGTCAGTTTTATAATCTCTATGCACAAACATATTTATTTTTGAAAGATCTTTATTTGGAAATGCCACAATCAGGAGAAGTTTAAATATGCACGATAAAATTGAAATATGTATGCGTTTTAAAAAGCACAAAAAAGGAAAATACTGGCTACGTCTGGATTTTTCTTTTTTTTTACAATTTAGTACAAAGTATTGAAATAGGAGCTGATCAATTTACTCTTCATTTAAGTTTCCTTTGGACATCTTTATAATTGCATAAGTAATTACATAAGTAAGTTCAAATATATGTAACATTTTGGGAATTGTGGGTTCGAATTTAAAAATCATACTTCGTTGTTACAGACCCTATTAGATTCTAATATCAGTATACACGTTCATATAAACATATATTTACATTAAACTGCTCTAAGAAAACTCAACTTTTAAATTTCGACTGTAACTGCCCCTAAGATTGATGTAAAAGCATAGTGCGCATTAAAATGGGAGAATTTCGACTTTTTCACAGTTATATATATATATATATATATATATATATATATATATATATATATATATATATTTCTTATGTTAATGAGCGGCAATTTTTTTCTTTATTGTGTGACGAAATTTTAAATTATAACATTTGATAGATTTGTGGTTGCTAAACACGAACGCAATATGGCAGATCAAAGTGGACCACGATCCCTGAATTTTTTTGTTGTCAATGAATACGATTTGTTTTTAATTTTCGGAATTTGGAAAGGTGGAAAGTTAAAAGAAAATTGTTTTCCCTATAGGACAATATTGTATTTAAATCGCACAAAATATATGTATTTGATTGTTATATTTGTCAAGTTGTTAATAACGAAGGTAAGATAAATAAAAAAATGTTTACAGAATACATTTTTATATAGTTTGAATAAGTTAAAAAAAAATCAATTTTTTTATGAATATAGAAAACTCTTAAAATAAAATTTTCCTTACAGTAATCAAAGTAGTAAAACAAAGTTGAAATTTATAGACCCTGAAATCTGGTCGGAAGAAAAGTATGGTTTTTATAAATTTCAAAAATAATTAGCAATTAAAGAAATGAAAATTTTATTTTTTAATTTTCTTTTCACTTAGAAAATATATTTTTTTTTTTATTTTTTTGAAATGAAGAAAAGGTAATTTTTACAAAGTTGTAATTTTTACAGTATCGTGAATAGTTGGAACTCTTTATATTTTTTATTAGTTCTTCATATACGATTAATAAAACCTACTAAATAAAGAAACTACAAACTTTCAGAATTGATACAAATTTTATTTAAATTGTCAAAAAATAAAATAACTACTCGGAGAGATAAGTGTTTTGCACTAAAAAATAAAAATAAAATATTTATTTTGTAAGATAGAGAGATACAAAAACGTTGATAAAATTAAGAAAACTAGAAATTTTCATTTGGAGGTTGTATATTGGATGAGGGTTTTTATAAGGAATATAGTGACACCAAAAACGCAGCTTCATGAAATCCTGAGAGAGAGGGTTTTGAATGTATTCCCTCGATATGACTTATTGTTTAAAGAGTTTGGAAAATTATAAATTGAAACCAATTTTAGGCTTTTCGCCAAAGTTTTATTTAAGTATCTAATTAAGTAGATTTTTTGTTTAAGACGTATGAATATTTATTTTATTTATTTGTCATATTGCATTCGCCATTTTGTTTTTTCCTTTTTTATTTAAAATCATCAAAAATAAACATAACAATAATTTTTTTTATTTTTTTAATTTTTATCAAAAAATTTTTTTGATTTTTTATTTAAAGGACTGTAGCTTACGGATTTATGAACGGTCGTAAATGGTCGTAAATGTTAGAAAAGACCTCATGGAATCCACCAGTATTATTACCAGAGCAAGTTGTGAAGCTTTTCGCTTAAAAAGTAAGCTGTTGCATATTTCACAAGTATTTTTTAAAAAAAATTTTATTTTTGAAGACTTTGCATAAATTTCAATATAATGAATTTGGAGTTTGCTTAACTTATCTGTACAAAATATTTTTTAAATTTTTTGAATATTTCGTACATAATTGTAAAGAAAACATTCATAGTATCTAATATGACTATCTAGTTCTATTTACGTATATTTTTATTATTTTTTATAAAAAATCGAAAACCATCGGAATTTTAAAGTTAGCAAAATTCATATTTGTATAAAAAATACACGAATTTGTCTGTTTTTTATGCATATTTGTCTGCATATGAGCCCATTTTTTTTTATTTTTTCAAGCGCATATTTTAATTTTTTTTTCATGCATATTTAAACTTGCCCTGATTATTACTATGAAAATGTCCCTTAGAACTGCTTGGCACTATGCTTTGAAAATTCATGATTTTGGAGAAAACAAGTATTTTTGATAAAAAGATAACTAGTTTATATGATATTGCCTTATGATGTAACGATTTTGTATTTTATTTATATATTTATTTTCACCTCTTTAACCTGAGACGGCACTATTTATAATAATTAAAAAAATTCAGCAAAAATATGATATTTTGACTTTGATATCTTATTATTAAGAAAAGGTAAGCCGCATTAATATAAAAATGTATAGGCATAAAATCTAAAGTCTCTAAATTACAAATCTGTATAAAGTTTTTCTCTCTACCTGGATTGAAATTTTTACCTAAAAATCGAACTATGAACCGGCAATTCACATATATATTTTCACATTTTATGAAGTTTAGAAATAAAAATTTTATTTAGAAGCGATTCAAAAATATTTGGAAAGTTTCTTTCTTTTTTCCCTAAAGATTCAATTCACATTCCATCCTGTATTATATAAGATCCAATACACATTTTAACTTCCACTATTTCTTGGAGCTTTTACGAAAAGTCACGCCGTATAGAAAAGAAAATATGCTTAAAACTGGATTACATATTTCAAAGATGCCGGTCTTCATCTGTTATCAAATATTCGAGTTAAATTTAATTTAAATAAATGTTCGTAGTTGTCTTTGTTATTCGAATAACGAATAAACATCGTTTTTCGAAGAACAATAAAATATAATAAAAAAACAAAGAAATCAAATATACTGCTACAAAAATATGACATTTAATATCATTTTTAAATATTGAATATTTTGGCTCCTTCCTATAGTTTTTATATTTTGTTATAGTTTTTATATTCAGGTTTGAAAATCTGTTTATAATTAATTACATGTTAAATCGATCTAATTATTTTTTAATTGTTTGATCTTTTTGATTAGTGAAGTGTATTATATTTACATAAAGTTAATAACATTGTAATATTGAATTATTAAACCAAATTCTGTAGAAAAACTTTAATCAATAATAATCAACAATTAAAAGATGATTTAAAAATATTTTTGAACGGTTTAAATATAAATTTTTTTCAGGTCAATTCTTTCAATAAAAAGAAATTAATTCAACTCCATTTCGTTCTTGCTGGACAATCTATTTTTTGAGCAGATTTTCTGAGAATATTTTCTCAATATTTTAAAAATAATTTTTAAAAATAATTTTTTTCTCGACTATTCGAATAATTGGTATTCGTTTTGTTTCACATATATTATAATTTATTATAAACATACAAATGAACATTTACACATGTACATTACACCACTCCAAAAAATCCGTATTTGGAATTTCGATCGTAACTCTCCCTTGGATTATTCTTTGGAATGTAAGAACATTTAAGTGGGGAAAGTTTTAATGTTTCACATTTTTTTTAATTTAGCTATTACGAACTTGTATCAGAAATGTACAGAAAAAAATTTTATTACTATTGTTTTTTTAATGTTAAATAAAATGCTACTTTTAGTCAAATATTGAAATATATAATATGAAATATATAATTATATCGTGAATAATCCCACGTAATTACTTTTTTTTTGACTAGATATAGAGTAGAAAGTATACATATATATTTTTTCCAAAGAAAAATAATTAAGTGAATTTATTCACGATATATTTTTTTCCATTTTTTTTTCATTCTTTCCATAACTTTGTTATTTAAATTTTGATTTTTTTTTTTTTCTCTTTTTTTAACTTTTGATGTCTACACCTTTTCTGTCAGTGCGATTTTAAAAATTTTTGAGATCTACGGTCATGCATCAGTTATACCAAATACAAATTTCCACTCTATACCCACTCCTTACACCTCATTTTTCTATGGTTTTATGAGCGCTAATTGAGAAATTTTTAATTGTGACAACTTTAGAGGCTATGTATGCAAGTTGGAGACTTTTCTTATACTACAATTTTGTAGCGTTTCTTTGGGAGAAAATACAAAAATTTTCAAAAACCTAAAAAAGGCCTTTTTTAAAAACGGTCGAACTCACGAAGAGTCATCAGTAGAACCGAAATATTTTAGGAAACATAAAACATACCAAGGTTTATTTTAAGAGGGGTAACAAAAACACTTTTTTCCCTCCCATAGGGAGTGAGTCGCCTTAATATACAGGTTTTTATTCATAGCAAAACTTTTTAACATATTAAGGACACAAACTCAATTTTTTATTTTTTTATTCTTATTTTTTGAATTTTTCAGCCATTTTTGACCCACACTTTATTAGAAAATAATTTTTTTTCTAATTTTTCCTAATACTATATTTATTAAAAATATCTACATATGTATGTACAATAGATTTGAAAAATTACAAGCTGCTACAGTGGAAAATCAATCGAGAAATGACATTGCGTACGTTATAAGCATTCTTGATCAAAATGTTGAGTTATACTAGAAAACCTTTAATTCCGTTTTTTTTTGACTTTTTTGGGTAGTAAAAGAATCAGGATTTTTAATCATATATATTTCTTCAAATATCAAAAGCATATTTTTAAGCATTAAAAAAAATAAATATTTTTCAAAATTTTTGGAGTTTAACTTCAATTTATTATAAAATTTTCTATAGAGGCCTATACAAAATGCAATAATTTTTAAAAATATTTCTAACATAACAAGATTTAGTTCTTAAAAATTATGCGAAAACTGCAGACCTTATTCAATTTTATCTGAAATAACTTACTAAAGCTTTCCATACAAAAACTACATGCAGAATTTTTTTATAACTCTTTGAGTTTTTAAAGATTAATATCTCATAATCTATTGTGCACTCCTTACAACAACGTATTATTTTATTTGTTCGTCAGCTATTGTATAGTCAACATTGTAAAGTTTCCTAGGTATGTGATTAAATTCGACTATAATATTATTTTCACTCAAAGTTTTTAAAAAATATGTATCAACTTAAAAACTAAAAATGCGTCTCCTGAAAAAATAGATTTTTTGAGTTATAACGTTCATGCAGCAAAGGAGCGATATATAAAAATGTATTGTGTGTGTTTATTTGTACCTTATAGACAGCTAAATCGCTGGACCGATTTTCCTGAATTTTTCCCAAAAGTAAAACAGGCTACTTATCTCCTTCCATAATTGAGATAAAAATAGAATAAAAATAGTACTACCATAGCAAAAGTCTTGAAATTTTGACGGAATAGCTTTCTTATTGACTTCCACAATTAAGATGAAAATACGATGAGTAGGACCAAGGGGTATCCTCCATACAGAGAGGGTATTCATTATCATATATTTAAAGAACTATTACATCAAAATTAATAAAATTTTATATGCGTGAAGTTAGCTCCGTGATATAGCTTCGTCTTTAACATTTTCTGTTAATTTAACAGAGGCTGTAAAATTAACAGAATCAAGTTATTTTTTAAAAATTGGCATTAAAATTGAAAAAATAAATGGTGGCAATAAAATCTGCTATGGAAAGTATTAAACCTACTGATGTTTTTAATTGGCATTAAAATTGAAAAAATAAATGGTGGCAATAAAATCTGTTTAATGATTTTCGTTACCTGAAACAGACTTCCCAAATCCCATTTGCCCAAATGACTTGTCGTCCGATTTTTTCCAATCATTTTTATTTAAATAAATCTATACCGATTAAATCACATGCAAAATATAAATAACTGAACACTTGATTCTACATACTGCTATAAAACAAAAAACGAATTTTGATTAACTGAATGAATTATTATCAAATGTCAACTGGTATGAAATTTTACCCTTTAACGGTATTATCTCCACATTTGTATCAGAGTCTGTTCCAATAAGTAAATGTATAACGCATTGTGATCCACCCTGAACTCTTTTTTTTTTTCTTTTTTAAAATATTTTACAAAAGTATAACAATGTCAAATTAAAAAAAAAACTAGAAACGAAAAAGATTTTAATACTTTTCAAAACACAAGATATTAAAGGTATTTACCATGCAATACATTCCAGAATATTATTTTGTATTAATACAAAATAACATAATCTAAAACACCCTTAAGAAATATTAATCTGGTTCCTAATATTCGAAAATAGTCAATTAAAAATTACATATAGTAAAGATTTGACCCATTGCATACATGACATTTGGCCATTCTAGCGTGATTGAAGTCGAAAATAAAAGTTGTCCAATTGAATCAAATTTTTGATGTGTTAGAAAATACTTCAAATAGATCAGAAATAGTCGATGTAATAAGAATTTACATTAACTTTTGGACATATTAATCATTGTAAAAAATTTTGTTTAAAATTGATGGTTCAAAATAAGATAAGTTCAAAATGAAAGAACTTTATAAATTTTAAGCCTATTGTAATAAATTGTACACCGTTTTATATTCGCTGTATTTTTTCGTTGAGAAAATTCATTTTCAAAAAAATTCAGGAAATAAACTAATTTTGTTTAATTTTTAGAGTATTAAAAAAATGTTTGGTTCATTACTATATAAAATTTTTAACAATCAATAACTTTTCAGTTTCACAGAGTTCATCGAAAATTTTACCATTATATGTAACAGCAGCATCCTCTCTATTAAATAAAGAAATAAAATTGTGCCCCATCCCCCCCCCCCCCCTCGAAGTACTGTTAAATCAATGTTACCCCTTTATATTGTTAAAATCATTTTAGTACAGTATGTAGTCAGAAGGCTTTCTGCTCTTTTTTTAATTGCATTATTTTTAGGAATGGATTTTGCTTTGCTATTTGAAAATATGTAATATATCTATATATATCGTCACCGAAAATCAAAACAACGTAACATAACTTTTCATAACTTTACAGGGTGAACAAAAAACTTTATAAAATCAAAATTAACTGTCCAAAAAACAAAATTTTTGGATTTTTAGATCCTTAAATATTGCCCAATATATTGGTGAAGAATATTTTTAATTATTTTAAATATTTTTCATTTTCTGAAACCAAAAAGACGTAACATCATTGCAAATTATAATTAACAAAATTTATAATTACAAAAAATTATAATTAACAAAAATTTTCAATGTTTCTTTGATAGCAAATATAAACGTTTTTTTTTTATTATTTTTTATGTGGTTATTTTTTAGAATTCTATCATTTGATGTTACGTTGTTTTGCATTTGAGATGACTATATATAAAGGAGTAACGTTACTGTGTTATTGACTGATTGCTGCTTTAACATCGCCCAGAACGAGGAGGCATGAAATTTGGACTATAGGTTTCGAACATTAAGGTGGTAAAAAGGGAAAAACGGACAAAATCGGTAACCTAATAACTCTTAAACTAATATAGATGCAAAATATTTTCTACCTATCGTTATTCATTTAAAAAACAAGTAAGGAAGATATAGTTGGCCAAGCCTGACATATGATACTCTACGCCATTGTGTAAAAATTCCGGAAAGGGTCTTATAGGGGACCTGTGGCCAACTTGTATTAAGTGAATGAGAACATATATGAAGGAACGTTTTGATACTTTTTCCTTCTAATGGTACTTTTCGAATTTTGTGATATATGGTTCCATGAAGAAGTCCGCTAACGCGGTAGCGTGTTAAATGCTGATATAATATAAATATGTTTATTGGTCGATATTTAAAATATAAAATGTATGTAAAACTTTTTAGCTTCAAAAATTAGAGTTAAACTATATTCGGGGACGTTGTTTGCATGAGGTTTAGGAGAAATAATGAACCGAATGTAAACCGTTTTAAAAGGCTGTTTCCCTGAATCAAAACAATTATTCATGTCAAATTTCATTAAAATACATATTTTCAAAATTGCAACCTGTACTTTATTCTAAGTTTCACAGCCAGCTAGACGGATCGATGGACATTCTTAAATCGAAATATAAAATGATTCTGGGAGTACAACTATTTTTTCTGTGCTTTACAAACAGCACCACATGTGGCGTAGGTTATGACGCATGGGTAAATTCCAATTTAAATTAAAAAATTAAAAAAAAAAGTATTTATGAAATCTTATTTTTAAAAGGGTCGTGTCCTTGCTGTGTATTATTTATCATTAATTTTTGACTTTTGTCATTCTAGATTGGCCGAATGTCACAGAATGCATTGACTAAATTATTGTTAAAAATACGCTATAAAAATACATATATATTTAAATCGCAGACGTAGATACTCAAATTGCTATCATATAAAGTTCCGAAAATGCTAAACTGGCAACACTATTTGTTCACCTATTGGTATTTGCCGTATATCTTTCTCATGTATACGCAACTACATATCTGCATACATACATTCATATGTACGTACGAATGTGCAGAAAGGCCGTCTCTAATGTATTAAACTTTTATTTATTAACGTTTTTCTACTAATTATTTTTTTGTTGTGTTGATGTTGTTTTCATGTATTTTGTTTTGGCTTTTGTATATTCTGTCTACGAAAAAGAAAGAAAAGAAAAAAATGCACAACAACGATAAATATGATAAAAATAATATAAGCCGCGCACTTGTTACACATGTAAAAATAACGATAACAACAACAACAATAGAAACAAAACAAAAACATGAAAAGACACATAATTACACACACGCACACAAATACATATGAACATATTTTTTGCAATTTCTGCACCCATCTTTAAAAGGATGTTGAACAGATTCCATTTCCGTTTCTTATCACCGTTTGTCATTCCCGTACTCCGACTTTGATTGTATTTATTGTAATCTCGTTTAAATGAAGTAATGTATGTATGTATGTATGTATTTAAGTTTGTTTTAGCTTTTCTATTTAGTATCTATAGTTGAATGTAAAATAATGCTTATATACATACATAAATATGAATTAGATTTAAACTTGATTTAATTTCTTTTGCCATATGCACTAGTACGTTACGACCATTAGAGCAGGCAGCATCTTTTCGATTTGTTTTTCTTTTGTTTTACACGCAACACATTTCTTCCCACCTCGCACCCCCCAACAAAACAAATTGATGAAATGAATGGAAACCAAAAATCATGCATTGCAAATACCTCTTTTGTTTTAGGTTTTCCTGATTTAAGTTTACCTTTTCAATTCTCTCATTTTGTTTTTATTATTTAAACATTGTTGAAAAAATCATCTCTCATACTCTTTTTTCATCTGCCTTTCGGAGTACACAACCTACAGCCAACAACAACAGCAATAACGACGACAACGAAAACAACTTTTTTTGTATTTTAATTATACATTTTTCACAGAATTTTTTCTTAAATCGTTTTTTTAACACTACTTTTTGTGACTTTATTATTGAATATTATTCTTTTTGTTATTATTTACACATTTTTTTTTGTATGTTAATTTGTTAAATTCTAATCAGTAAAGAGCAGATTTATTAGCAACAAGTTTACAAATTTTTTACTTTTTTATTTGGTTTGATAAAAAATGAATTTTGTTTCTTTTCACTAGCGTTTTTAACTTGTTGACGTATAAGCAACCGACTTTAGCTAAAAAACACAATACGTCCGCACTCGCCAAGAGTCACACACGATTTGGCTGAGAATGGCAACGAACATCGGGTTTTACTAACAAAATATCTGACAGTTAAGAGAAAATAAAATCAACAAATCAAAGACTGAAGCAAAAAGCTCACACATACACAAAAATATTGTCAACTTGTAGTGCTAGTTAATGTTTTGTGCATTTACACAAGTACATATCACAACAAAAAGTGTTTACTGAATTAAATTTTTAACATTGTTCATAATCGTAGTTTTTTATAGAATATCTGGTATCTGGAAAACCAAACAAACAGTGTCTCACATAAGTTTGTGAAGTTTGTCTTAAAATGAAATGATTTTGAGAAAAAAATTAATTTCCCTCTTATCATACATACATACATACATAAAGTGGTGGTCACGATTTTAGTCCACTAATCCAGATTTTTTTGCCTTAATTTTATTTTTCTAGATAAGAGATTTCAATTCTTTTACTACTTTAATATATTTCCCATGGTGTACTAAATACATTGCATCTAAGGCTCGAAGTATTACACCTATTATTTACATGAAATCGTCACTTACAAAAATATACTTACAGCTACTAAGAGACCTTTGAAAAAATGAATTTATAATTTAAATAGTATTAATAAATAAAACTTTATAAAATTTCGACCTTTTAAATGCAAACATTTTGCGCATAAATAGCTAAAGACTTCTTTAATTCGAATATTCGACAACTTATAGTAATCGCGGAAAATTCAAAAAAAATTATTACGCAAATTGAATGAAACATTGATAATCATTTAATTATAATCATCAAAAGCGTGGAAAAATATATGAAAAATTGAACGTCTTAGAATAAATAAGTTTTAAGTTACATCTTGAATATAAAAGATAAAATAATCAGTAATTAAGCAGCAAAAATCTTTTGCAAAAGAAGAATAAAATTTAAAAATTATTTTTCTAATGCATAAAGTATCTAAAGATATATAATATATACTTTCTAGATACCATCGGTCCAAAAATCTGCTGTTGATTTTATATGAAATATATTTAAAAGTTGTATTAGTATTCTAGTATAAAACAAGATTGTTAATACTTATAAAGCTATATTAAGCACTTGTATTCTTTTTTGAAACTGCACTACTTGTAATGCTTTTAAAGCTCCGTAGTGTAGCAAGCAACAATTGTTTTTGGTTCTAACGTACTTTAAAAAGGGTATTGTAATTTCCAGTAACTTCTTTGCAAAATTTGTGATTATTCTATTTTTCAAATTCGCAATTTTAGCTTATCATTCGTTCTTGTAGATGTTTTTGGCTTTTTTGCTTCTTTTATGATACTTTGAAGAACTGTCTACTATAATTGAAGGATTCAAGATATTTAAGCTGATATAATTGACAACAAAGGGAGAATTTTTGAACTTTTTACACATTTTTACGCCAAATGTTCACATTAGAGTGGCCTTACTTTATTAAATTTATTTTATAAATTCCTTAATATTATATAATAAACTTTTTTTCAAAGGAGACTTTGACTTTTTTTAAATATTTTAAAGCGGGCTAAGTTATTGCCACTTAATATATTTTTATAAATGACATTTTGGTGCAAATAGTAGCTTCAGTAACTTCGAGCCTTAGATGCAATGCATTTACTACATTATGGCCATTACATTGAAGTAGTAAGAGAATTGAAAACCTTTTTCTAGAAAGAGAAAATACACCCAAAAGAAGTTGTCGAAGCGGGGCTTAAATCGTGAACACCACTGTACATATTAATTTTAATGTTAATATATTAATTAACATAGGCATTTTAATGATTAATAACTTTGTGGTTTCTTTTAGATCAGGGGTTTCCAAGAGTTCGCGAAGTGTTCTAAAATAGTATATAAATTCGTTTGTTTTTTTTTTATCGGAATAAAAATGCATATAAAAGATCAAAGCCGATCAAAAAACCAATTGAGGTATTAAAATATCTAAAAGAGTCACTAAGTCTTGTTTAAATTGTCTAGAACTCGTGCGTGTTTCCCGAGGAATAGAATCCAGATTGATAAGTTTTACTTTCTTATAATTTTTGTTGTTGCGGAAAGTCATCGTATTTTGGTGGTTTAGTTGAAACAACTGAGAAAAGAAGTTCGAAAATGAAGAATTGGAAATTTCGCTTTATCAAGACTCTTGCAAAAGGCAAAAATGCTTGCAAAATAACTGGGAGTAAATCAAGCAACAATTTCCAGCTTTTAAAATCACTTTGATTTATCTAAAAAGCCTAATAACCATGGCACCCAAGTGTCATCTAAAACATCAAACGATCACGAAAGACCGAACACAATTGATCTGTATGAAAAAAATTTTCAACGAAAGAGTGCCATAATATGCGACCAGACACGAGTCCATAACTTCCCATCATGATCATACTCGGCCTCACCTTGCGCAACTAGTTGAAAACTATTTGGAAAAAAGTGGGAAGTTTTTTATTAAAAAATATAAAAATTAATCAGATACTGGGTTTTAATACTAAAAAACAACTTTTTATTTTTATTTCAATTGAAAAACAATTCTTGATGTTCAAAAAATAATAAAAATTCATCATATTTTTTGTTTTTTTTTTTTTATTTTCATCTATAATTTTATTTTTTTTAATTTTAATTGAAGTAAAAAATATAAAAAAATTACAAAAGTTGAAAATTATTTTAAACTATTTTCATCGGATGAAAAAAAATTCTAAACAACAACAATTTCATTGAATAAAAAAATATTTAAAATGTATTCACATAATACATACAAAATTCAAATAAATAAAAAGCAAAATAATGCGAAAGTGATTCGAATTCGTATTGCTTAGAAGAAAAATTTTATTGCCGCAATAATTGTGCTTCACAGGCAATACATCTAAGCAATAAGAAATTAATACGCCCGGAAGCAAAACAGGCAATAATTCTAGATAATCATCTAGGCGAGATACCGCCAGATAATCTTCTGGAAGATGTAATAAATAATTAGAAAAATTATCACTAAATAAATCTTGAAATAATATAATAAAGAAAACTTTAATATTTTGTAAAAAATAAAACGATCACATAAAATGGATATTTTTTTCCTAAAACCAAACAAATTTCTTCAATATATTTTTTTCATTTTTTAACAATTTTTCGACAACTGAAAAAATTGTGACTGAAAAATAAAAGTATTGCATTAATTTCTTCCAGATCATCTTACTGAATAAGTGGCGATATTTTGAAGATAAAAATAATGAAAAATTTAAAATTGTATATATATTTTTTTTTCTTGTTTATTGTCTAATTTTCTTTAAACTGATAAAATTACAATATTAGAAAAATATTGCTTTGATGATTTTCGTCCAAATAATAAAAAGAATTTCTTCTAGGAAGATATGTTCCAAATGTTTGTAGGGAAATAGTAGAAAATATATTTTGAAACAAAAGTATGAATAAATAATTGGAAGTGCTATATTTGGCTGGGCCGGATCTTTTATACCCTTCACAAAATCTATATTGCATAAATAAACAAATTCATTAAAACTTTAATTTTATTAAATTACATTTTTTTGAATTTACAAATATCAAACTACATGTATTTATAAAAGAAAACTTTTTTCTAAAAAAAATAAATGCAATCAAAGAAATCTTAAAGAATGGATTCATATTCATATTATCTCTTATTAAAATTTTTGGTTTAGCGTGGAAGTATACTTCATATTTTTAAATAGATATTAACCATGACATTGGAAACTTGTAATGTAAAGAGTCACCGAAAACTATTTTCTTGGGCATATGAATTAGGAAGATCGCTCAGACCATCTGTGTAGTATAGCCGAAAAAAGAAAGAATATAAAAAATTTCAGTTTTCTATCAACAATTTTTTTTCGAAACAATGAAAATTTTCAGAATTTTTAACTTTGAGTTCGAGAACTGATAAGAACTATTAAAAAATTTCATTTAGGAATTAGAAAAATTTTAGTTGTAAAAATTAAAATTATTTGATAGTTTCTACAAATATTTCAAAAACTTATATTTGTCTTTTATTTAAAAGTAGAGCCTGGCTAAAACACAAATCCACCAAACATGCTATACCTATATAATGAAATGATTTTTCATAGCGAATATGCTCATATTAAAAAAAAAATCAATGGGATTCATAGAGGAAAAATAATTTTTTTACACAAATTAAAGTAAAAATATTTTTTGAATTCAGAGTTTTAAAATGTCATGTGGCCTAGGGGTTAAGAATTCAAAGCTAGCGGTTTTAAAGTGTTTGTATAGGTTCGAATCGTGGCGAACAGAAATTTAATTTTTATTTAATAAATTTCAAAGACACATTTTTATTTAATTAAAAATATATTTGACATTGACTTAATCCGACATTTCAAAATTTTAATTTTTGTTTGAAGATAAATTATAAAAATATATTTCAAAGTCTTGGCCAGGGATAATTCAGAACCTAAAGTTTTTCAGGCACAAACCCAAGCCCTATACTACATCAATATGTTGAAATTTACCATCTTTATAGCTTATATAAAAAGCTTAAAACGCAACTCAAATCTAAATAATACTCTTTTATAAAAAACACATCAAAACGTGCCTAGAAATTCTTGTCAAATTAATTTTTTTAATAATGATTTTTTTTTTTTTGGAAAAACAGAAAATTGCAAGGACTTCCAGGGATATGAACTCAGGCTTAATGGTTTGTAGTCTAGAATTTTAAAACCTTATAATAGAAAAATATTTATATATTAATGTTTGTGAAATAGAAAGTATTATTAAATTTTGGCAGAGAAAATTGGAAAATTTTTTAATGCTGTTCTAAAAGATCGCTTAGAACTCCGCCTTTTTTAAAAGGATATTGCTGAAAAGAGAAATGTATTTATTGACGTGCGCCAAGATAGCAACGATTTTGAAAATTACACAACAGCAACCTTTTTACATACTTTTTGACAATTTTGCATTCCATTATATATCGCAATCTGGTCAGTTCAAAGAGGTAATATATAGCAAAAAGGAGGAATATTCTCTAGAGATTATAAAAACATTTCCGAGCAAAAAATTCTTGGATTGGTTTTTAAGAAATCTTACTTCATCCACCTTTCCCATATATCTCGCGATCTGGTCAGTTCAACGAGGCAATATATAGCAAAAAGGAGGAATATTCTCTAGAGATTATAAAAACGTTTCCGTGCAAAAAATTCTTGGATTGGTTTTAAGAAATCTTACTTCATCCACCTTGGCCTAAATTCTATCATATCTTGTGACACAGCCAGTGCCAAGAGATAATACTTTTAGAAAATGCAAATATACCACTTGGAGACTATAAAAAGTCAACCGTGTAAAAAATTATTAGATCCATTTCCGAGAAATCCAAGCTCCTCCATTTTGCCCTATACAAAATATAGATTCTACTGTAAATTGGAACACAGTCAGTGCCAAGAGATCAGGCATATAGGAAAAAAATTGTTCGACCCATTTCCGAGAAATCTGTGTTACTCCATTATAATTAAGAGGACAAGTTTTGTATGTTTCATATTTTTTTATTAAAAAAATATTTTTTTAAAAAACTAATTAAAAAATTATGCTTGCGTGTAGTTTTTTAAAATGTCTGCCAACGTTTATATATATATATATATATATATATATATATATATGACGCAGAAATTAAATTTAAATTTTAAAAAATTAATAAAAAAAATACGCTTGCGTGTAGTTTTCTACATTTGGCTGGCAAACAGTTTTTGTTGTTGGCTGTGTGGCTGTTGTTTTTACTGCTGTTGTGATGGTGTTGTGGTAGAATCTGTTGTTGTGGTGACTTCTGCTGTTTTTGTGGGGTTTGTTTCTACTGGTGTTGAGGTGGCTGTTGGCGTTGTGCTGACTCTTGGTGTTGCGGTGCCTTCACTGTCAACATTTTCTATCCAAATTTGCACTAAAAAGTAACCTCAAGTTGTTTTTAACAGTCGAATATGATATCATTTTCTTGTCTAATAAGGGTCACCGTGCGGGAAGAAGTGTGCAGCAGTTCTAATACTTTTTTAATGACCCTATGAAGTGCTTTTTTATGTGTCAAATTGGAGTCATTTTGAGGAACAGTAAAAGTCACTATTTCTGTCGAAATTCTAACTTAATACTATCAACATTACAATCCAAGCTTTGACTAAATAGTATCCATATTTATTTTAAAATAGTAAAAGAAAAAGAAGTTATTTTCCTATTGAAGAAGAGTCTTCGTTCAGGCAAAACAGTATCGCAGTTTTGATACTTTTTTAATGACACTATTAAGTGCTTTTTTCGTGTGACGAATTAGAGTCATTTAGGGTTATTCAAAATCGGTTTTAGTTGTACTTAGGAAAATGTGGCTTTAAATATTCAATTTAAGAGAAGAACTTTTAAATATAAAATTACACCAAATTGCTGATAAAATAAAATCAGGCGCGAATCCACGGGGGTAGGAATGGTATAGGAAATTTACCACAACAAACCTATACCTAAAATTTTCATATTTGGAAAACAATACACCCTGCTACAATGAAAAATCATTCGAGAAATTACATAGCATACGTTATAGGCCTTCTTGCAATATAGGAATCCATAATAAGTTTTGAAGGGTTTTGAATCATAGTCTCCAGAAAAATATGAATTTATAGGCGAAAATGTGAAAAACCCCATGTTTGGGATTTCCAGTTTTTTTTTTGTGAAATGTGGGATTTCTTCTACAAAAATCTTAAAGTTTGTTACAATTTCTCATTTTAAAAAAATTCGTTAAGATATCCTAATTAGCAAAGATTTTATTACAGATATAATATGTATAGTTTCTCCAAAAACCATGTTTATTCTCAAATAAATTTCGTTACTTAGCTAACATAATTCTTCATTATGTAGATAAAAATTTAAGTCAATATCTTTTACAGAACAGAAATTACGCTAGTTTAAAGTTTAATAAGATGTAAAATATTTGAAATCGGATAGGAAACAAGAAATTGGCATGCGATGAAATATTTTCTATGTGAGAGGTAACCTATTTTGAGCTACATATGTCCCCTATGCTCCTGAAGCGCATATGGAGAGCCATCCAAATTAAAAATTATACGCTCCTCTGCTACTACTATGTGAAATATTGTGTAAATCCAGCCAGCCGATTAGAAGTTAAAAAATTTTTTCCAAAAAAAAAATCGAAAAAATGAGAAAAGAATTGTGTCAAAACGTGGTGGAAGAGCAGATTTTTTACAGCAGATATGAAATAATAATTTATGAGAAACAAAATAATTAAAACAATTTACCTTAGTAAAAAAAAATACAGATATATTTTGAAAGGTTTGATGAACACATATATATATATATATATATATATATATATATATTTCTTTTTTACTTTACCTCACTTTATCACTCTTTTTTTTTTTTTTTTTTTTTTGTTTATTTTAATTTACGAAGCTTCCTTAAGATTTTTAAAAAGTCGATTACTTACCTTACCTTACCGATTGCTTACCACGGCAACTAAGTACCATCGTCTTCTTCACATTTCGTACTATCAGGAAAATAAGATCTTGGGAACACTAATGGGAGACAGTTTTTGTAACTTTATATTTATCCAAAAAACTAACTTTTAAGTGACTTTTTCGACATGTTAGTTAGTAAGAAATGTAAAATAAGTAGATCAGAAATCGAAATTAATGTTACTTGTTTTTGTAAAATTGTTTACTAACAGGAAAATAACATCTTGAGAATACTAGAAAGAGTAATTTTTCTGATAGTGGATAAAACTATCACCTAATTGCTACGAGGGTTTTGTCGTTGTGGTGGCTTTTGGTGTTGGTGTTGTGGTGACAGCCAGGGCTGTCAGATGTGGCGATTTTCAATCAATCAATCAACGTTCATGAATAAATTAATTCTTTGAAACAATTTATAAGTTTAGTAGGACCAATGTTGTTATCTAATGTTAGAATTATTCTTTTAAAAAATAATAACTAATGATAAAAAAAATGATAATAAAGTCCAAAAAATTTTAAAAGTTGATGACCTAAATAGGGGTTATATGTCAGAAAGCTGTATTTTAAGTTATATATATATTTTTTTTTTTTTTTTTTTTTTTTTTTTTGTTATTCAATATTCTGTGCTCGAAAATAAGACTATTTTTTTAATAATGTGGGCACCCATTGGGTTAAACTAAATCGACGACGCTGAATTTAGTATTGTTAACCATTTATAAAAGCGCTTGTTTTTGAGATATTTTATTTTGAAAGGCTAAAAAAGGGTTTATTTCGTTTTTAGCTTAAATTTAATAATACTAAATTTAATAATATTTAATAATCAAAAACAACTTTTAAATTAAAAATGCATTTTAAATTAAAATTTTCTAAAATGTATTTTAAATTTAAAATTGGTTTGTGAATGCAGGGTTTAATTTTTGAATTTAAACAGTATAAAAAATTAAGATTCCTTTGAAGTGTATAATAATAATTCTTATTATTAAATATATTTTAAACGCTAATAAACAACACTTTAAACTGCCAAAAAATATTACTATAATTCTAAAACAAGCTAACTATTGTTACCAATAAGGAACTTTTCAAACAAAAATATAAAAATATTTAAAATCGGGCTAAAACTGATTTAATTTATGATTGGAACATATATTCAATCAATACATTGTTTGATACATACACATAATGTCCCTTTCATTTCTAATTTTCAATTAATTTGCTACTTCCATAATTAACTTTAAACCCAAATATCGCGAATACGAGTGCTAACTTCGAAAAACGGCTGTCACCATTGAATTCAGCATACTCGAATTAGCTTTACTAGTGGAGTGCCCAGTTTGTTAAAATTTGCAACTAGCACAGTGTTATTATTAACTATTGCAATTATCAGTGGCTTCGTTAAAGCTGAATTTACATATTATATATTATATAATATTATACATATTATACGAAATTTTAAGTACTAAACGAAATAAAATGATTTTGGCGATTTCTGATTAACAATTTGGCGACAGAGGCTCAAAAAAATCTGACAACCCTGGTGGCAGCTGCTGTTGTGGTGACTGCTGCTGTTGTGGTGGCTTTTGGTATTGTAATTGCTGTTGGTGTTGATGTGGCTGTTGCAGTTGTTGTAGCTGCTGCTGTTGTAGTGACTTCTGCATTTGCTGTGGCTGTTGTTATTGTGATGGCACTTGCTGTTGTGGTTGCTGCTGCTGTTATTGTTGTTGTGGCGAATGTTGTTGTTGTGGCGAATGTTGTTGTTGTGGCGAATGTTGTTGGTGTGGCTGCTGTGTTCGTCGGCGTTTATGCTGCAGGCGATTGCTGGTGCGAAAACTGTATACATCCTTTCCTTTTTTGGGCTCCCGCAGCAATCACCGCTGGAGCAGCTGCAGCATTCTCGGGAGGCACATTTATTACAGATACAGCGAATGTAATTGGTATTCGAAAATACAATATATATATATATATATATATATATATATATATAAATATATATATATATATATATATTTAATATTAGATAGATAGAGAAGGTTGATGTGATACCAGAAAGTACCACATCTCCACCCAGAGACCGATCAGGTCCATTGTGAGTCCCTTCGTTGAAATAGCTGTTAAATATAGAGTATAGATTGCAGAAAATAGGAGAGTAGAATTAGAAGATAAAAGAGTAGGAATGAGAACGAATCATATAGGGGGATTAGCAATGTTACCAATCCCCCTAGGGTTATATCCCTGATTCTCCCTTAAGCAGTCGATTCCCATGACGAAGCCTATGACGTCTACAAGATCTGCGTCCCGAACGTCACTTAGCCCGCCGAGGAATTGGCTACCCAGCCATTTCATCCTACGATGCTGCAATCGTGGACAATGGCACACAATGTGCTCAATAGACTCGGTCTCGTCGACGTCTCCACACATTCTACAAAAATCGGAATTGCTAGCGTCCCATCTAGACCTCATCTTCCCTATCAAACAGTGACCCATTATGGCCCCTATCATGATTCTTAAGCTCTTCCTATTCAAGCCCAGGAGAGTGCTAGTGTCTGCATTGTTCAGTACCGGCCATATCGCCCTCGACACTCTACAGTTCTCCCTACTCTCCCATGCCGAATTGGTTCTGACCAAGATCCAATCATTGATCTTCCCTTAGAAGAAACTTAGTGGTGGTTTCACATAGGTTTCCCTCCGAGACATTCTTTACTGCGCCTTGCCTTGCCAGTTCATCAGCCAGTTCATTGCCTGAAATATTGCAGTGGCCAGGCACCCAGCAGAGTCTCACCATGTAGTCCTCCATCAGCTCTCTCAGAGTCTTTTTACAGGCAGCAACTAGCCTGGATTTCACCAAATGTGTCCCCAAGGCCTTCAGAGCCGCCTGACTGTCCAAATAGAGAACGACCTCGGTACCCCTCGCAATGTTTTGCCTGATTATTTCTGCGTCTTTCAGGATGCCGAGAATCTCAGCCTGAAAAACGCTGCACTCATCAGCGGCCATGTAATCTGATGCCCCTATGGAGTACAGATTAGCCTCACCATAGCTGATCTCGTATATGATCCTGGAATGATCTGGTCTTGATGAACATAATAGTCCCAATTCCTTAAGTCTCAGCAGACTCCTTGCTGCCATACCCCTCACAAACTCTTCAATGGGTAGGAGATGAAGTATGACATCCAGAGCCGCCTGTGGTGTGCTTCTCATTGCACCTGTAATGCCAATCGAAGCACACCTCTGTGCCTTCTACAAAAGTTTCCTATTACTCTTGCGTTCCAGTGCCTGCCACCAGACAGAACAACCATAAGCAAGGATTGGTCTCACCACCGAAGTGTAAATCCAATATACAACTTTTGGTTTGAGCCCCCAACTGTTACCTATGGAGTTTCTACAGGTGTAGTAGGCATTAGCCACAGCAGGGGTGAGAGTACTCCCCCTTGCGGTGTCCCACTAGTCACTAGTTTTCTTAAGCATACTCCACCCAAGCTCGAATTGACAATCCTGTTGCTTAGCATGAGAATTATCCATTCGATCAAGAAGTCATGTACCTTAAGATCCACCAGCGCCTGTTTGATAGCGTCAATCTTGATATTGTTGAACGCTCCCTCAATATCCAAGAACGCGACCATGGTATATTTCTTATACCGAAGTCCTTATTCTATATAACCCACCACATCACTCAGCGCACTCTCCACAGATTTACCCTTCAGATAAGCATGTTGAGCACTACTCATGATGCTGGAGCTACCAGAAGATCTTAAATATAGGTCTATCAGTCACTCTAAAGTCTTCAAAAGGAAAGACGATAGGCTGATAGGTCTACAGTCCTTGGGTTTCGAGTGACAGCTCCTACCACCTTTAGGTATGAATATGACCCTTACCTCTCTCCACCCCCTTGGTATATGTCTATGTACCAGACACCCTTTAAAGATCTCAACCAGTAGTAGACGAACTACCAACGGTGCCTTCTGCAACATGGCCGGAAAAATACCATCCGGGCCAGGTGACTTATAAGGCTCGAATGAATTCACCGCCCATGTGACCTTCTCAACCGTAATCAGGTCTCTTACCACTGTTTCAATTATCCCACTGGTGGACTCTGTGAAGAAGTGCTCTCCCCCACCTGATTCCTCCATCAATGGATCCCTACAATCCGGAAAAAAGCACATTAAGTGACTCAGAACTAGACTCTGTTCATGAACCATCTGATCTCTGGATACTCCCAGGAACACTAGGGTCCTTTGACAGTATCTTCCTGAATCTAGAAAGTTCATTGACACAGTCAATGGCCCCGCTGTACTTAATCCACGAGGCTCTTTTAGCTCTTCTAATGTTCTTTTTGTACTTATTGAAACACACTCTATAGGTGCTCCAATCTTCGTCCTTACCAGTTCTATGGGCTCTGTTGTACAGCCTGCCAACTGTGGTTACCTTTTCTACCACTTCGTCAATATTATCTCTCGACAAGAACTCCATCGAAGTTCCAGTCAATCTTGACCCCAGATCCCGCCCGAAAGCATCCCAATCCGTCCTTCTAGGATTCCTAAAAGGTTTCCCTTCAGAACCCATAAAGTTCAGATTAAAGGTTATCCTGCCATGGTCAGAGAAAGTGCACCCCATAGTCACCCTCCAATCCTCAACTAGGTCCCTAGAATTAGTCAATGTGATGTCTATTACCGAATTCCTATCCTTCGTCCTGAACGTAGGGGTATTACCCTTATTACAGATTAAAAGATCATTCGTAATAATGAAATCAAATGTTGACTCACCTCTCTTATTGGTATCCCTGCTACCCCATTGACTGTGGTGTGCATTAGCATCGCAACCGAGCAATAGACGTACTCCATTCCGTCTTGCGTACTCGGCTAAGGCCCACACCCTGTCATCTGGTGGTTCCAGCTCCTCATAGGGCATGTACACCGAGGCCAAGGCCAGTTTACTGCCTCCCAACGCCTATCCTTGAACGACCGTTAGATCACCATAACTGAAAGAATTAAGAAGAATTAACTGAAGTTCATTCTTCACTAGAATACAAGTCCTCACCTTGTCCTCAGTGGACGGCTTGAACACTTTGTATCCTTTGGCCCTTAAACCACAGACCTGGTTATTATATAGTCAAGGCTCCTGGATTAGGGCCACATCCACATTGGTCTCACTGAGGTAGGTTATTAATTCGGTCGAGGCCGCTTCACAATGGTGCAGATTTATCTGCACCATCCGCAAACCTCTTTGGCTTAGTAATTTTTCGTGTAGCGAAATTTGATATAGCCAAGCCCGAACGTAACAACCCCCCCCCCCCCCCCAATGAGTTCAATTTCTTAATAGATTCCCGATCCACTGCGAATCGGAAATTTTTTCCTTGGTTCTCTTTACAAGTCAGTGAAAAGACAAGTTTCCATTGACTTGTATTGATCCCCCTATTCTGTCCTTCCAATATTCCCAGTATGACTTCCACCAGCTTAATGGGTAGTGGAATCCACACCGTGACTATTGGCCGCAGAGGCAATTCCGACGCTGGTATAACCTCCAATTGCGCATCTGGACAGAGGTTGCCACATCTGTCAATCGCGGCTTTCAGGAGTTCAAAAGTTCCTTTGTTACCGCAACCAACAGTCTTGACGCCCCTAGTCCAGTCTGCACCCATGAAGGCTATTTTACCCGGCCTGTGCCTTGCCTGGAAGATTTCGTCCATAAGTCTGTCCTCAATCAGCCGACACATTTCCGTACTGATCAGCACGGTCAATGACTGCTGCTTGAAGAATGTCCGACTTGGACGAATCCTTCCCCTTTTTGAACGATGAAGGTTGTTCATCACCAGATACTACTCGCTTCACTGCTCCCTTATGAGAATTTTTGAGCGGGCCACTTGGTGCCTTACCAACCTTCTTCGCAGATGGAATCTGCTGGTCATCCCCAGACCTCACTCTTTTTATGGTCCATTTAGGAGGACCCTTAAAAGAGTCATGCGGTACATGACCTGCTTTCTTGGAGGTAGAGGGTATCTCATCTCCAGGCAGAGCTCCCCTAATGGACCTTATTTAAGATTCCTTAGCGGGGCTCGCAAGAGTTTGGTTTACCCTCTCTACTCTCTTCTTAATGTGTTTTGTCCCACTACCAATCCTTGCTGACCTGTCATTTCCCTTGAGAGAACTTACAGGACTGCTGGATGGCTTGTGAGCACCACCATGCCGACTTGTGATTCTAGAGTGCTGGTAGACACGGACTCTTTACCCTTACGAGCAATTTCCGGACCTTTCTCTACCTCCACTTTAAAACCATCGGGATAAGACAATCCCAAGATATCACCGATAGAGCCATAGGTCCGTTCAAACCTGTAAATGCTCTTTCGGTATTTCATGCGAACATGCCTATCCCGCCCGTCTAACAGCGATGGGTCCTTCTTAGCCAACTTATTTAGTGCAGCTATGGAGGTCTTAAGACCGTTCTTCGCTTTTTCATATCTCGTTCGTCGGTTGCGGCCTGCTCATCCATTGGATTTGCTACCGCTTCCTGCCGAACAATAGGTTTGGCCATAGGCCTTGACATGCCTGATGCCCCCGTCGAGCTCACCTGCTTCATACCCAGTGATGACGCAGTGACTGCAGTTCCGCTTTCATTGCCCCGATCAAGAGCAGAGACAACTGTTGTCTCATGTTCCTCATCGGATCCAAGAGACAGGTCCTCCAGTCCCTTCGTCGCACTAGATCCTACAGGGTCCTCCGCCGAGTCCAGCAGGCTGTCCTCCTTCGTCAGTTGGGTCATTAGTTGTCCGTGTTGTATGAGGATACTCTTATGCAGTCTTAGCAAGTCCATGTCATCGTCCTCATCCTCATTCTTCCCCCCTTTCCTAACGTCGTCATTGTTTTCCCCTACCTCGACCCTATCCCTAGCTCCTATGTCAGCGTCCGTCACTTCCACTTCCCTAACCCAATCTCCTTTGTCCATTGTCCCTTTGTCTCTTTCATCCCTTAACCTATTTGTTTTTATATATTTTGCTTCTTCAATTTTGTCCCACGAGTGAGCACGTAAAAAATAGACGCCGTCACATGCGCCGTCACTGCGCGATAATTAAAAAAATTATATATATATGAAAAATATGAAATACGAAAAAATCTTTTTCCTTCCTATCCTAAAAAACAAAAAACATATTAATATTAATATTTTATATTTTGTATATAAAATCCATTTTTTAATTATTTTTTTAAATTTAAATTCAATTTCTGCTTTATATATATATATATAAAGCAGAAATTGAATTGAAATGTATATATATATATATGTTTTAAAAAATATAAAACAATGAATTTTTTTTTCTTTTATTTTAAAAAATATTTTTTTAATAAAAAATACGAAACATACAAAATTTGTCTTTTTAATTATAATGGAGTAATACAGATTTCTCAGAAATGAAATATCGAATTGCTTACAAGTTGCTTGTTAGTTTACAGTCCATCTAGACGTAACTTAATATGTAAGATTTTTTTCTCAGAGAGTGTCAAATTCGCTCTCTGAGAGAATTATTTCATATGTAGATTCAATTATTAGTATTGTAAGATGTATTATGAGCAGTGTGATGTGAAAAAAATTTTCAGCCAATTTAAAATAAAGCTAAAATATGCTAAAAAGTTCTCTTAAAATGCTAAAAATAATGCCAAATTAATAAATTACTTTTTCAGTGGTATATTTGTATTTCGTGTTAATTTTATATAATTTTGATCTTATGTTATAATTGAAAAATAACGGATTATAAAACAGAGAAAGAAAGAGAAGGCAATATATAGAAGAATTAGTAGAGAGTCATAAGCAACTATACAGAAACATTTCCCAACAGCTCCTATCTGCTGCCATCAAGTCATTCAATTCAGATGATAAATCGCACAATATTCTCAAGTTTTTGCTATATGTATAGTATTTATTATCCAGTTCGTTGTAGCATTTCATACCTAACCATATAAATCAATGGTGTTGTAACTTACGGTTTCTCAACATCCTCACATTATCAACAAACCCCTTAATCTACATCTATTCGGTTTCCTATAATAATAACCATTATAATACTTAAACTTCTTTATCAATTCTACCCCGGGATACAAAACCCTTGACACCATGCAATCAGAACATGTGATGTGACTATATTTTTTTATCTGGCTGTAGAAATTTATAATTTTGAAATTATTTAAGGAAGAATTCGAGAATTTATGTTGTGTATTTTGTTTTAAATTAATTAAAATCGAAACCGTCTTACAAACAGTGACCACTATAAGCATCGATCGTATTGTAACTTTATTGTAAAATGTTGGAATTATAGAGGGAATTGAACGGCTTTAATATAGCACAAACGATAACGTTTCTTGAATGGTATGAAGATGAACACTTAGCTGAGTTTTTGGCCACGGATGTAAAATATATATAATTGTATCCAATGTCCAAGAAATATAAATTCAACACCAAGGACGTAAACAATTTCATCAACCTGTTTAGCAACTTAAATCTTCGCAGCTATATGTAACAATGGAAAACAACATATATAACATCAATACCTATAAAAAATATCATATTCCTTACCAACAACGATTTCGCTATCTATTCACAAGCACAAAAATTTTATGGTGCACAAAAAATAATTTTCTAATGAAGAAAATTTTTGAATTTTTTGACATTTCACAACAATTTAAAATCAATGATAACTCAATCAAATTTATAAAATAATTTCAAAATTATAAATTTCTACAGCCAGATAAAAAAATGTTAGTAATAATAAAAAAAATATAGTCACATCACAAATAGTAGAACAGATCCATTCTTTTAATAAGTTCATGTCTAAATATTATATATTTAAAATAACAATGTATTTCAAAGAAGTCTCTTTCAAAACTTCGAATATATTTAGTTATTTAATAGTTTTGAAGCACATCTAATATTAAGAATTAAATTCATTATATTTAATACTATACCTTTCCTAATTCTGGTTTTTATTAAATTCATGAAACGGATTAATTAATCTATTGACCCAACCAATCATTTGGTATTCTTTTCCTTTTTTTAATTTATTTACTTTTTGCTGGTGCCGATTTTCAGAGTTACATTCGTTAATGTATATATTTAAGTAATTTATTATAGAATTTATCCTTAATATGAAAAATGCTAGCAAATTTTAAATTAATAATTAAAAAATGCTAAAGAACATGCTAAATGAAAATTTTGCGGCTAAATCTGAGTAAAATATGCTAAATTTAGCTGCAAAAATGCTGAAATGGTCACACTGATTATGAGACTGTGTGATGAGATTTCTCTATAGAACTATCTTATAAGATGAACTGTCAAAAAAATAGACATATACGAAAGTTTGTTTGTGCGTGTGCATGTGTATTTTGGTAATTACTAAAAAACAATTTTTTTGTAAAATTGTTTTCTTTTAATGATTGATTTAAATTTTTAGAAACATCTATATAAAAATTGTGCTAAAAAAAATGGGTACGAAGTAATGTATTCATCTAACCATATATTGGCTTGATTATGGTCAATAACCATTTTTTATTTTCAAAATGGTAAAAATGCACATTTTTGGTGGTCCCAGGACTTCTCGGGATAAAAACCCTACATATAAGTAAAAGTTCATTTTAAAAATGTCATCGAAAGGAAAACTTCTTTTAAAAATTGCATTTCTTTTACACTTAAAAAAATAGAAATGCATCCAAAAAATAAAAATTAAAAAGAAAAAAAGCAGTAAAAGGGCGATATTGTGCAAAACCCTTATTAATTAAAAGGTTCGAACTAAATGTCGAAATATATTTGTTTAAAAATTTGCCTTGGAAAGATGATGATAACGATTTTAATAATTTTTGCAGATTAAACATAGATCGGTTCCAAGTAATGCAGAACATATGCAACAAAATTGAGTTTATCCTAAATGTTAAATTAATTTTTAAAGTATTCAATTTACAACTAAATTAATTTTATAAAATTGTTAACATATATGGGAATTTACAAAAAATATGTATTTTTGAAGATGAATTTATTTCTTTTTGCAAAAGCGAGAAAAATACCGTATTTTCTCTATATAAAAGCATGCACATCAAAAGCAACAAAATTTCCATATATAAAAAGTGACACACATTTTTAAATTTGTTGCATTTTTTAAGTTAATGTCAGTTTTATAATAAAAATAATTGAATACAGCATTATTTATACTTCCTTTTGTTATTTTTTTTTTCTCTTACTTATAGTTTTTTTTATAAAAATTATGATTTGTGATGATATATCCCAATGCAATTTTTTTTTTTTTGTCTACATAGATATGTTATGTAATCTCTAAGATTTAAATATACTCTGCTCAAAATCCATTAAAATCATTTAAAGAAGTTACAGGCTAAGACCACTGGAAAGCTTATTGAATAAAGGTATAGTTTTTTATTTCTGTTTTTATAAAAGGAACGTTTTACAATTACATATAAATAGATGAACTTTTTCCTGAAGTCTATAAAATTAATCATATTAAAAAAAGAAAAGTACTTTATTCAATTTAAAATCCGGTCGTAGTGGATACATACACTATGACCGGATACGCAACATCCGATAACACGGTATATGTCAAGGTGTACATCTTAAACCGCACAATTCCAAAAAGTGATTATGGGAATAAGGAAGATTTAATTATGACTGTACTTGAAACAAAAACTATGTGCTTTTCTTTAGAAATCGAAGAAAATTTCAATCTTTTTAGGTTAATAGGTTATTAAGAAGCACAGAAATTTCATCATACGTAGAGAAATATCTTGTTTAATCTATGTTTTGTCATGGAAAAAATGCGAAATATATTTTAAAAATTTTGAAGCATTGAATTAAACATAATTGCTTCAAAATTTTAAATCATGTGGTCTAATTCTTAGACGCAAAACCATATGGAAAAATTTTTTATGCGGCTTTAAAATTAGTGCAGTCCAAAATGTTGTGTAGTCAACAAATTTAAATGGAAACTGTTCTAAAGAAATCAATTAATTGAAATTTAATTGCATCAAAACTGTTTAATTTTACAGAAAATATAAAACATAGAACAAAACTAAACAAAATATCAATCTGTTGCTATTATTGTGCACACTCTTATATGAAGATTGTAGTGTTTTATTTCCGTTTTTGTTAATAAACAAAATTAAAGTTCTTTAAAAGATTGTGTTTTTGTTAATCCTTTAATATGTATGTAATTTCATAAAATTATCTTTTCATTTGTGTTTTTGTTAATCCTTTAATATGTATGTAATTTCGTAAAACTATCTTTGATTGGACCAAAAATACAAAAAATGACACTCAAATGCGAGCGGCGATTTCAAGTAGAACAAAGTTGACAATAGCTTTCAGATACATTGCCACAGGGGACTCCTTTAGTTCTATCGAGTTTCTAACAAGAGTTTGATAAAGCACAATTTTTGTTTTTATTCCATGCGTGCTACGTGCTATTTTTGATGCCCTAAATGAAACTTATTTTAAGAAAAGTATATACCATTTAAATTTCCGCTGAAAAAAACGAAATTTTTTTAAGAAATTGAGGATATTTTATCATTATAATTCGTCAATGCACTTGCGCCATTGAAATGTAATTTCAAGAATCTATTCTGGAACTTCTTCGTTATTACTATGCAATTTGTAATAATACAGAATTTATTTAAATATATAGTTAAAATTTAAATTTATTTTCATAAACAATTTGTACAATTTAGGTATATTAATTTATATAAAACACTTAATTATTTATAAGAGAAAATATTCGAGTGTGTGATGGAAATCGACTTCAAAAACGAAAGGAATTGAAATTGAAAAAATGTGTGATGTATTTATTTTTTCGTTTTCTTTATTAATGAAAATTACAGTAAAATTACTTTTTATCTAATTTTATTATAAAATTTTAAGTGTTCCACGAAAATTATTTCCTTGGTTTTCAATAGTGTTGTATCTTACGAGTATAAAGGAAAAATAAAGCATTGTTCCAAAAATTATTCTTAAAATCGATTGAAATTTATCACAACTTTTCAAACCGTTCGATTTGAAAACGATCGATTTCCATCACATACCTGATAATTACATTTTTTACAAAACAAAAAATTAAAATTTAATAATTTTCATAAATATATAAATAACTTTTACAATTCAGGCACAATTATTTATAATAAAAGAAAATATATATATTTTTATTAAATTAATATAATTCATGGTACTTTAGGAATAAAACTAAATAAAGAAAATAAATTACATAAATTCATATTATGTTTCTAAATCAATTTCTACATCTGTTATTGCAGAACAAAGGTTGTCAGAAAAAAGAGTGGAATTTTTAATCCGTGTACTGTTCTGGTTTGATGAAGCCTTTTTCGCGAACATTTTTTAATTTTCGCTGTGTAATTAAATTTTAAATTTCGCCCATTAACTCGCATCCATCCTCGATAGTCAACTTTTGTAACTGTTTTGCAATACTATTTATTTCCAAATGCAGTAAGTATTTTCCTTTTCTTACAATATTTTTTCTAATGTTTTGTCCTGTTTACTTGCTTGTAACGGTTTATTAGGAGTTTCATATCCAAAATATTCTTCACAACCAAAATCCTCATTTTCTTCCCAATTTTGAATATATGAACTTTCCTAAAAAGTAAAAACAAAATACAGAATTAGAATGGATGGAGATCGCTAATGATTTTTATAATATATGGCAACTTCCCCATACTCTAGGAGCCCACAGTGGGGTCAAACGCAAATTTTTTGGTAATAAATCTGAATCTCCTAAACTACTGGTCGGATCAATTGAAATGTATGGAAGAGTTGTAGAGGAGGACCTAAGCTTTCAGAAAAATCATCTTGTAGTCACCCTGTGATAACACGAGATAAGCTACAGGGTGTCAAAGTTTACTACCTCGAGTATGTAAAAGTTAAAAAAAATCGTAACTTGTACAAATGAAGTCCGATTTTAAAGATTTTTATATTTCTTGAAAGTGCTTGGCAAGATAAAGAAAAAATAAGCTTACTCATCTAAGTTATCTCTTACAGTTAAAAAGATATTTACGCTTGAATTTTGAATTTTTGATTTTTTGGCTCGACTTTCTTTCGTTTTTCGGGAATAAGTCCGGAGATATATGAGATAAAAATTTTTTAAAAATATTCTGTAATTTGCTACATATTTCAAAATAATATGCTGAAAGAATTTTTGGATTATCTCAATTCGTCTAGACGTGAAAAATATTCAAAGTTAGCACTCTGAAATTGGCATGAAAAATGGCTATTTTTTTACAAAAATATAGTACAATTCATTCACTTTTTTCTCAAAGTTCCGTTAATAAAAAAATTTTTTCCTTATTAATTTCAAAAGATAAGGCTTCATAAATGGTTAATAAAGAAATTTTGAATTGATTTAAGTTTGCACCCTACATCCAGCATTGGCCGAAAATTATCAATTTTAAAAAATAGTTTCATTTTTATCGATTAATAAAAAAAATGTCACGCGAGCTTTTTTAAATTTGGTACCCATATTTTTTATAGAAATAGATTTAGAATGATTTAACACTAAACTGCTTCCCGCCCGGCCAAAAACGAATGCAGGAGTGGAGATTTTATGTTAAAAGTCAGTTTTTTTAATGACTATTTTTAAAAGCATATTAAAAGCATATTAGCATAATATTTTTAATATTATTTCTTATGTAATGTATAAAACACAAATCAAGCTTTCATTCCTAACAAAATCAATAAAATAGCTCCAATTATCTATTTTTGGTAATTTTTCAAAAATAATTTTTTTTTTAAAAAATAGCTGAAAATCCAAAAAAATTTAATTTTTTTAATACAACTCCACTAATTTTGCAAATACTTTAAAAATGTTAAAAGAATATAAAAATAGACTTATTTACCAATTCAACGATATATAAAATGTTGATATAGGTCATTTAATAATAGTAATATAATGGCCTGAAAACTAACAAGTCACGTCAAAAGTTACAAAATTCACTATTTTGTTCCGTATTTCCATATGTGTGCATACGTAACACTCAACTGCATTGCTGATTTTTGTTACGAGATAATAATATTTATTAATGAATTTATTTAGTGTTCATAATTTTTTTCTACTGAAAAGGTTTTTAAAATTACCTAAGTACATAAATAAGTATATTTTCCTTCGTTTTTTATTACATTTTTTTAAGTTTTTAAATAATTTACCTAGCTACTTAATTAATGTATTATAACAAAAATGATTTTTTTACAATCGCATAGGTACATTTTTTGACGTACCTGTTTAACACTACAGGTCATAAAAATAAACTGAATGAAATTGGGGGTTTTGAGCAAAAATTTAAATTTTTTAATTCATTTTTGCCTGTCACCATTTACCTGATATAAATATTCTTTTTCTATATATAAGTATCCTTATAAATATGCAGATTTATTAGTGAATTTGCCATTATGGAGATTACATTAAAACACTTTTCTATTTGCAAAGTAATCTGGGATAATCTATCTGATATTATAAATCGTCCAGAAAAAATAAGAAAACTCATTGATACAGTAGTATCTTTTGGTTTAACTCTTACTGCAGAAGACAGTTTAAAGCTCGAAAATTTTTATAAATCATACGAAAAAAGGATGCAAGCTTCAGATTGGTCAATACCAAAGTTCAAGAAGAAAAATGAAGAGTGGTTGGAGGGAGAAATACCAATTTTCATCGGAAAGCAGAAAAAGGGTCGACCAAAAATAGGTTACGATGAAGTTCAGCTAAGAACAAAGAGGACCAAACAGGAATCTATTTTAAATTCACATACGAATGCCGAAATAAAAGATACATTTAAAGCTTTAGTAACACGTACGCAACCAAAGGAAGTAGAAAAAGTTATAGATGTGTTACCAACAGCTTCTCCCAATCTATTACATCGGATAATCCAAAGCATAGTGACACCGAAATCAACATCGTCCTTTACCTCTGAAGATGCTTTAGCTCTAATATTAAATTTAGGATTATCAAGAAACCAATACGAGATTTTGAGGAAATCTGTTAGCGAAAAAGTATATGATATCTTTCCCAGTAGCAAATCAGTGAGAGAAGCGAAAAGTAATATTTTACAGCCTATGGAGCACCCGGTTAATACTTCTGTTAAAAGTGCTAAAGTTAATATATTGCAATTCTTGAAAATACTGCCTCTATAATTATATCTACCTTCAGCAATGATAACATTGAAAAATTCAAAGACTCTGAACTTATTTTAATATTCAAATGGGGCTGCGATGGAACATCAGGATTTTCGGAATACAAACAACTGGATGGAAGTAATTCTGGAAATAATTATTCCTCGCTGTTTATAGCGTCTCTGGTACCACTTCGAATGCGCTTAAATAAGCCTTCCTCATCGACAAGAAATGACTCGCTTTTTGATGATATATGGATAAATTTAACTCCAGGTTCCAAATTTTTGTGCCGTCCAATCCTTTTTGATTACACAAAAGAAACCACGGTTACAATAAACAGCATTGTCAACCAATTGGAAGAAGAAATTAAAGCATTGACCCCAATATATGTAAAAGTATCAAACAGAACTATTAAAGTTACATTTCAACAACAATTAACGATGATTGATGGAAAAGTTGCAAACGCTATAATGTAATATATGTGGAAAAATAAGTTCACAATTTCAGGATAATTCTGAAGTCCTTCTTAATAAAAATTCTTTAAAATTTGGAATGTCACCACTCCACGCAAGGATAAGATTTTTGGAGTTCTGCTTACATCTTGCATATGATATATTCCCGGGCAGGAAAATGCTACAGTAAAAAACAATTTGGAACTTCACGAATTACGAAAAGAGGAGAAGAAAAGAATTCAAAAAACAACTCGGATTAATAATTGATAAACCCCTACATGGCTATGGAAGCTCAAATGATGGAAATACAGCAAGACGTTTCTTTGAAAATCCGGAACTCACATCTTCAATCACAGGCATTGACTTAAATATTTTGAAGCGTTTTAAGATTATATTGGCAGCCATTAATAGCAAAAAACAAATTAATGCGGACAAATTTAAAATTTTTGCTTACGAAACTAAAGAACTACTTAACATTACATACCCCTGGAAATCAATGACTCCAACAATTCACAAAGTATTGGCTCATGGTAAAGAGCTAACAGAGGAAGCACAGGAAGCCCGAAATAAAGATGTTAAACATTTCCGACTCTTCAATACCCGAAAATGTTCGAAAATAGCGCAAAATATGGACTTAATGGAATATTTATTAATATCATCAGATCCAGTTATATATTCTATAAGAACACGATGGCTACCAAAAATCACTCTTGAAATAGAAAAAGAGGATTCCGAAGCTAAGGAAGTTAAAAATTTGCTAACGTTCGATGTTTCTGATTATTTTCAAGAAAATCTCTAATAATATCTTCGATAATATATTCTTAATAAAATAAATATACGGGATATATGTATAATAAGTATGTAAATATGTAGATCAAATTAAATAAAAATTACTCAAATAAAGAATTTACTACTTTATAATAACAAATATATACCTACATAATACATTAGAAAACTAAAATGTTACGTATACACATGGAAATACGGAACAAAATAGTGAATTTTGCAACTTTTGACGTGACTTGGTAGTTTTGAGGCCATTATATTACTATTATTAAATGACCTATATCGACATTTTATATATCGTTGAATTGGTAAATAAGTCTATTTTTATATTCTTTTAACATTTTTAAAGTATTTGCAAAATTAGTGGAGTTGTATTAAAAAAATTAAATTTTTTTGGATTTTCAGCTATTTAAAAAAAAAAAAAAATATTTTTGAAAAATTACCAAAAATAGGTTATTGGAGCTATTTTATTGATTTTTTTAGGAATGAAAGCTTGATTTGTGTTTTATACATTACATAAGAAATAATATTAAAAATATTATGCTAATATGCTTTTAATATGCTTTTAAAAATAGTCATTAAAAAAACTGACTTTTAACATAAAATCTCCACTCCTGCATTCGTTTTTGGCCGGGCGGGAAGCTGTTTAGTGTTAAATCATTCTAAATCTATTTCTATAAAAAATATGGGTACCAAATTTAAAAAAGCTCGCGTGACATTTTTTTTATTAATCGATAAAAATGAAACTATTTTTTAAAATTGATAATTTTCGGCCAATGCTGGATGTAGGGTGCAAACTTAAATCAATTCAAAATTTCTTTATTAACCATTTATGAAGCCTTATCTTTTGAAATTAATAAGGAAAAAATTTTTTTATTAACGGAACTTTGAGAAAAAAGTGTAAAATTTTTTGTAAAAAAATAGCCATTTTTCATGCCAATTTCAGAGTGCTGACTTTGAATATTTTTCACGTCTAGACGAATTGAGATAATCCAAAAACTCTTTCAGCATATTATTTTGAAATATGTAGCAAACTACAAAATATTTTTAAAAAATTTTTACCTCATATATCTCCGGACTTATTCCCGAAAAACGAAAGAAAGTCGAGCCAAAAAATCAAAAATTCAAAATTCAAGCGTAAATATCTTTTTAACTGTAAGAGATAACTTAGATGAGTAAGCTTATTTTTTCTTTATCTTGCCAAGCACTTTCCAGAAATATAAAAATCTTTAAAATCGGACTTCATTTGTACAAGTTACGATTTTTTTTAACTTTTACATACTCGAGGTAGTAAACTTTGACACCCTGTAGCTTATCTCGTGTTATCACAGGGTGACTACAAGATGATTTTTCTGAAAGCTTAGGTCCTCCTCTACAACTCTTCCATACATTTCAATTTGATCCGACCAGTAGTTTAGGAGATTCAGATTTATTACCAAAAAATTTGCGTTTGACCCCACTGTGGAGCCTTTGATGGGAAACATATACGTATAAAGGTTCCATCAAACACTGGATCTCAATTTTACAATTTTAAATGATTCTTTAGTATTATACTGTTCGCAGCAGTAGAAGCAATTTTCGTTTTACTTTTGTGGATGTTGATATACAAAGGTATATATTTCATGTGAACCGATTCAGTGATTGAGATACAAAATGAGAAAAATTAAGTAAAATAATTTGTTATGAAAAGTGGGAGTAGAAAAGGAGGCGGAATCCAATAAATAGGTCATATAAATCTTATTTCCCTCTGAAATATTCAGGTGTCAAAATTGATTAAGTATAATATAATTTTACAAAAAGTGAGCGAAAAAAGGGTCATGGCTTACAGTTAGGATATGGTTTAGCCTAATGTTCCTTCAAGGAACAAACTATTTGAGTGACAATTTTCATGAAAGTCAGTCCAATAGTTTTGCCGTGAAATATTCACAAACAAATAAACATAAAAAATTACAAAGTACTTTAGTCATGGCGAGTTTGAGTAAACATAGATTATAATTTATATAAATGTACACCCTCGTAAATTTTGGTAAAAATACATATAAGATAAATGTTTAATGCTAATAAAAAACTATTGCAATACACCTGAGTCCAATATGAATTTCAATAGATTTCTCTGCCGGACTGACAAAAATATTTGTCATTTTCGCGGAAAAAAAAACAAAAAAGTCGGAGGCATTTATCCAAGATAAATTTTTAATATTTTGTACTACGAACAGCTACCCTCTAAATAATTAACATTTACTTCTAAACTTAAAGACAAAAGCCGTTGCAAAGAGTTTAAATCTCAACAAAAAAATATTATTTTAAGAACTTTAAGAAATCATATTATTTAAAAACAAGTTAGAGCGCTATATTCGGCTGTACCAAATCTTTTTTTTACAAACTACAAGCGTTGCATTTCCTGGAGCTGAATAATTGAAAATCTCTGTTTCCTGCTTCTTGAGCCTCTTCTGTAAGCTCTCCAAGTGGAAGAATATTTCGTTCAATTATAATTTCGCCATGGCACAATACTTTATGTACTGTTGGTGTCATTTCTTTCTATGGATATAGAGAAACAAGTAGTTTAGATATTTCTGTTGCATATTCTCCAAATTGAGCAGAGTTAATTTTGTACTTACTAATAATTGCCATTAATAGTATGTTAGTCCTTTCCGAAATTTCCGAAAAACCTTCCTGCTGTTTTTCCATCATTTGTACTTCCACCAGTCGGCAGAGGTTTGCCAATTTTTAATCCCGTCTCCTCTCTGAATTCATCCTGGATTCTACTTTTCTCAGATATTCTAAGTGTTTTTAAATCCTCGTTGTTTCTGGTAGGTTTTGTTAAATTTTCTGGCACACTTCTATACTTTAAATCATATGCTATGTGCAGAAAATGCTCCATGAACCGTATTCTGGCGTGAAGTGGAGATATTCCGAAAGACAGAAATTCTTCATTAATATTTCTTACTTTACCAATATCCGAAAATTGTGATTTCGTCTCTTCACATAGTGAGCATTTCCAAAAAGAAGATGTTTCCGTAATGGCATTACTAACCTTTTCATCAATCATTTATATATATCTATTAGATATATCGCACAGGTATATATATTTACAGGTATTCTGTGAATTTTCATTAGGTAAAATATCTGAAAGAGTCAACTTGGAAGAATACCTATACGGAATTCATTGATATTATATGTTGCTGTTAGGTATCACCGGAAAGGATACTTGTAGATTGCCACTAGATAAGTATATAAAGTTTTAACCATCACGAATAGATAAATACATTTGTTAAATTTAGGTAAACACCATAAATGTAAACTAATAAAATACTTATTGTTAAAATAGACATTTTTTGTTTGTTTTGTCATTTTAAATTCATTAATAGAAATATATGAATGGTTAGAAAAGGATAAAGATTTACTTAAATTTGGGAAATGTGGCAACGCTATTAATAATAAAAAATTTTTATTAATTATTTTTATAAAAATATTTTATGTATAAATATTATTAAAAGTATACAGAAATATGCATCGTTTTCTAAGTAATTATTCACGCAAAGCTAAAGGCAAAAGTTGCAAGTTTGTAAAAATTATATATGCTAAAGGATAAGCTTAATTTTAAATACATATTTTTAAAATTTCTTTCGCTATTTAGAAATAAACCAAACAAAAGGCAAAATTTGGGGTTTTTGGAGAAAATACAAATTTTTTAATTGTAATAACATATTTGTTTATAAAGATATCTTAATGAAATTTGCAAAAAATGTGTATCTTATTAATATAAATAAAAGCGCGTTAACCAAATTTCAATCAGGGGTAGGGTTTTCCCGAATTCCCAAAAAAACTAATAAAAATTCCCAAAAATGGGATTTTTTACATTTATGGCTATAGAATCCACATTTTTCCGAAGGTCCGTAGATTTTGATTTAAAACTTTTAACAACATATTGAGGATTCCTAAAATATATTCCGCTTATAGATTCGTGCTTTAGGATTTGAGAAAAAATGGTCTAAAGTCAAAACTTTCATATAAAATGGGTCGAATTCGGGAGGGTGTGTACCATGACCAATTGAGTTATTGGGCTTGTTTTTTATCTCAAAGTCATCTCTGTGAAGTTGCCTTTCAGAAAAGTGTAAAACTCTTATATGTTGCTAAAGAAAATTTTATTTTAGATAAAAAAGAGTGTAGATACTTTTTCGGCTAAAAAAACACAAAAAGTCGTCTTTTTGGAATTTTCAAATTCAAAATCGTTTATTTTTGGACTCGGTAAAGATATCGACTTTAATTTTTTTATTCAATAGATAATTTTGTTCTTTAACTAGATAGGAAAAAAATCTAATAAAATCGGTCGGAAATACTAGGATATATATGAAAAAAACTGGACCAAGAACATACAAAATTATGGTGCTTAAAAATTCAAACGCAAATAACTTGAAAACTATAAGAGATAAATAGGACATGTAAGCATGTCTTTTTTTATAGGTCTTATCAGGGCCTACAACAATATATAAAAATATTTGAAATCGGACGAGAAACAAAAATTTGGCAAGCGATTAAAAACGGATGTTATAATAAAGAATACGCCCTATAATGCACAGTGGGGCAGAATCGAAATTTTTTAGAAATAAATATGTAACTTCTGATCGGCCGGTTGGATTTTCATGAAATTTGGTATAGGCGTAGCAGATTAGTATACAATATTAAGTTTGGTAGAGTGCACAACAAACCCCTCAGGGGCAGAGCTAAGGGGGCTCAAAGTTAGGTACCTCTGACATAAAAAATTTTTAATCACTTGCCAAATTTTTATTTCTCGTCTGATTTCAAAATTTGAAGTCGATATCTTTACCGAGTCCAAAAATAAACGATTTTGAATATGAAAATTGCAAAAAAGACGACTTTTTGTGTTTTTTTTTAGCCGAAAAAGTATCTACACTTTTTTTTATCTAAAATAAAATTTTCTTTAGCAACATATAATAATTTTACACTTTTCTGAAAGGTAACTTCACAGAGATGACTTTAGGATAAAAAACAAGCCCAATAACTCAATTGGTCATGGTACATACCCTCCCGAATTCGACCCATTTTATATGAAAGTTTTGATTTTAGACCATATTTTCTCAAATCCTAAAATATATTTTAAGAATCTTCAATATGTTTTTAAGTTTTAAAGCAAAATCTACGGGACTTCGGAAAAATTTGGATTCTATAGCCAAAAATGTAAAAAATCCCATTTTTGGGAATTTTCATTAGTTTTTTGGGAATTCAGGAATACCCTACCCCTGATTGAAATTTGGTTTGAAATCGGACGAGAAACAAAAGCTTGGCAAGCGATTAAAAATTTTTTATGTCAGAAGTAACTAACTTTGAGCCCCCTTAGCTCCGCCCCTGAGGGGTTTGTTGTGCCCCCTTCCAAACTTAACATTGTACACTCCTCTGCCTATACCAAATTTCATGAAAATCCAACCAGCCGATCAGAAGTTACAGATTTATTTCCAAAAAATTTCGATTCTGCCCCAGTGTGCAATGTTGTGATCCTCGCGGTCACGAGCTATAGCAATAATGTCAATTGACCATTTAACTCTTGGTTTCATTCTTTTAATTTGATTTCTTATCTGGTCGATATCATGAAGCAAAAATGGTAGGTCATATTTTCAGTTCTAAAATATGAATAAGTTTAAAATTTCCGTTCTGTAGTCTTGCTTGTCCTCAGGGTTGTCAGATTTTTTTGAGCCTCTGTCGCCAAATTGTTGATCAGAAATCGCCAAATTAAAATTTTATTTGGTTTTTCAAAGATATACTAAAAAATTAACTAAAATGTTAAGTGCCGTACTTATAATTGTGTATAATTTGTAAATGTAAATTCAGCTTTTACAAAACCAATGATAATTGCATAGCTAATAATAACACTGTGCTAGTTGCATATTTTGACTGGACACCCTACTGATAAAACTAATTCGAGTGCGCTTAATTCAATGGTGACAGCCGTTTTTAGAATTAAGCACTCGTACTAGCGATATTTGTTTAACTATGGAAGTAGCGAATTAATTGAAAATATAGTAATAGAAATAAAAGGGACATTATTTAATTTAAAAGTTGTTTGTTAGTACTGTGGTAAATTATTAAATTTAAGCTAAAAAACTTAATTTTTTAGCCTTTCAAAATGAACTTTCTCAAAAACGAGCGCTTTCAACGTCGTCGATTTAGTTTAACTCAATAGGTGCCCACAATGTTAAAAAAAATTAGTCTCATTTTCGAGCACAGTGTAATTGAATAAAAAAAACAACTTAAAATATACTTTCCTGACATATAGCCCCTTTTTAGGTCATCAAATTTTAAAATTTTTTAGACTTTATTATATTTTTTAAAAGAATTATTCTAACATTATATGACAACATTGGTCCTATTGAACTTATAAATTGTTTCAAAGAATTAATTCATTTATTTAAGTTTATTTTATTGTGACAAAAATCGTTAATATCCTTAATATATTTGAAAGATGATGGAAAACAAATTATCAAACATTTAATACATAAATATTATAAAATATATTTTTTGGGTATAAAATTTCATAAACTTAAATGAAGTTATTTACAAATTAAGGTTCTTAATTTTACTAGATAGGCAAACACTAAAAATAGTCTATCTCTAGTATTGTTTTTCTCCACAATTGCCTATTTAATTAAATTTTAAAATTAGCAAACAAATCGCCATGATGTTATATATCGCCAAAAAAATTTACCATGTCGCCAAACGTTAAATTCAGACGCCAAAAGCAATTAAAAATCGCCACATTTGGCAACATCTGACAGCCTTGCTTGTCCTTGGTGTATTGAAATTAATTGTGAGTTCGTATAGTCTAGTATCTGGACTTCTGTATTATATGTCTCAAATAATGTAAAAACTTATTAAAAACTTCATTTTCTAAAAAGAAAAAAATAAAAGGAAAACAAAATTCAATTCAGATGCTATGTTCTAATGTTATCTTTATGTATTATTCTGTCGCGAAACTTAATTTTTACCTTATTGCCTAAGTCTTTTTTTACTTTTTGTTTTTTGAATCGTGGCAATAGTTTATTTCTTTGCCATATAATCTTTTCCTAGTTGATAAATTTTTACTTGGCGTGGATTATTTTTTGACATAATTTTATCCTGAGCCTTTTTTTAATATTTCTACTAAATTATGTGGAACCTTGTTGAAAAGTATATCTACTGGTTTGTTTTGTATAATTGAATGTATTGTATTATTATATTGTAAAAATCTTCAATGTCTTCTAAAAGATTAAATTCCTCTTTGATACATCTAGCTATTTCAATTAAAGTAGAATGGACTTTCGACTTGACCATTCGTTGTGCCATTTCGCGGTGTTGGAAATTGTTGAATGGTCTTGTATGTTGGAAGTTGTTGAAGGGTCTTGTTTGTTGATAATTGTTGTTATTATAATTTTGTGGTCTTTCCTGACTAAAATTAAATGTTGGATTGGCAACATCGAATGTCGAACTTCCTAGTTCCATTGGCTCTGGTTTTGTTTGATATTTTCTATTATAATTTTCATTAGGACGTGAGTCCTTATGACTGCGATTAGGGAAATGTAGAATATTATTTCGTTTATTAAAGTGATTAATCTGCGGTTTATTAAAATTTAAAGCGAAATTAACATGAACTCTATTCGCTTTTAAGTCTTGTGCATTTGCAACAGCATCTGGTAAACTATATAGTGAAATCGAGAATAAGATATCAGCCAAATGTGAGTCTATTCCTATTGTTTAGTTCTGTTGTAATGTCAGAGTTCGTTCCGTGAGTCACTATACTTTTGTTTATCAGGTCGGCCAGTTTTTTATTAACTTCGTTGTAGTAAGTTATTATCGACTGTGATCCTTGACGCTAAGTTCATGTTCGATTATGTGTAAAGGACATATTAGTCGTCTAGATTTTGCATAGGCAAATTGTGATAATTGCGATAAAATTTAAAACTGTGCCATGATTACTGAAGGTGTCGTTGGCCTCATTAATAATTTTATTTCTTAAAATAGTCAAGGCAGAAAAATAACACTTGCTGCCTTTTACGTATATTTTCATGGAATTCGTAGCTAACGTTTGAATGTTTTCCGTCAAAAGTTGACAAGGATTTTATTACGAACAGGGGTTCGTTACAACGTACAGTAATGTTAATTTTTTCTTCCCCAAATTCTCCTACCGTATTGCAAGCTGTTAACGCGCCTAAACTCCTAGTCAGTTCCTCTATCCTAGCTACTAATGATCTGTACTAGTCATTTCGTTTTCAAGATTAGTTCCAAAACCTCTAAACAAATTTGATAAATAATCTATTTCTGAATCCAGTTTCTTTTAAATTTACTATTGAACAAAATTTATCTATGCAAATAATGAAATAAAGCCAAAAAGAAATTTATTTAGAATTAGCGTTCTCAACAAAATTATGAATACATTATATGTATGAGCAGATTTGTTTTGCAATGGAATTTGCTTGGATTCTAAAATCAAAAACTAAACTTCCGCTCAAGTGAAACACCGTATTGTTCAATTCAAAAAGTTTTATTAACAGTGATAATAATAAGTATGTATACTAAGAAGAAGGTTCTAAACAAACAGAAGGTTCTTTTTAACGAAAGCTCAAAAGGAAATTAACAACATCTGCAATATTTTAACGATCTAATGTAATAAAGAAAAACATAGAATTAAAACATTACTAGAACAGAGTTGCCAGCATTTGAGTTGTACTAAGGTTGCAACGTTTTTTCAACAATATGTAGTTGTTTTTCATTTTTACTTTGGGTTTAATTTAAGATAGCCACAGAAAATAGTTATTTTCTTTTTTTATATGTGTCTAATAAAGTTTATATTAAAGGGTAAAATTATTTTTGATTCCTTTTAAAATTACTTTATATGAAGTTAAATAATACAAATAAAATTTAATTTTAAGAATATTTTAAATAAATTTCTTAAAATTACTTACAACTATCGTTGATGGTTTTTGCTTTCAATGGTGGTGCCTTAAAATTCCTGGCTAATATGCTGTTGCTGTTGGTTGTTTCCTTCCATTGTCACATATTTGTTTATGTATTTTATCCGTTAAACTTTGTTCACAGTAGTTGTATTTGAAGCAAGTTCAGTTTTTTGGACTGCACTAATTTTAATTGTTTATTCATTTACTTTATCAAGAATGTAATGTTTTTTTGTTTTAAATGATAAAAGTTTATTATATATTTTTTTAAACTTTAGGTTTTATAGAACAACAATTGGTAAATTTATTTTTAAATTTAAAAAAGGTTTTCCTAATTTTCGCTTAAATATCAAGCTCTCACAAAATTTGGGTTTTGAAATATTTACATATTTCGTTAAATAATATTATTTATTTAATTCTTATTGATTTTTTAAAAAACTTAAAATTTAACTTTTTTCTTTTTTGCCACTAGAATTTTAGTTAATTTTTCTCCTATTTTTTTTAGAATGCTTTTTTAATTTTTGCCAATTTTTTATCACTATATGTTAAAGCTTATTTTCTCCTATTCTATTAGGATATTTTTTTACTTATTGACATCTCATCCCGAAAAAGTTTTCGTTTTTCAGGATAAACGTTTTTAAGGGAGGATTCCGGTTGAGCCCCAGTTAAAGTAATTAATATTTATTTTGTTAAAAAAAAATATTTTTTATTCATTACTTTATATTTTATTATTTTATTATAATTTACATTTACATTTATTTTATTGAGCCTTCACAGGGACCCGCCTTTTGGGCTGGTGTATGATCCAGCTTTATTGGTTATTAGTAACTGCCTTAAAACTTAATCTTCTAATTATCAAGAAGCATACTTTTGTATTTTCATCACGTTGCATTTTTGTTAAAAAATGTAACCACGTTGTCAAAGTTAAAAACAACGGTTTAAAGTTTCAATTCAAAATAAATGAAATAAATGCGTGTGAAGTCATTTTTGTGGAAAAATAAACAATTTTGAAAATAAAATTTTAAGTGATGTAACGTCATACCTTACTTTGTATATACAATCAACAACTAGATATATAACGATTCACTAATTACTTTTGGTAGTACAAGTGGTTGCTAAACGATCACCTTCTACACTACATTTCGCTAGTGAAATAAGTATTAATGAATGTTAAATGTTTTAATTAGAAAATATAATTCCATAAATGAAACTGCTACTTTTATGTTTACATGTAATGCATAGAATACCCGTTGAGAATTTTAAAATAACAATTCAGAAAATTGCTCTCTTGTTATATATGAATTTGTTATTACCACTGCTATTATTGATTTCGCTATTGAAATGTAATGCAATTGGTGATTCTTTGCCTTCAAAAACTCACGTTAATGTATACGAATTCGTTACAACTATTAATTTAGTGAATTCACTGTTGAAATGTAATGCAGTTAGTGGCCAATCGGCAAAAAAATTATTAAATTTGTCTCTAGAAATTCCCTCGATTATATATGAATTCGTTACAACTATTAAATTAGTAAATACACTATTGAAGTGTAATGCAGTTGATAGCTCTTCGTCTTCAGAAAATTACATTAATGTATGCGAATTCGTTATAACTATTAATTTACTGAATTCACTATTGAAATGTAATGTAGTTATTGGCCAATTGACAAAAAATTATTATTTTTGTTTCCAGAAATTCTCTTCATTATATACGAATTCACTACAACTAATATTTTAGTGAATACACTATTGAAATGTAACGCAATTAGTGGACAATAGACATCAGAAATGTACATAAATATGTATGTATGTGGGAATTTGTTACAACTGTTAATTTAGAGATTTTACTATTGAAATGTAATGCAATAAGTGGCCTGCCAGAGACTAGAAAAGTACTCTTTAAATATATTATTACTGTATATATATATATATATATATATATGTATATATATATATATATATATATATATATATATATATATATATATATATATATATATATATATATATGTATGTATGTATGTACGTTGACAAGAAAATATGATTTACTAAATTTATAAGAAATATTTTTATAAAGCAGGTATGAAGTAGGACTAAAATACCTATTTAATTATAATACTTATGTATGTAAATATATGCTTTATTAACAAAATTCAATATTAATCAAAAATCATTTTAGTAGTTGCCTCAGGTAATTTGACCAATTTATTTAGGACTTTAAATGAAACTATTTCTGATTTATTTAAAATCAGAAATAAATAAAAAAAGTGATAACAAAGTTAGGTGTGTAATATGTTAAATAAGTTGTTAACCTAAAATTGCAAAAAAAAAAAATTGTTCTGAATACTTAGATTAGGACCCCAATAAATGTAAAGTAAAAACAAGTATGAAAGCTATAGTCGGCCTAGCCCGACCATACCCTACACTATTATGTATATGCGTACAAGTAATTTTGTGAGAATGTCTTATACGAGAGCTATGGTCAATTATGGACCGATCCTCATAAAATCTGGCACCGTGCTTTTGTATACATAAAATACATTTGTTTCAATATTATCATGATGCAAACATTTATGTACTTCAAATGATTTAGGGAAATGGGCCTTGTATGAGTACAATTGTCAATTATGGACTGATATTCATAAAATTTGGAATACTGATTGAAACTTCTATCAATCTTATTTATGCCGAATTTTATTGAAATAATGACCGATCATAACTAATTTCAATAGGCTTCGTCGTACTTTATTCACAGCCAGCCAGACGAACATCGTAAAATCAACTCGTAAAGTGATTCTGAATCAATTGGTATACATAAACGATATTTTTGTGCGTTATGAAAATCAGCACAAACGCATACTAAATACTACTAAAATAATTTTTGATAATATTGAATATTTTTATTAGTAATGTTTATAAATTAGTATTATGATTATTTAGCTATGTATATATAGCCTTATTTCATATCTAATCACCCTATAAACATTTGGAAGATATCTTCCTGGAAGAAATCTACGCAATATCTTCTTTTTTTATTTAGACAAAAACAATCAAAACCATATTTTTCTAATATTGCATGTTTAACAGTTTAATGAAAATTAGGCAATAAACAAATTACAATTTTTTTTATTATTTTTATCCTCAAAATATCGCCCTTTTTCAGTACTACCGCAATAAATTGATGATATCCCATTGCGATCATCTGGAAGAAATTAATGCAATGCATTTATTTTTCAGTCACCGAAAAATTTTTCAAAAATGAACAAATATTGAAGAAATTTGTTTGTTTTTTTTTAGCAAAAAATGGATATTTTATGTGAGCGTTTCAGTTTTCGTGCTTTATGATATTAAAATTTATGTGCATGCATGCTTTACAAGATGTAAAAGATTTCTTTAGTATATTATTTCAAGATTTATTTATTGATTATTCTATATATTTATTTCATCTTCTATAATATTATCTGGCGGTATCTTCTTTTTTCACCTAGATGATTATCTAGCAATATTGCCCATTTTTTCTTCCAGGCGTATTGAATTCTTATTGCTTAGATATATCGTCTGTGACGCACAATCTCTCCCAATAGGGGAAGCTTCCGTAATACCAATATGATTATTGCGGTAATAAAATTTTTGTTCTAAGCAATACGAATTCGAATGACTTTCGTATTATTTTTCTTGTAGGGCATTAGATTTAAATACTCTTAATATTTCTTACAAATTTAGTAAAATCCTAAACATATATATATCGATCACTGTATATGAAAAAAACATTAAATTTTTTTTCTGTTTCTTAAAAAATATATATTTTTTAGTAAAAAAAATAGATATTTTGTTTTATTTTTCTTTCATAAAAATCTATTATGTTTAGGACAACTTTACACCCACTTTGTAGGGCAGAATCGAAATTTTTTGGAAATAAATCTGTAACTTCGGATCGGCCGGTTGGATTTTCATGAAATTTGGTATAGGCATAGCAGAGGAGTGTACAATGTTATGTTTGGAAGGGGGGCACAACAGTCCCCCCAGGGGCGGAGCTAAGGAGGCTCAAAGTTAGGTACCTCTGACATAAAAAATTTTTAATCGCTTGCAAAACTTTTGTTTCTCGTCCGATTTCAAATATTTATATATTATTGTGGGCCCTGATAAGACCTATAAAAAACATGCTTACATGTCCTATTTATCTCTTATAGTTTTCGAGTTATTTGCGTTTGAATTTTTAAGCACCATAATTTTGCATGTTCTTGGTCCAGTTTTTTACATATATCCTAGTATTTCCGACCGATTTTATTAGTTTTTTTCTTAACTAGTCAAGGAACAAAATTATCTATTGAATAAAAAAAATTGAAGTCGATATCTTTACCGAGTCCAAAAATAAACGATTTTGAATTTAAAAATTGCAAAAAAGACGACTTTTTGTGTTTTTTTTTTTAGCCGAAAAAGTATCTACACTCTTTTTTATCTAAAATAAAATTTTGTTTAACAGCATATAATAATTTTGCACTTCTCTGAAAGGTAACTTCACAGAGATGACTTTAAGATAAAAAACAAGCCCAATAACTCAATTGCTCATGGTACATACCCTCCCGAATCCGACCCATTTTATATGAAAGTTTTGATTTTAGACCATATTTTCTCAAATCCCAAAGCACGAATCGACAAGCGGAATATATTTTAAGAATCTTCAATATGTTGTTAAAAGTTTTAAATCAAAATCTACGGGACTTCGGAAAAATGTGGATTCTATAGCCAAAAATGTAAAAAATCCCATTTTTGGGAATTTTGATTAGTTTATTTGGGAATACAGGAATACCCTACCCCTGATTGAAATTTGGTTAACGCACTTCCATATTTCCACATTTCCTTTTATTAAGATATCTTTATAAACAAATATGTTATTACAAATTAAAAATTTGTATTTTCTCCAAAAACTTCAAATTGGGCCTTTTGTTTGGTTTATTTCTAAATAGCGAAAGAAATTTTAAAAATATGTATTCCAAATTATAAATTATGCTTATCCTTTAGCATATATAATTTTCGATCTTTTGCAAAAAGATTCAAGTCAATATCATGCCTCATTTCAGAAATATGCGCCTTTAAACTTTTATATTTCCAATTTATTGTATATATGACTATATTTTTACAAACTTGCAACTTTTGCCTTTAGCTTTGCGTGAATAATTACTTAGAAAATTATGAATATTTCTGTGTACTATTAATAATATCTATACACAAAATATTTTTATAAAAATAATTAATAAAAATTTTTTATTTTTAATAGCGTTGCCACATTTCCCAAATTTAAGTAAATCTTTATCCTTTTCTAAGCATTCATATATTTCTATTAATGAATTTAAAATAACAAAACAAACAAAAAATGTCTATTTTAACTTAATCAATATTATTATTTTTGGTATTTATCATATTGCTTAATAAATATTCTATTTCTAATACGATTTTTTAATACTTATTTACATTAAATTTATGTAGACAATTTTTCTAATATTTTAAATTTATACTACTTATTTTCTATAAAATAATTCTTTGTACCTGTATACATATCTAAAAGATAATAAAGGTCCTTCAAGTCTTCAGTATTTTGAGTTGATAAAGGCTCATAATAAATCCAACGTTTTCTCATTGATGATAGTACAGGGTCTGATGATAACAATAGGCTATTAAAAATATCCTCGTTTTGTGACGTTCTCGAGCATTTCCTGGAGCTGAATAATTGAACGCGCTTAAAATCTCTGTTTCTTGCTTCTTGAGCCTCTTCTGTAAGCTCTCCAAGTGGAAGAATATTTCGTTCAATTATAATTTCGCCATGGCACAATACTTTATGTACTGTTGGTGTCATTTCTTTCTATGGATATAGAGAAACAAGTAGTTTAGATATTTCTGTTGCATATTCTCCAAATCGAGCAGAGTTAATTTTATGCTTACAATTAATTGCCATTAATAGTATGTTAGTCCTTTGAGAGAGGTTGTAAATCATTTATTTCATCTTTAATATATTCCACTAAATCCTTTGTTGTTGTCTTCGACTGCCTTGTGTATTCGAACCAAATAGGTCTGCATAAATGTTTTGATCCTGGAGTGGTGTTAAGTCATATATCTTCAAATGAGTTTTTACACTTTGATGAAGATTGCTTTAAGGAATAAGATTGCATTCTTAATGGCACCAAAGTTGCTATAAATACGCTTTTATAATCCGCCATTTTCTTACTTCCACTAGCATGCTTGTATTCAGGAAATGATTCCAACTGATCTGCAGAAAAATCTGCAACTATCATGGTAGCTGTATTCTCAAGCAAAGAAGATAGCTCTGCACGTGCTTCCTTTTCGGTAACCGAAATAAATGGTAAAATAGTTTGCTTTTTTCTTGAATATCCTTGTATGATGGTAGAATTGAGTGTCTCTTTTCAAGCAGAGCTTTTCTTAAAATTTGATATTAGTTTCGGCTGAGGTCTAGTTCAAGCACTAAAGCAATTGCTTCTTCCTCTTTAAAATTGGATTGTGATGTTGGAGTAGGTACACTTTCGGCAATCCGTTTAAGACGTTTCGGTGATGCAGTTGGCATTATTTCAGCAATATTAATTGCTTATGGGCCAATCCTTTCTTATTAGATCTTGTACTTAAATCATCATATGTCTTGAATGGTGCTCCAGTTGATATTTTATACGCCGATATTTCTATATCAGTATCCATCCAATCGGAATGTTTACTTTTTAATCTGTTAGTAAGCTGATTCAAGGACTTCATTTTTACGTCATACAACTTTAAAAAGCACTCTATCTGAGATTTACTAATGACGTCGACTTTTGCATGATATGTTGCTTTTATGAATTCTACTATAGCTTCCAAACGATTAAGATCATTTTTAGATAAACTCTATAGAACACAACACAATTGTTCATGTTTCAATGTAATCACCATGGTAATCAAATTCGTTATGATGTTGATAAGGATTAGCTCTGCGCATTTATATATTTCTATTAGATATATCGCACAGGTATATATATTTGTTATTTTTTGTTTGTTTTGTTATTTTAAATTCATTATGAATGCTTAGGAAAGGATAAAGATTTACTTAAATTTGGAAAATGTGGCAGCCCTATTAAAAATAAAAAATATTTATTAATTATTTTTATAAAAATTGCAAGTTTGTAAAAATATAGTCATATATACAATAAATTGGAAATATAAAAGTTTAAAGGCGCATATTTCTGAAATGAGGCATGATATTGACTTGAATCTTTTTGCAAAAGATCGGAAAGTATATATGTTAAATAAGCTTAATTTGGAATACATATTTTTAAAATGTCTTTCGCTATTTAAAAATAAACCAAACAAAAGGCCCAATTTGGGGTTTTTGGAGAAAATACAAATTTTTTAATTGTAATAACATATTTGTTTATAAATATATCTTAATGAAATTTTCAGGAAATGTGGATCTTATTAATATAAATAACCGTTAACCAAATTTCAACCAGGGGTAGGGTATTCCTGTATTCCCAAATAAACTAATCAAAATTCCCAAAAATGGGATTTTTTACATTTTTGGCTATAGAATCCACATTTTTCCGAAGTCCCGTAGATTTTGATTTAAAACTTAAAAACATATTGAAGATTCTTAAAATATATTCCTCTTGTCGATTCGTGCTTTGGGATTTGAGAAAATATGGTCTAAAATCAAAACTTTCGTATAAAATGGGTCGAATTCGGGAGGGTATGTACCACGACCAATTGAGTTATTGGGCTTGTTTTTTTACTTAAAGTTATTTCTGTGAAGTTTCCTTTCAGAAAAGTGCAAAATTATTATATTTTGCTAAAGAAAATTTTATTTTAGATAAAAAAGTGTGTAGATACTTTTTCGGCTAAAAAAACACAAAAAGTCGTCTTTTTTGCAATTTTTAAAATCGTTTATTTTTGGGCTCGGTAAAGATATCGACTTCAAATTTTTTTATTCAATAGATAATTTTGTTCCTTGACTAGTTAAGAAAAAAACTAATAAAATCGGTCGGAAATACTAGGATATATATGAAAAAAACTGGACCAAGAACATGCAAAATTATGGTGCTTAAAAATTCAAACGCAAATAACTCGAAAACTATAAGAGATAAATAGGACATGTAAGCATGTTTTTTATAGGTCTTATCAGGGCCTACAACAATATATAAATATTTGAAATCGGACGAGAAACAAAAGTTTTGCAAGCGATTAAAAATTTTTTATGTCAAAGGTACCTAACTTTGAGCCTCCTTAGCTCCGCCCCTGGGGGGATTGTTGTGCCCCCTTCCAAACATAACATTGTACACTCCTCTGCTATGCCTATACCAAATTTCATGAAAATCCAACCGGCCGATCAGAAGTTACAGATTTATTTCCAAAAAATTTCGATTCTGCCCCACTGTGCATTATAATATAATGAGTTACACCAGTTAATTTTTATAATTCAACTGGTTGTTAAGTGATCACATTTTGCCTAAATAAATAATATAAATATAATAAAGTAATATTTAATTAGCAATTCGCTAACTACATGTAATGTCTAAATTCACCGTTAGTAGTTTGTTAAATGATACATTTTCTTAAATTCATAAACAAAACTACATTTAAATTACCAATTCGCTAACTACATGTAATGCACAAATTCGCCACTTGTGTTTTACTATACGTTTGTGGCACAAATGCTGCATAAAGTACAACAGACATTCACATGAAATTGAAAACAACACATAGCAGAATGTTATTTGATGATTATTTTCTTACCTTAATTAAAATTTGTTTCTTAAAATAATTATATTTAATAAATTTCAAAACAGAATTTCAAAAAAAGTAAGGCTCAAAAATACCGTCGTAATCTAATAAAAGATTGCAGCATAAGTAAAAATTCAAAATGTGTAACTTGTGATTTCTATTTGTGAAATCTTTGAAAATCTGTAAAAAGTTACACTATGTACACAATTTTGATATGGATATATCGACATCCATATTCTAATATATTCTAAATCAAAGAAAAGAGTTTTGAAATGCGTTTAAATTTTTGGAGGGTATAAGATACATATATTTTCAACAATAACTTCTGATTGGATGGTCCGAAAATGTTTGTCTCAGTTTGAACACAAAGTATTCAAAATTTTACAAATCCCAAAAATACACTAACGCCAATAAGCACGTTTTTTTAATTAATATTTTTGTGTAATTTTAAAAATTTTGGATAATTTGAAGGTTTTGGTTGTGTAATATAAATTATCGACACCGGCAACACTGGGTGCAAGTGAAAAAAATTTAAAGCCTTGTTCAGACTTGTTCAGACCGGCACGAAATTACGAAATTTCACGCAGAAGTTACGAATGAAATCTAGAGTGTTCATACTGGCTAGATGACATTTGATGTAATTTCGTGAACAGCTGATACTTATTGTTTACATTTTAAATTGTTATAGGAGTAAATAAAGTATTTTGAAATGGAAACAAATAAGAAACACTTACTAAATTGGAAATTATTAATGAAAAACTTGCTAATAAGAATTTGTTATTTCAACAATTAAAATTTTTCAGACAAGCAAAGGTAAAAAGGATACGTTTAATTTTGCAAAATCATTTTAATAATTAATTTTAAGATTTATGTTTAAATTTAAGATCAGCTGTCAATTGCTTTTTTTTCTTCTCACGATTGAAACATGCAGTACATAGTTGAAAAAAATTGCACGGAAATGGGCATCGTAATTTCAGTGAAATTGCACAAAATTATGTAATTTCGCAAGTGTCAAAATGTATGGGAAATTACGTAATTTCAACTTGATTTCGGACGAAATCACGAAAGTACGTAATTTCGCGTCGGTCTGAATGCCCTATAAGTGTATTAGAAAAAAGTGTGAATATATGGAGTATTTCGAACTTGCATCTGCAATGCTAGGCCAACTGTGAAAAGATTAACACCAGTTGTCCAAAAACAAGACTTTCAAATTCATTTCATTTTTTACTAACCCGAAACTCTTAAATTGTTTTCTCTGCTGACAAATTGTTCTTTTTTAGGGTTGCCAACAATTTACTGCAAAAATGGAGGCAAATTAAAATCTTGCATTAATTTTGGGACACCCTTTATGTGGAAGTTTGAGATGATGCTATTCCAACGCAATATACCCCAGAAAATCAGAAAATAAATCAGAAAATCACTTCGTCTTTTAAATTCTGTTCTCAAAATTTAAATTAAATTTTTTTGCAATTTTAGGTTTCTTTCTTTACCACAGCATAACTTTTCATCAGATTGTAATATGGTAACTAATTAAACAACATATGTATGAATTTCCAAAGTCTTGTCTCCCGACTGTTCAATGGCTTGAGTCTAAAAGATGTAAATTATGAGCGCAGTTTTTATATTTTTTTAGCATTAAATTGCTAATAGTACCTTCAGACTTTAGGTGAATGACCTAAAATTTTGGATTTTATTAGAAATTTTATAAGGTCAATCAAAATCCATCAAAATTTTTCCTGTTTTTTAAACAGGAAAAGACACATAAAGTCGGTTTCAAAGAGTTTCTAAAATGTTTGAAGTTCCTCATATAGTTTTTGTAGTCTTAGACGACAATTGTAGAAATTACAAACGGAATGACAAAGTTATATAAACATACATATGCCCTTGACACCTGTGATAAATAATATAAAGAGAAATGGATATGTCCGTTCCAAAAAGTTTGGATTTTTTTAATATAAAATTTTTATATTCCATATATTTTGAAAGCCTAAATATTCGTTCTTTCAACCCTGTTTTCAATTTTAAAATATATTTAAAAAAATATTTTTAAGAATTTTTTGAGTTCATACAGTCTTTAAAAACTTTTGTTGTTGATAACTTCAGATTTTTAGGATGTATTGACATTTATGAAAATTGTAGAGTAATCTCACTTTGAAAGTATATAAAACTTTTTCCATTTTGTTATATAGTGTTATAATTAGTATCTAAAACATTTTTTAATCTCATTACTATTAATTAGAAAAATCGTAATTGGAAAAAAATTAAAAAGCAGTATTATTTAATGTAATTAAATTTTTTACATTTTACTCCACAAGGCTGCACGCGTTCCAGACAAAATTCAGACAAATCTAACTGTTAGGTCACCGTATAATACTTATTGTTTTATTTTATATTTATTTCTATTTTATTTGCATTTTTTATTGTATTTAAATTATTCATATTTTTGAGCCACTCATCCCACTGTAATTTGATATAATTTTGTTTTTATGGTCCACTATAATTTATTTTGGTTATTAACCGTTAGGTTATATTTTATTTCTTATTTTGTTTTGTATTACCATCTCATAATGTGTTGTTGTAAACAAAAATTCAATATCGGTACATATTTTATTTATTGTTTTGTTTTTTGCACATATGTACATTACTAGTGGTGAATTTCTTTTATTTGTCTCTCAACATAGAATAACTACAACAACACAGTAGCCCGTATTTATTTACCTATGATCGTTTGTTCAACTTTATTTGAAGAATTTTCTAAATAAAGATTATTGTTCTAGTTGAAATCAAAGAGGCAACATCTCCTCTTGTTTTTTATTTCGCGGTTCACGGTCGCAATTCCTTTTGGTAAAGTAAATTATTTTAGCATTACTCGGCCCAACGAACATTTCAGTGGCAATATAGATAACAAGTCAAAAAACTGATTTGCTCTATATTGCTGCCGGTAAGGAAAAAGCTCCTTATCGTACATTTTGGCGCCCAACGTGGGGCACGAGTAAATTTGAACTTTTTTCTTAATTTTTTCGTTGTGCGGTCCGTGGAAAATCCTTTTTGACTTTTCGTTCTAAATCGTTTTCGTTAACCAAACGTGTGCAGTGCTTAAAAAAAAAGAACAAATATCGTGTCGCCATTTTACAATAAAAATTTATTTGGACATTTTGTGGTTCATTCTTCATAAAATAAATTGTGCTTTGTGGTTAAAAAAAAAAAAAAATACGATGTCGATGGAAGAAATGAAGCAGCAACGGGCTAATACGAAGAAAAGTATTACCCGTATAAAGAACCAAATTGAAGCCAATGGAAAGGGTGAAGGTAGCACACTCTCCTCAGCTAAATTAAAGTGCCGATTGGGGATATTGGAGTCATATTTTAAACAAATATTAACGTATCAAACCCAAATTGAAAAATATGACCCAGACGACAACGGTAGGCCCGAAATTGAGGATTTGTACATCGCAGCTAAAATGAATATACAAACGCAGCTTGGTGAGGATTCTACAATTTGTTTCCCTGTTGCCAACCATAAATTGCCTCAGCTCAAATTGCCCACATTTAGTGGTAAGTACAGTGAGTACAAAAATTTTATAACGTCATTTAACCAAGTTATTGATCGTGAATATGGCCTATCGAATATTGAAAAATTTAACCATTTGCTCAACTGCCTTCATGGCCAAGCACTGGAAACGGTCAAGGCTTTCCAAATTACAAATGAAAATTACCCTAAAGCAATAGAAAGGCTCAAAAATCGTTACGACAATAACTCGCTCATTTTTATGGAAAACATAACCGCACTTTTTGAACTACCAGCCATGTCCAAATACAATAGTGCACAATTACGTAGTCTCGTTGATAATGTTTCTGCTCTTTATAGCTCGTTATTATTTCTTGGCTCTCCTAGCGACATTGCTAATTCTATGCTAATTTATATAGTGATGGAAAAAGTTGATGATGACACTAAAAGGAAGTGGAAAGTTTATTTGGACTTCACCAAATTGCCATCATGGGATGATTGCTCCAAGGTTCTTGAAAGGCGTTGCCAATTTTTGGAGTCTGTTGATACCAGCCATTCACATGTGAACCTTCGTAAGCCCGAAAATCACAATTCTGTTAAGTCCAAAAATAAATATTCTAAACCTGGCTATAGTTTCACGGTTTCAAAACGCGTTTGCACACTTTGCTCTAAAGATGACCACACTATTAGTCGCTGTTCTCGTTTTAAAGATATGAATGTCAGTCAACGCTTTGAAAATGTAAAACGATTAGGTCTCTGCCTTAATTGTCTATCGAAAGGGCATCAAGTAAACAACTGTTCCTCTTTATTCAAGTGCAAATTTTGTTCTCGCTCGCATCATAGTTTGCTTCATCGGTCTCAGCCAGTTTCTAGGCCCTCGTCCCCAGCTGCTGAACCGTCTACATCTCATGCTGCCTTGAATGAAAATCCCGCCTCGGTCCATGCCATTATGGAAAAATCCTCCCCGGAACAGGTGCTTCTTGCCACTGCCATGGTTCTTGTTCGTGATGCTAATGGTTGCTATCAATTGGGACGCGCTTTGTTGGATTCTTGCTCTCAATTGAATTTCATAACTGATGAATTTTCGCAAAAATTACATTTGTCTCGCAAAAAACAAACTACTGAAGTTGCTAGTATTGGTAACACGCATGGCAAAAGCAAATATAGATCGTCCACAAATGTTAAATCTCGTTTTACTGATTTTGAAGTACCTCTTTCGTTTTGTGTGACCCCTCACATTTCGTATCAACCTGATTCAGAATTAGATGTTTCGTCGTGGAATTTGCCGCCAAACACCTAGCTTGCTGATAAAAACTTTTTCAAATCAAAACGAATCGATTTACTTATTGGTACTGAAACTTTCTTCGATATTTTGTCGGTTGGTCAAATAAAACTTGGTCCTAATTTGCCCAAATTACAAAAAACACTTTTTGGATGGATAGCTGCTGGTCGTTATAATTCAAATCATTCCAAAAGTTCTAGTTCTTCTTGCATGCTTTCGATAGAAGAAGAGGTCGATTTAAAATTGCAACGTTTGTGGGAAATCGAAGAAGTTGAATCTGGTTCAACTGTTTTGACTCCAGAGCAAGTTGATTGTGAAACCTTTTTTAATAATACAGTTTATCGTGAAGCGTCTGGTAGGATTTGCTGTTAAATTGCCCTTCACAGAATCCTCTGACAATTTAGGCCTCTCTCGAAATATGGCTTTTAAAAGATTTGCGTCTCAGGAGAGAAGGTTTGCTCGAGACAATAACCTCAAATCACAATATGTCGCTTTTATGAAGGAATATGAAGATTGTGGACATATGAGTCTAATTCGAAATCCCCGCTTAGATGAACCTCACTATTTCATTCCCCATCATTGCGTTTTTAAGCCCAATAGTACCTCCACGAAATTAAGAGTAGTTTTCGATGCTTCATGTCCCTCATCGTCCCATAAATCTTTGAACGACATTCTTATGGTTGGTCCAACTATTCAAGATGAGTTATACAAAATTCTACTTCGTTTTCGCCTTCATCGCTACGCCATTACAGCTGATATCGTCAAAATGTATCGCCAGGTCCTCATTGACTTTCATGATCGTAAATTTCAATACATTTTTTGGAGAAATTCAGAGGAAGAAGAAATTCGTACATATCAGCTAAATACAGTTACCTACGGATTGTCAGCTGCCCCTTATCTTGCTATCAAGAGTCTTCATTATCTTGCAGATCAATATAAGGACCAGTATTAACTTGGCGCAAAGATCATAAAGTCTTCATTTTATGTTGATGATTTCCTAAGTGGGGCCGGGACAATAGAAGAATTGGCTCAAATTAAGCAGGAGGTAAATGAAATTCTAAGTAAAGGTTGTTTTCAATTAGATAAATGGCACTCAAACCATAAAGATTTTCAAGATGATAAAACTACCAAAAGTTTGAATATTGATAACTCTGTTGTTACTAGTGCTCTTGGTATTACATGGGATCAACAAAAAGATATTTTCCTATTTTCTTTTTCGCCTAAAGGTCAAATGGAGGAAAAAATTACCAAACGAACAATTTTGTCGCTCTCGTCATCTCTTTTCGATCCACTAGGACTCTTGGCACCGCTTATTATAAAGTCAAAGATCATCATGCAAGAATTATGGATTCTAAGAATTGGTTGGGATGAATCTATACCTCAAGAACTATACTCAGCCTGGAAATCTTTTGTCTCAGATCTCAATTTATTATCTTGGCTTAAAATTCCTCGTTTTTGTCTTGCTCCTAATTCTCAATTCATTCAACTTCACGGCTTTTGTGACTCTTCAATTCGCGCTTATGGTTGCTGTTTCTATTTTCGAGTAAAAACTTCTTCAGGAAATATATCTATTCGTCTTTTTACTGCTAAATCTCGTGTCGCTCCAACAAAAAGAAAATCATTGCCTAAATTAGAATTATGCGGCGCACAACTTATGGCAAAATTATACTCTAAAATCAAAAATCTTTTCGCAATACCAAATCTTGAAGTTTTTCTCTGGACAGATTCTCAACTAGTTCTTCATTGGCTCAAGCAGCATTCTTCAACATTATCCGTTTTTGTTGGCAACAGGGTATCAGAAATTCAGGACCTTACTAATGCTTGTAGTTGGCGACATGTCCCAACTCATTTCAATCCTGCTGATATTGTTTCTCGAGGTTCAACTGTTCAAGAACTTTCCTCATCTATATGGTTCAATGGACCAGCATTTCTCGCTCTGCATCCTGCTCAGTGGCCTCCAAATAAATTGGATAAATTACCCAAAGAAAATCAACAAGAAATCGATAGAGAAAAACGTAAAACTACAATGTGCCTTGAAGTAAAATCTAATTACATTTTGGATTCTATTGCAAGATATAGTTCATATTTAAAAATCATTCGTATTGTCGTATTGTCTTTAACATCCAGAAACTCCATTTTCAAGAGGATATAAATCGTGCTCTAAAGAAAAAGGATCCTCAAGGCGTTCTAAAGTGTCTCAACCCTTTCCTTGAGTCCTCACATGGCTTCAATTTGCTCAAAGTTGGTGGTCGCTTGGAATTAGCATCAATCTCTGAAGGTCAAAAGCATCCTATAATTCTGCCCAGTAAAAATCACTTTGTGAGCTGTTATGTACGCCATCTACATATTAGTAACTATCACACTGGACCTAATGCTCTAATGTCGTTAATTCGCCAGAAATTTTGGATCATCAACTCAAGAAATCTATATCGTAGCATCGTCAATTCGTGCCCACAATGCATTCGTTATCGCCCAAAATTGCTACAACAGATGATGGGAAATTTACCCGTAGAGCGTCTCAACCCTTCAAGGCCCTTCGCCAGATGTGCAGTTCATTATTGTGGTCCAGTTAACACTTACTTCCGCATCAGAGGAAAGGTCCCTTATAAAACCTATATTGCTGTTTTTGTCTGCCTCACAACTAAAGCAGTGCACATTGAAGTTGTATCTAACTTATCAACTGACGCCTTTATTGCCGCTCTAAAAAGGTTGATTGGACGAAGAGGTTTGCCCACAGATATATTCTGTGATAATGCCACCAATTTCGTTGGTGCAAGTTCTAAGTTGGTTCAATTAAAATCGTTCCTTTTTGATCCAAAGAACTCAAATTTTATTGTAAATTATTGCTGAAATCAATTTATAAATTTTCGCTTTATTCCCCCTAGGGCACCATATTTTGGCGGATTGTGGGAGGCGGCCGTAAAATCTGCAAAGGGCCACTTAACTAAAACCCTGGCTAACACTAGGCTTACATACGAAGAGCTGACAACTGCGATGATCGAGATAGAGGCTATTTTAAATTCAAGACCAATATCACCCCTATCTTCCGATCCAAGTGATTTTGAAGCCCTTACACCTGGACATTTTCTAATTGGCGCTCCCCTACGTAGTTTGCCAGAACGTGATGTCCCTACAAAAGAAATGAATAACATTGAGTATTGGGCCCGGATAAGCGCTATCAAACAACATTTTTGGAGAAAATGGTCCCACGATTGTATTAACGAACTGCAGACTCGCAATAAATGGACTACCTCCAACAACAATATCATCAATGGATCTATAGTAATTGTTCATGAGGATAATCTACCCCCACAAAAATGGCTCATGGGCAAAATTATCAATACTGTGCTTGGAAGAGATAATCGTGTTCGAGTGGTTGACATTAAAACAACAAAAGGATACGTCGTCCTATCCACAGACTTGCTCTACTTTGTTCATCTTGAAAGTATGCTTTCAATGGGGCCGGTATGTTAGGTCACCGTATAATACTTATTGTTTTATTTTATATTTATTTCTATTTTATTTGCATTTTTTATTGTATTTAAATTATTCATATTTTTGAGCCACTCATCCCACTGTAATTTGATATAATTTTGTTTTTATGGTCCACTATAATTTATTTTGGTTATTAACCGTTAGGTTATATTTTATTTCTTATTTTGTTTTGTATTACCATCTCATAATGTGTTGTTGTAAACAAAAATTCAATATCGGTACATATTTTATTTATTGTTTTGTTTTTTGCACATATGTACATTACTAGTGGTGAATTTCTTTTATTTGTCTCTCAACATAGAATAACTACAACAACACAGTAGCCCGTATTTATTTACCTATGATCGTTTGTTCAACTTTATTTGAAGAATTTTCTAAATAAAGATTATTGTTCTAGTTGAAATCAAAGAGGCAACATCTCCTCTTGTTTTTTATTTCGCGGTTCACGGTCGCAATTCCTTTTGGTAAAGTAAATTATTTTAGCATTACTCGGCCCAACGAACATTTCAGTGGCAATATAGATAACAAGTCAAAAAACTGATTTGCTCTATATTGCTGCCGGTAAGGAAAAAGCTCCTTATCGTACATTTTGGCGCCCAACGTGGGGCACGAGTAAATTTGAACTTTTTTCTTAATTTTTTCGTTGTGCGGTCCGTGGAAAATCCTTTTTGACTTTTCGTTCTAAATCGTTTTCGTTAACCAAACGTGTGCAGTGCTTAAAAAAAAAGAACAAATATCGTGTCGCCATTTTACAATAAAAATTTATTTGGACATTTTGTGGTTCATTCTTCATAAAATAAATTGTGCTTTGTGGTTAAAAAAAAAAAAAAAAATACGATGTCGATGGAAGAAATGAAGCAGCAACGGGCTAATACGAAGAAAAGTATTACCCGTATAAAGAACCAAATTGAAGCCAATGGAAAGGGTGAAGGTAGCACACTCTCCTCAGCTAAATTAAAGTGCCGATTGGGGATATTGGAGTCATATTTTAAACAAATATTAACGTATCAAACCCAAATTGAAAAATATGACCCAGACGACAACGGTAGGCCCGAAATTGAGGATTTGTACATCGCAGCTAAAATGAATATACAAACGCAGCTTGGTGAGGATTCTACAATTTGTTTCCCTGTTGCCAACCATAAATTGCCTCAGCTCAAATTGCCCACATTTAGTGGTAAGTACAGTGAGTACAAAAATTTTATAACGTCATTTAACCAAGTTATTGATCGTGAATATGGCCTATCGAATATTGAAAAATTTAACCATTTGCTCAACTGCCTTCATGGCCAAGCACTGGAAACGGTCAAGGCTTTCCAAATTACAAATGAAAATTACCCTAAAGCAATAGAAAGGCTCAAAAATCGTTACGACAATAACTCGCTCATTTTTATGGAAAACATAACCGCACTTTTTGAACTACCAGCCATGTCCAAATACAATAGTGCACAATTACGTAGTCTCGTTGATAATGTTTCTGCTCTTTATAGCTCGTTATAATTTCTTGGCTCTCCTAGCGACATTGCTAATTCTATGCTAATTTATATAGTGATGGAAAAAGTTGATGATGACACTAAAAGGAAGTGGAAAGATTCTTTGGACTTCACCAAATTGCCATCATGGGATGATTGCTCCAAGGTTCTTGAAAGGCGTTGCCAATTTTTGGAGTCTGTTGATACCAGCCATTCACATGTGAACCTTCGTAAGCCCGAAAATCACAATTCTGGTAAGTCCAAAAATAAATATTCTAAACCTGGCTATAGTTTCACGGTTTCAAAACGCGTTTGCACACTTTGCTCTAAAGATGACCACACTATTAGTCGCTGTTCTCGTTTTAAAGATATGAATGTCAGTCAACGCTTTGAAAATGCAAAACGATTAGGTCTCTGCCTTAATTGTCTATCGAAAGGGCATCAAGTAAACAACTGTTCCTCTTTATTCAAGTGCAAATTTTGTTCTCGCTCGCATCATAGTTTGCTTCATCGGTCTCAGACAGTTTCTAGGCCCTCGTCCCCAGCTGCTGAACCGTCTACATCTCATGCTGCCTTGAATGAAAATCCCGCCTCGGTCCATGCCCATATGGAAAAATCCTCCCCGGAACAGGTGCTTCTTGCCACTGCCATGGTTCTTGTTCGTGATGCTAATGGTTGCTATCAATTGGGACGCGCTTTGTTGGATTCTTGCTCTCAATTGAATTTCATAACTGATGAATTTTCGCGAAAATTACATTTGTCTCGCAAAAAACAAACTACTGAAGTTGCTAGTATTGGTAACACGCATGGCAAAAGCAAATATAGATCGTCCACAAATGTTAAATCTCGTTTTACTGATTTTGAAGTATCTCTTTCGTTTTGTGTGACCCCTCACATTTCGTATCAACCTGATTCAGAATTAGATGTTTCGTCGTGGAATTTGCCGCCAAACACCTAGCTTGCTGATAAAAACTTTTTCAAATCAAAACGAATCGATTTACTTATTGGTACTGAAACTTTCTTCGATATTTTGTCGGTTGGTCAAATAAAACTTGGTCCTAATTTGCCCAAATTACAAAAAACACTTTTTGGATGGATAGCTGCTGGTCGTTATAATTCAAATCATTCCAAAAGTTCTAGTTCTTCTTGCATGCTTTCGATAGAAGAAGAGGTCGATTTAAAATTGCAACGTTTGTGGGAAATCGAAGAAGTTGAATCTGGTTCAACTGTTTTGACTCCAGAGCAAGTTGATTGTGAAACCTTTTTTAATAATACAGTTTATCGTGAAGCGTCTGGTAGGATTTGCTGTTAAATTGCCCTTCACAGAATCCTCTGACAATTTAGGCCTCTCTCGAAATATGGCTTTTAAAAGATTTGCGTCTCAGGAGAGAAGGTTTGCTCGAGACAATAACCTCAAATCACAATATGTCGCTTTTATGAAGGAATATGAAGATTGTGGACATATGAGTCTAATTCGAAATCCCCGCTTAGATGAACCTCACTATTTCATTCCCCATCATTGCGTTTTTAAGCCCAATAGTACCTCCACGAAATTAAGAGTAGTTTTCGATGCTTCATGTCCCTCATCGTCCCATAAATCTTTGAACGACATTCTTATGGTTGGTCCAACTATTCAAGATGAGTTATACAAAATTCTACTTCGTTTTCGCCTTCATCGCTACGCCATTACAGCTGATATCGTCAAAATGTATCGCCAGGTCCTCATTGACTTTCATGATCGTAAATTTCAATACATTTTTTGGAGAAATTCAGAGGAAGAAGAAATTCGTACATATCAGCTAAATACAGTTACCTACGGATTGTCAGCTGCCCCTTATCTTGCTATCAAGAGTCTTCATTATCTTGCAGATCAATATAAGGACCAGTATTAACTTGGCGCAAAGATCATAAAGTCTTCATTTTATGTTGATGATTTCCTAAGTGGGGCCGGGACAATAGAAGAATTGGCTCAAATTAAGCAGGAGGTAAATGAAATTCTAAGTAAAGGTTGTTTTCAATTAGATAAATGGCACTCAAACCATAAAGATTTTCAAGATGATAAAACTACCAAAAGTTTGAATATTGATAACTCTGTTGTTACTAGTGCTCTTGGTATTACATGGGATCAACAAAAAGATATTTTCCTATTTTCTTTTTCGCCTAAAGGTCAAATGGAGGAAAAAATTACCAAACGAACAATTTTGTCGCTCTCGTCATCTCTTTTCGATCCACTAGGACTCTTGGCACCGCTTATTATAAAGTCAAAGATCATCATGCAAGAATTATGGATTCTAAGAATTGGTTGGGATGAATCTATACCTCAAGAACTATACTCAGCCTGGAAATCTTTTGTCTCAGATCTCAATTTATTATCTTGGCTTAAAATTCCTCGTTTTTGTCTTGCTCCTAATTCTCAATTCATTCAACTTCACGGCTTTTGTGACTCTTCAATTCGCGCTTATGGTTGCTGTTTCTATTTTCGAGTAAAAACTTCTTCAGGAAATATATCTATTCGTCTTTTTACTGCTAAATCTCGTGTCGCTCCAACAAAAAGAAAATCATTGCCTAAATTAGAATTATGCGGCGCACAACTTATGGCAAAATTATACTCTAAAATCAAAAATCTTTTCGCAATACCAAATCTTGAAGTTTTTCTCTGGACAGATTCTCAACTAGTTCTTCATTGGCTCAAGCAGCATTCTTCAACATTATCCGTTTTTGTTGGCAACAGGGTATCAGAAATTCAGGACCTTACTAATGCTTGTAGTTGGCGACATGTCCCAACTCATTTCAATCCTGCTGATATTGTTTCTCGAGGTTCAACTGTTCAAGAACTTTCCTCATCTATATGGTTCAATGGACCAGCATTTCTCGCTCTGCATCCTGCTCAGTGGCCTCCAAATAAATTGGATAAATTACCCAAAGAAAATCAACAAGAAATCGATAGAGAAAAACGTAAAACTACAATGTGCCTTGAAGTAAAATCTAATTACATTTTGGATTCGATTGCAAGATATAGTTCATATTTAAAAATCATTCGTATTGTCGTATTGTCTTTAACATCCAGAAACTCCATTTTCAAGAGGATATAAATCGTGCTCTAAAGAAAAAGGATCCTCAAGGCGCTCTAAAGTGTCTCAACCCTTTCCTTGAGTCCTCACATGGCTTCAATTTGCTCAAAGTTGGTGGTCGCTTGGAATTAGCATCAATCTCTGAAGGTCAAAAGCATCCTATAATTCTGCCCAGTAAAAATCACTTTGTGAGCTGTTATGTACGCCATCTACATATTAGTAACTATCACACTGGACCTAATGCTCTAATGTCGTTAATTCGCCAGAAATTTTGGATCATCAACTCAAGAAATCTATATCGTAGCATCGTCAATTCGTGCCCACAATGCATTCGTTATCGCCCAAAATTGCTACAACAGATGATGGGAAATTTACCCGTAGAGCGTCTCAACCCTTCAAGGCCCTTCGCCAGATGTGCAGTTGATTATTGTGGTCCAGTTAACACTTACTTCCGCATCAGAGGAAAGGTCCCTTATAAAACCTATATTGCTGTTTTTGTCTGCCTCACAACTAAAGCAGTGCACATTGAAGTTGTATCTAACTTATCAACTGACGCCTTTATTGCCGCTCTAAAAAGGTTGATTGGACGAAGAGGTTTGCCCACAGATATATTCTGTGATAATGCCACCAATTTCGTTGGTGCAAGTTCTAAGTTGGTTCAATTAAAATCGTTCCTTTTTGATCCAAAGAACTCAAATTTTATTGTAAATTATTGCTGAAATCAATTTATAAATTTTCGCTTTATTCCCCCTAGGGCACCATATTTTGGCGGATTGTGGGAGGCGGCCGTAAAATCTGCAAAGGGCCACTTAACTAAAACCCTGGCTAACACTAGGCTTACATACGAAGAGCTGACAACTGCGATGATCGAGATAGAGGCTATTTTAAATTCAAGACCAATATCACCCCTATCTTCCGATCCAAGTGATTTTGAAGCCCTTACACCTGGACATTTTCTAATTGGCGCTCCCCTACGTAGTTTGCCAGAACGTGATGTCCCTACAAAAGAAATGAATAACATTGAGTATTGGGCCCGGATAAGCGCTATCAAACAACATTTTTGGAGAAAATGGTCCCACGATTGTATTAACGAACTGCAGACTCGCAATAAATGGACTACCTCCAACAACAATATCATCAATGGATCTATAGTAATTGTTCATGAGGATAATCTACCCCCACAAAAATGGCTCATGGGCAAAATTATCAATACTGTGCTTGGAAGAGATAATCGTGTTCGAGTGGTTGACATTAAAACAACAAAAGGATACGTCGTCCTATCCACAGACTTGCTCTACTTTGTTCATCTTGAAAGTATGCTTTCAATGGGGCCGGTATGTTAGGTCACCGTATAATACTTATTGTTTTATTTTATATTTATTTCTATTTTATTTGCATTTTTTATTGTATTTAAATTATTCATATTTTTGAGCCACTCATCCCACTGTAATTTGATATAATTTTGTTTTTATGGTCCACTATAATTTATTTTGGTTATTAACCGTTAGGTTATATTTTATTTCTTATTTTGTTTTGTATTACCATCTCATAATGTGTTGTTGTAAACAAAAATTCAATATCGGTACATATTTTATTTATTGTTTTGTTTTTTGCACATATGTACATTACTAGTGGTGAATTTCTTTTATTTGTCTCTCAACATAGAATAACTACAACAACACAGTAGCCCGTATTTATTTACCTATGATCGTTTGTTCAACTTTATTTGAAGAATTTTCTAAATAAAGATTATTGTTCTAGTTGAAATCAAAGAGGCAACATCTCCTCTTGTTTTTTATTTCGCGGTTCACGGTCGCAATTCCTTTTGGTAAAGTAAATTATTTTAGCATTACTCGGCCCAACGAACATTTCAGTGGCAATATAGATAACAAGTCAAAAAACTGATTTGCTCTATATTGCTGCCGGTAAGGAAAAAGCTCCTTATCGTACATTTTGGCGCCCAACGTGGGGCACGAGTAAATTTAAACTTTTTTCTTAATTTTTTCGTTGTGCGGTCCGTGGAAAATCCTTTTTGACTTTTCGTTCTAAATCGTTTTCGTTAACCAAAAAAAAGAACAAATATCGTGTCGCCATTTTACAATAAAAATTTATTTGGACATTTTGTGGTTCATTCTTCATAAAATAAATTGTGCTTTGTGGTTAAAAAAAAAAAAAAAAATACGATGTCGATGGAAGAAATGAAGCAGCAACGGGCTAATACGAAGAAAAGTATTACCCGTATAAAGAACCAAATTGAAGCCAATGGAAAGGGTGAAGGTAGCACACTCTCCTCAGCTAAATTAAAGTGCCGATTGGGGATATTGGAGTCATATTTTAAACAAATATTAACGTATCAAACCCAAATTGAAAAATATGACCCAGACGACAACGGTAGGCCCGAAATTGAGGATTTGTACATCGCAGCTAAAATGAATATACAAACGCAGCTTGGTGAGGATTCTACAATTTGTTTCCCTGTTGCCAACCATAAATTGCCTCAGCTCAAATTGCCCACATTTAGTGGTAAGTACAGTGAGTACAAAAATTTTATAACGTCATTTAACCAAGTTATTGATCGTGAATATGGCCTATCGAATATTGAAAAATTTAACCATTTGCTCAACTGCCTTCATGGCCAAGCACTGGAAACGGTCAAGGCTTTCCAAATTACAAATGAAAATTACCCTAAAGCAATAGAAAGGCTCAAAAATCGTTACGACAATAACTCGCTCATTTTTATGGAAAACATAACCGCACTTTTTGAACTACCAGCCATGTCCAAATACAATAGTGCACAATTACGTAGTCTCGTTGATAATGTTTCTGCTCTTTATAGCTCGTTATTATTTCTTGGCTCTCCTAGCGACATTGCTAATTCTATGCTAATTTATATAGTGATGGAAAAAGTTGATGATGACACTAAAAGGAAGTGGAAAGATTCTTTGGACTTCACCAAATTGCCATCATGGGATGATTGCTCCAAGGTTCTTGAAAGGCGTTGCCAATTTTTGGAGTCTGTTGATACCAGCCATTCACATGTGAACCTTCGTAAGCCCGAAAATCACAATTCTGGTAAGTCCAAAAATAAATATTCTAAACCTGGCTATAGTTTCACGGTTTCAAAACGCGTTTGCACACTTTGCTCTAAAGATGACCACACTATTAGTCGCTGTTCTCGTTTTAAAGATATGAATGTCAGTCAACGCTTTGAAAATGCAAAACGATTAGGTCTCTGCCTTAATTGTCTATCGAAAGGGCATCAAGTAAACAACTGTTCCTCTTTATTCAAGTGCAAATTTTGTTCTCGCTCGCATCATAGTTTGCTTCATCGGTCTCAGCCAGTTTCTAGGCCCTCGTCCCCAGCTGCTGAACCGTCTACATCTCATGCTGCCTTGAATGAAAATCCCGCCTCGGTCCATGCCCATATGGAAAAATCCTCCCCGGAACAGGTGCTTCTTGCCACTGCCATGGTTCTTGTTCGTGATGCTAATGGTTGCTATCAATTGGGACGCGCTTTGTTGGATTCTTGCTCTCAATTGAATTTCATAACTGATGAATTTTCGCAAAAATTACATTTGTCTCGCAAAAAACAAACTACTGAAGTTGCTAGTATTGGTAACACGCATGGCAAAAGCAAATATAGATCGTCCACAAATGTTAAATCTCGTTTTACTGATTTTGAAGTACCTCTTTCGTTTTGTGTGACCCCTCACATTTCGTATCAACCTGATTCAGAATTAGATGTTTCGTCGTGGAATTTGCCGCCAAACACCTAGCTTGCTGATAAAAACTTTTTCAAATCAAAACGAATCGATTTACTTATTGGTACTGAAACTTTCTTCGATATTTTGTCGGTTGGTCAAATAAAACTTGGTCCTAATTTGCCCAAATTACAAAAAACACTTTTTGGATGGATAGCTGCTGGTCGTTATAATTCAAATCATTCCAAAAGTTCTAGTTCTTCTTGCATGCTTTCGATAGAAGAAGAGGTCGATTTAAAATTGCAACGTTTGTGGGAAATCGAAGAAGTTGAATCTGGTTCAACTGTTTTGACTCCAGAGCAAGTTGATTGTGAAACCTTTTTTAATAATACAGTTTATCGTGAAGCGTCTGGTAGGATTTGCTGTTAAATTGCCCTTCACAGAATCCTCTGACAATTTAGGCCTCTCTCGAAATATGGCTTTTAAAAGATTTGCGTCTCAGGAGAGAAGGTTTGCTCGAGACAATAACCTCAAATCACAATATGTCGCTTTTATGAAGGAATATGAAGATTGTGGACATATGAGTCTAATTCGAAATCCCCGCTTAGATGAACCTCACTATTTCATTCCCCATCATTGCGTTTTTAAGCCCAATAGTACCTCCACGAAATTAAGAGTAGTTTTCGATGCTTCATGTCCCTCATCGTCCCATAAATCTTTGAACGACATTCTTATGGTTGGTCCAACTATTCAAGATGAGTTGTACAAAATTCTACTTCGTTTTCGCCTTCATCGCTACGCCATTACAGCTGATATCGTCAAAATGTATCGCCAGGTCCTCATTGACTTTCATGATCGTAAATTTCAATACATTTTGTGGAGAAATTCAGAGGAAGAAGAAATTCGTACATATCAGCTAAATACAGTTACCTACGGATTGTCAGCTGCCCCTTATCTTGCTATCAAGAGTCTTCATTATCTTGCAGATCAGTATAAGGACCAGTATTAACTTGGCGCAAAGATCATAAAGTCTTCATTTTATGTTGATGATTTCCTAAGTGGGGCCGGGACAATAGAAGAATTGGCTCAAATTAAGCAGGAGGTAAATGAAATTCTAAGTAAAGGTTGTTTTCAATTAGATAAATGGCACTCAAACCATAAAGATTTTCAAGATGATAAAACTACCAAAAGTTTGAATATTGATAACTCTGTTGTTACTAGTGCTCTTGGTATTACATGGGATCAACAAAAAGATATTTTCCTATTTTCTTTTTCGCCTAAAGGTCAAATGGAGGAAAAAATTACCAAACGAACAATTTTGTCGCTCTCGTCATCTCTTTTCGATCCACTAGGACTCTTGGCACCGCTTATTATAAAGTCAAAGATCATCATGCAAGAATTATGGATTCTAAGAATTGGTTGGGATGAATCTATACCTCAAGAACTATACTCAGCCTGGAAATCTTTTGTCTCAGATCTCAATTTATTATCTTGGCTTAAAATTCCTCGTTTTTGTCTTGCTCCTAATTCTCAATTCATTCAACTTCACGGCTTTTGTGACTCTTCAATTCGCGCTTATGGTTGCTGTTTCTATTTTCGAGTAAAAACTTCTTCAGGAAATATATCTATTCGTCTTTTTACTGCTAAATCTCGTGTCGCTCCAACAAAAAGAAAATCATTGCCTAAATTAGAATTATGCGGCGCACAACTTATGGCAAAATTATACTCTAAAATCAAAAATCTTTTCGCAATACCAAATCTTGAAGTTTTTCTCTGGACAGATTCTCAACTAGTTCTTCATTGGCTCAAGCAGCATTCTTCAACATTATCCGTTTTTGTTGGCAACAGGGTATCAGAAATTCAGGACCTTACTAATGCTTGTAGTTGGCGACATGTCCCAACTCATTTCAATCCTGCTGATATTGTTTCTCGAGGTTCAACTGTTCAAGAACTTTCCTCATCTATATGGTTCAATGGACCAGCATTTCTCGCTCTGCATCCTGCTCAGTGGCCTCCAAATAAATTGGATAAATTACCCAAAGAAAATCAACAAGAAATCGATAGAGAAAAACGTAAAACTACAATGTGCCTTGAAGTAAAATCTAATTACATTTTGGATTCGATTGCAAGATATAGTTCATATTTAAAAATCATTCGTATTGTCGTATTGTCTTTAACATCCAGAAACTCCATTTTCAAGAGGATATAAATCGTGCTCTAAAGAAAAAGGATCCTCAAGGCGCTCTAAAGTGTCTCAACCCTTTCCTTGAGTCCTCACATGGCTTCAATTTGCTCAAAGTTGGTGGTCGCTTGGAATTAGCATCAATCTCTGAAGGTCAAAAGCATCCTATAATTCTGCCCAGTAAAAATCACTTTGTGAGCTGTTATGTACGCCATCTACATATTAGTAACTATCACACTGGACCTAATGCTCTAATGTCGTTAATTCGCCAGAAATTTTGGATCATCAACTCAAGAAATCTATATCGTAGCATCGTCAATTCGTGCCCACAATGCATTCGTTATCGCCCAAAATTGCTACAACAGATGATGGGAAATTTACCCGTAGAGCGTCTCAACCCTTCAAGGCCCTTCGCCAGATGTGCAGTTGATTATTGTGGTCCAGTTAACACTTACTTCCGCATCAGAGGAAAGGTCCCTTATAAAACCTATATTGCTGTTTTTGTCTGCCTCACAACTAAAGCAGTGCACATTGAAGTTGTATCTAACTTATCAACTGACGCCTTTATTGCCGCTCTAAAAAGGTTGATTGGACGAAGAGGTTTGCCCACAGATATATTCTGTGATAATGCCACCAATTTCGTTGGTGCAAGTTCTAAGTTGGTTCAATTAAAATCGTTCCTTTTTGATCCAAAGAACTCAAATTTTATTGTAAATTATTGCTGAAATCAATTTATAAATTTTCGCTTTATTCCCCCTAGGGCACCATATTTTGGCGGATTGTGGGAGGCGGCCGTAAAATCTGCAAAGGGCCACTTAACTAAAACCCTGGCTAACACTAGGCTTACATACGAAGAGCTGACAACTGCGATGATCGAGATAGAGGCTATTTTAAATTCAAGACCAATATCACCCCTATCTTCCGATCCAAGTGATTTTGAAGCCCTTACACCTGGACATTTTCTAATTGGCGCTCCCCTACGTAGTTTGCCAGAACGTGATGTCCCTACAAAAGAAATGAATAACATTGAGTATTGGGCCCGGATAAGCGCTATCAAACAACATTTTTGGAGAAAATGGTCCCACGATTGTATTAACGAACTGCAGACTCGCAATAAATGGACTACCTCCAACAACAATATCATCAATGGATCTATAGTAATTGTTCATGAGGATAATCTACCCCCACAAAAATGGCTCATGGGCAAAATTATCAATACTGTGCTTGGAAGAGATAATCGTGTTCGAGTGGTTGACATTAAAACAACAAAAGGATACGTCGTCCTATCCACAGACTTGCTCTACTTTGTTCATCTTGAAAGTATGCTTTCAATGGGGCCGGTATGTTAGGTCACCGTATAATACTTATTGTTTTATTTTATATTTATTTCTATTTTATTTGCATTTTTTATTGTATTTAAATTATTCATATTTTTGAGCCACTCATCCCACTGTAATTTGATATAATTTTGTTTTTATGGTCCACTATAATTTATTTTGGTTATTAACCGTTAGGTTATATTTTATTTCTTATTTTGTTTTGTATTACCATCTCATAATGTGTTGTTGTAAACAAAAATTCAATATCGGTACATATTTTATTTATTGTTTTGTTTTTTGCACATATGTACATTACTAGTGGTGAATTTCTTTTATTTGTCTCTCAACATAGAATAACTACAACAACACAGTAGCCCGTATTTATTTACCTATGATCGTTTGTTCAACTTTATTTGAAGAATTTTCTAAATAAAGATTATTGTTCTAGTTGAAATCAAAGAGGCAACATCTCCTCTTGTTTTTTATTTCGCGGTTCACGGTCGCAATTCCTTTTGGTAAAGTAAATTATTTTAGCATTACTCGGCCCAACGAACATTTCAGTGGCAATATAGATAACAAGTCAAAAAACTGATTTGCTCTATATTGCTGCCGGTAAGGAAAAAGCTCCTTATCGTACATTTTGGCGCCCAACGTGGGGCACGAGTAAATTTGAACTTTTTTCTTAATTTTTTCGTTGTGCGGTCCGTGGAAAATCCTTTTTGACTTTTCGTTCTAAATCGTTTTCGTTAACCAAACGTGTGCAGTGCTTAAAAAAAAGAACAAATATCGTGTCGCCATTTTACAATAAAAATTTATTTGGACATTTTGTGGTTCATTCTTCATAAAATAAATTGTGCTTTGTGGTTAAAAAAAAAAAAAAAAATACGATGTCGATGGAAGAAATGAAGCAGCAACGGGCTAATACGAAGAAAAGTATTACCCGTATAAAGAACCAAATTGAAGCCAATGGAAAGGGTGAAGGTAGCACACTCTCCTCAGCTAAATTAAAGTGCCGATTGGGGATATTGGAGTCATATTTTAAACAAATATTAACGTATCAAACCCAAATTGAAAAATATGACCCAGACGACAACGGTAGGCCCGAAATTGAGGATTTGTACATCGCAGCTAAAATGAATATACAAACGCAGCTTGGTGAGGATTCTACAATTTGTTTCCCTGTTGCCAACCATAAATTGCCTCAGCTCAAATTGCCCACATTTAGTGGTAAGTACAGTGAGTACAAAAATTTTATAACGTCATTTAACCAAGTTATTGATCGTGAATATGGCCTATCGAATATTGAAAAATTTAACCATTTGCTCAACTGCCTTCATGGCCAAGCACTGGAAACGGTCAAGGCTTTCCAAATTACAAATGAAAATTACCCTAAAGCAATAGAAAGGCTCAAAAATCGTTACGACAATAACTCGCTCATTTTTATGGAAAACATAACCGCACTTTTTGAACTACCAGCCATGTCCAAATACAATAGTGCACAATTACGTAGTCTCGTTGATAATGTTTCTGCTCTTTATAGCTCGTTATTATTTCTTGGCTCTCCTAGCGACATTGCTAATTCTATGCTAATTTATATAGTGATGGAAAAAGTTGATGATGACACTAAAAGGAAGTGGAAAGATTCTTTGGACTTCACCAAATTGCCATCATGGGATGATTGCTCCAAGGTTCTTGAAAGGCGTTGCCAATTTTTGGAGTCTGTTGATACCAGCCATTCACATGTGAACCTTCGTAAGCCCGAAAATCACAATTCTGGTAAGTCCAAAAATAAATATTCTAAACCTGGCTATAGTTTCACGGTTTCAAAACGCGTTTGCACACTTTGCTCTAAAGATGACCACACTATTAGTCGCTGTTCTCGTTTTAAAGATATGAATGTCAGTCAACGCTTTGAAAATGCAAAACGATTAGGTCTCTGCCTTAATTGTCTATCGAAAGGGCATCAAGTAAACAACTGTTCCTCTTTATTCAAGTGCAAATTTTGTTCTCGCTCGCATCATAGTTTGCTTCATCGGTCTCAGCCAGTTTCTAGGCCCTCGTCCCCAGCTGCTGAACCGTCTACATCTCATGCTGCCTTGAATGAAAATCCCGCCTCGGTCCATGCCCATATGGAAAAATCCTCCCCGGAACAGGTGCTTCTTGCCACTGCCATGGTTCTTGTTCGTGATGCTAATGGTTGCTATCAATTGGGACGCGCTTTGTTGGATTCTTGCTCTCAATTGAATTTCATAACTGATGAATTTTCGCAAAAATTACATTTGTCTCGCAAAAAACAAACTACTGAAGTTGCTAGTATTGGTAACACGCATGGCAAAAGCAAATATAGATCGTCCACAAATGTTAAATCTCGTTTTACTGATTTTGAAGTACCTCTTTCGTTTTGTGTGACCCCTCACATTTCGTATCAACCTGATTCAGAATTAGATGTTTCGTCGTGGAATTTGCCGCCAAACACCTAGCTTGCTGATAAAAACTTTTTCAAATCAAAACGAATCGATTTACTTATTGGTACTGAAACTTTCTTCGATATTTTGTCGGTTGGTCAAATAAAACTTGGTCCTAATTTGCCCAAATTACAAAAAACACTTTTTGGATGGATAGCTGCTGGTCGTTATAATTCAAATCATTCCAAAAGTTCTAGTTCTTCTTGCATGCTTTCGATAGAAGAAGAGGTCGATTTAAAATTGCAACGTTTGTGGGAAATCGAAGAAGTTGAATCTGGTTCAACTGTTTTGACTCCAGAGCAAGTTGATTGTGAAACCTTTTTTAATAATACAGTTTATCGTGAAGCGTCTGGTAGGATTTGCTGTTAAATTGCCCTTCACAGAATCCTCTGACAATTTAGGCCTCTCTCGAAATATGGCTTTTAAAAGATTTGCGTCTCAGGAGAGAAGGTTTGCTCGAGACAATAACCTCAAATCACAATATGTCGCTTTTATGAAGGAATATAAAGATTGTGGACATATGAGTCTAATTCGAAATCCCCGCTTAGATGAACCTCACTATTTCATTCCCCATCATTGCGTTTTTAAGCCCAATAGTACCTCCACGAAATTAAGAGTAGTTTTCGATGCTTCATGTCCCTCATCGTCCCATAAATCTTTGAATGACATTCTTATGGTTGGTCCAACTATTCAAGATGAGTTGTACAAAATTCTACTTCGTTTTCGCCTTCATCGCTACGCCATTACAGCTGATATCGTCAAAATGTATCGCCAGGTCCTCATTGACTTTCATGATCGTAAATTTCAATACATTTTGTGGAGAAATTCAGAGGAAAAAGAAATTCGTACATATCAGCTAAATACAGTTACTTACGGATTGTCAGCTGCCCCTTATCTTGCTATCAAGAGTCTTCATTATCTTGCAGATCAGTATAAGGACCAGTATTAACTTGGCGCAAAGATCATAAAGTCTTCATTTTATGTTGATGATTTCCTAAGTGGGGCCGGGACAATAGAAGAATTGGCTCAAATTAAGCAGGAGGTAAATGAAATTCTAAGTAAAGGTTGTTTTCAATTAGATAAATGGCACTCAAACCATAAAGATTTTCAAGATGATAAAACTACCAAAAGTTTGAATATTGATAACTCTGTTGTTACTAGTGCTCTTGGTATTACATGGGATCAACAAAAAGATATTTTCCTATTTTCTTTTTCGCCTAAAGGTCAAATGGAGGAAAAAATTACCAAACGAACAATTTTGTCGCTCTCGTCATCTCTTTTCGATCCACTAGGACTCTTGGCACCGCTTATTATAAAGTCAAAGATCATCATGCAAGAATTATGGATTCTAAGAATTGGTTGGGATGAATCTATACCTCAAGAACTATACTCAGCCTGGAAATCTTTTGTCTCAGATCTCAATTTATTATCTTGGCTTAAAATTCCTCGTTTTTGTCTTGCTCCTAATTCTCAATTCATTCAACTTCACGGCTTTTGTGACTCTTCAATTCGCGCTTATGGTTGCTGTTTCTATTTTCGAGTAAAAACTTCTTCAGGAAATATATCTATTCGTCTTTTTACTGCTAAATCTCGTGTCGCTCCAACAAAAAGAAAATCATTGCCTAAATTAGAATTATGCGGCGCACAACTTATGGCAAAATTATACTCTAAAATCAAAAATCTTTTCGCAATACCAAATCTTGAAGTTTTTCTCTGGACAGATTCTCAACTAGTTCTTCATTGGCTCAAGCAGCATTCTTCAACATTATCCGTTTTTGTTGGCAACAGGGTATCAGAAATTCAGGACCTTACTAATGCTTGTAGTTGGCGACATGTCCCAACTCATTTCAATCCTGCTGATATTGTTTCTCGAGGTTCAACTGTTCAAGAACTTTCCTCATCTATATGGTTCAATGGACCAGCATTTCTCGCTCTGCATCCTGCTCAGTGGCCTCCAAATAAATTGGATAAATTACCCAAAGAAAATCAACAAGAAATCGATAGAGAAAAACGTAAAACTACAATGTGCCTTGAAGTAAAATCTAATTACATTTTGGATTCGATTGCAAGATATAGTTCATATTTAAAAATCATTCGTATTGTCGTATTGTCTTTAACATCCAGAAACTCCATTTTCAAGAGGATATAAATCGTGCTCTAAAGAAAAAGGATCCTCAAGGCGCTCTAAAGTGTCTCAACCCTTTCCTTGAGTCCTCACATGGCTTCAATTTGCTCAAAGTTGGTGGTCGCTTGGAATTAGCATCAATCTCTGAAGGTCAAAAGCATCCTATAATTCTGCCCAGTAAAAATCACTTTGTGAGCTGTTATGTACGCCATCTACATATTAGTAACTATCACACTGGACCTAATGCTCTAATGTCGTTAATTCGCCAGAAATTTTGGATCATCAACTCAAGAAATCTATATCGTAGCATCGTCAATTCGTGCCCACAATGCATTCGTTATCGCCCAAAATTGCTACAACAGATGATGGGAAATTTACCCGTAGAGCGTCTCAACCCTTCAAGGCCCTTCGCCAGATGTGCAGTTGATTATTGTGGTCCAGTTAACACTTACTTCCGCATCAGAGGAATGGTCCCTTATAAAACCTATATTGCTGTTTTTGTCTGCCTCACAACTAAAGCAGTGCACATTGAAGTTGTATCTAACTTATCAACTGACGCCTTTATTGCCGCTCTAAAAAGGTTGATTGGACGAAGAGGTTTGCCCACAGATATATTCTGTGATAATGCCACCAATTTCGTTGGTGCAAGTTCTAAGTTGATTCAATTAAAATCGTTCCTTTTTGATCCAAAGAACTCAAATTTTGTTGTAAATTATTGCTGAAATCAATTTATAAATTTTCGCTTTATTCCCCCTAGGGCACCATATTTTGGCGGATTGTGGGAGGCGGCCGTAAAATCTGCAAAGGGCCACTTAACTAAAACCCTGGCTAACACTAGGCTTACATACGAAGAGCTGACAACTGCGATGATCGAGATAGAGGCTATTTTAAATTCAAGACCAATATCACCCCTATCTTCCGATCCAAGTGATTTTGAAGCCCTTACACCTGGCCATTTTCTAATTGGCGCTCCCCTACGTAGTTTGCCAGAACGTGATGTCCCTACAAAAGAAACGAATAACATTGAGTATTGGGCCCGGATAAGCGCTATCAAACAACATTTTTGGAGAAAATGGTCCCACGATTGTATTAACGAACTGCAGACTCGCAATAAATGGACTACCTCCAACAACAATATCATCAATGGATCTATAGTAATTGTTCATGAGGATAATCTACCCCCACAAAAATGGCTCATGGGCAAAATTATCAATACTGTGCTTGGAAGAGATAATCGTGTTCGAGTGGTTGACATTAAAACAACAAAAGGATACGTCGTCCTATCCACAGACTTGCTCTACTTTGTTCATCTTGAAAGTATGCTTTCAATGGGGCCGGTATGTTAGGTCACCGTATAATACTTATTGTTTTATTTTATATTTATTTCTATTTTATTTGCATTTTTTATTGTATTTAAATTATTCATATTTTTGAGCCACTCATCCCACTGTAATTTGATATAATTTTGTTTTTATGGTCCACTATAATTTATTTTGGTTATTAACCGTTAGGTTATATTTTATTTCTTATTTTGTTTTGTATTACCATCTCATAATGTGTTGTTGTAAACAAAAATTCAATATCGGTACATATTTTATTTATTGTTTTGTTTTTTGCACATATGTACATTACTAGTGGTGAATTTCTTTTATTTGTCTCTCAACATAGAATAACAACAACAACACAGTAGCCCGTATTTATTTACCTATGATCGTTTGTTCAACTTTATTTGAAGAATTTTGTAAATAAAGATTATTGTTCTAGTTGAAATCAAAGAGGCAACATCTCCTCTTGTTTTTTATTTCGCGGTTCACGGTCCCAATTCCTTTTGGTAAAGTAAATTATTTTAGCATTACTCGGCCCAACGAGCATTTCAGTGGCAATATAGATAACAAGTCAAAAAACTGATTTGCTCTATATTGCTGCCGGTAAGGAAAAAGCTCCTTATCGTACACTAACAATATTTTGAAGTCGTTATAATTTGACGATTTTCCCTGGTCCACACAGAAATTGAAAAAAAACATTTATTTATTTTTATTTTTTTCTTTATATTTATATATAAAATTTACTATTGTAAAAATATATATCGACAATTCTATGAAAGAAAACCCGAAAAAGGGAATTTTTTACCCGGTGTCTTTCAATTTCCATAAACATTTTATATACCATTATTACCATTAAACCAGATCTCAGTTTCGTGAAATTGCGAAAACTTGCAATTTTATTTCGCTTTATCACGCTCTCAAAAATCAGCATAATTTCAAAAGTATTTAACTTTAGATATCTATATGCCTGAAAAGGATTTGTAAGGTTTGATGATTTAAATAAACGACGTTTGAATTTTGCTTATGTCGGCTTTAATACAAACATTTAAAAAATAATAAATATATTTTTTTAATGCATTTTAATGCATTTCCATTTTCTAAAACATTTTTCGTTAATTTATTCTTTATTTTTATTATATTTGGAAAGTAATGGAAAAAAATAAATATGTTTCAAATTTTTAATACACAGAGAAAAAAATCATATATTTAAAAATTTTTTTCATAAATATTATGAATCGAACCTGACTTTTTTTCCCAAACTTTTTTCATAAAAAATAAAATTTTGTTCATAGATATTATAAAGTTGTACTTAATGAAAATTTTACGAATTTTGCAAAAATGCTGCTAAAATTTTTATTTAGTTTTATTAGATTTGATTTAAATGATAAATAAAAATACTTATGTATGAAAATATTAACAATAAATCTCTTTAAATGGCAATTTTCCAATAAGAAGCTGTAAAAAGTAATGTTTAGAAATTTGCGTAAATTTGCTGCCATTCTATAGCACATGCATCATTGTAATGAAAAACGTTTCTGCTATGTTCTTCTGCTCCTAACATCAAAAATCATTAAAAACCAAAAAATCTCTAAAAAAAAAATTCATACACGCATTCACAAATTGAAAATATAAATAAAAATTTTAACCATTTGTTTAAGTCTTCTTGACTTTTGATTTATTTCAAAAAATGTAAAAAAGCGTTAATGTTTAAGACATTATTCTTACAATGAATGTCAATTTTTATATTTATGCACAAACTTTTTTCTGTGTATAAAAAATATATTTTTTTCTTATTTTAGTTAATTTGTACAAAATTTAACAAAATGTAGAAAGTACGCAACTTTAAATATTCATATCTCTTGAAGTTACCCAGCAAAAACTTTGCTTTCCTGGTAAGCTAGGCAGGTATAATTGGAAACAAAAATAAACTTATTTTTTGCCTGAATAACTAGTTATTTTTGTTCGACTTGTCCACAAATTCATGTAGTTATTTTTTGACTCTAGGGGTACTCAAAAATATGTACCTAAACGAAAACAAAAATAAAAAAAAACCAAAAATTTTGCCGTCAGTGAGAATCGAACTTGGACACACACTAACCATTCGTTTTTACTGACTAACGTCTTACTCAGTACACCATCTCGCACATAGCATCCTAAGCGACAAAAACTCTATTTAGTTTAAAATATCTTTTTAGACATTTTGTTAAGAAAAACTAACAGCTTCAGAATGGGGTTGAATCATCAACCTTCTGGTTATTAATCCGGCGCTCTAGCCAACTCATCCACGTAATTGCAGTATTACTGTGCTGTTATACTATTGAGTACTTATTAATGTAATACAGAGTAAGCAAGAAACTACTTTAATAAGTAGTTGTTATTACCAAAAAGTTTTTGCTGGGTATTGACTGATTTGTGTAATTATCTCCTTTTTGAATAATTTAGTCACCATCTCCAAAACATCCTTTTCGTTCAGAATTATTTATAAAATGCAAATGAAATTTATATGTAATATATTTTAAATTGTTTTGTTTACTATAAAGAGCAATATTATTTAGTTATATAAAGATTTACTATCTTTAATAAATTTGTAAAAATTATCCCAATAATTTTTTTTAATAAAATATGTAAACTTATTCATATTTTAAAAATAATACTAAAAAATTGAATTTTTATATAAAAAACTGTGAATAGGTTTTAGAAAAAGTGAAATTGTGCGTTGTAGAAGTGTGCGTCCAAAAAAATGTTTAAATATGCTAAAAAAATGAAAAATCTGAAATAGCATATTCAACGAAAAATGCATTGTTTAAAATTCTTTTTTATTTATTAAATATTCGTATTAAAGCTGATGTAATCATAATTCAAATCAGGGCGATGTGGCGATTTTTCGTCAAACATGGCGCCTTTTTATTGCTTTTGGTCACAAAGCTTTCGTTTGGCGACTAGCGATTTTTTTGACGATTTATAAAGTGGTGGCGATTTATTTGGCTAATTTAAAAAATTTTTAAATAAATATGTGTGGAGAAATACGATTACGTATTCCTACTAGCAATTTGTCTATCTAACAAAACGAAGGGCTTTAATTTATAAATTCAACCTCAACTTAGATTGAGAAATGTCAGGATTTCGTTCAAAAATTCGACAATGCAAAACAAGTCAAGATAGTAGAACCGCTTTTAGGTGTTTTGCTCAAAACCGATTGCTTTCAACTCAGTGGAAATATAGTATAAGAGAACAAATTTTGTTATAAAATGTTACAATTATTTTTTTAAATAAATCTCAATAAATTTTTAAAGTTGTTACCCTAAAATGGAGATATAAGTATATATGTCAGAAAAATGTATTTTAAATTATAATTTAATTTTCTATTCAATTACTATTAGATACTGCAATTATCACTGGCTTTGTTAAAGCTAAATTTACATATATAAATGTAATATAATTTATTACATCATTCTTAACTTCATACATCATATGCAAAAAAAGTCGTAAATTATAGCGATTCCTAAATATTCCCCGATTTCACATATGTTTTCTTTTTTTTATAAATATAACAGGGGCGGATTGTGTAGCCTTCAAAAAAAATAACGTTTGCAAATCGCATATATTTTTGATCCAGGCTAATGGTGTACATACATTTTTATTTTTATATTTACCATACATTTTAATTTTGAATATATATAAATCTGTGGCCTGATAAAAAAAGAAAGAATGAAAATAACAAACATGAACACATTTATAGGTTTCACTAATTTCTATAAATATCGTTGAAAGGACTTCTGCAGATAAAGTAGCCTTTATTTCAATAAATCTATTCATAACTAATTCAAACTAAAACGAGCAAATCTAGTATTGGAGCAAATATTTTTTTTCGTTATTTTATTTGACCATATTCTATTCTATTGTCAAATAATTTTGTCACTTCAAGAACATCCAATTCCAATTAAGGAACCACCAACGAATGAAATAAGAAAATTGTGTATATTTGTAGCCATTTCCATCGTATTATCCAGATTAATATTATTGGAAGACTTTACTGACAAATTTTGAATATTTTCTTTCACTCTCAACCAATCAATACGTATTAATCCTTCAATTTCTGTGATTTTAATAAGTATCATAGCACCTCCTAGTACGATGGCAGTAAATTTCCCAATCTTCATTAAAATAAATCCAGTCAACCATCCAGATACTGCACCCATTCCAACTTGAGAGTATGGCCTTAATGAGCCTATAAAATTAACTATTTTTGCAAAACTTTCTTCCATTTATATATAAATATGTATTTGTTTTATTTTGAATTTAATTTGAAGCTGTTATTTTTTTAAATCAATCAGTGTTTAAAATTTTTTGTTATTATGTAGGTACACTTCAAAGAATAACTTAAGTAAAAACAGTTTACAATATTAAATATTAAAGGATAAGGATGAATATCATATACATTAAAAGTTCCTCACGAAAAAAATTGTCACCTAAAATGCAAAAGACCGTAACCACTGAAAGATCAAATATTGGTTTTTACTGGATTATAATATACTAACCCAAACTACAGATTTCACATTCATGTCTTCAAAAATAACATCAATATTAACAAAAGTCGTAAAATCAACTTCATAAATGAAACAGGCGTAAAATTTGTTCTAGTTAAAAAAATGGTTTGAAGAGTTGTTCATGCTTTATATATTTTTGCTTTAATTGAACGATTAAAAAATTTTGTTTAATTGCTTAATTTTAAAGCAAAGAATTAAAAATTATGATCACGGCCTTTTCATAATGTTTTTTGCTTCTCCTAAAAACAATTAGTGTTTTTATGGCCTTTTACATTTTAGATGACGAAATGTACCCCTCTAGATATTAAGATTAGTATATTCTTATATAATTCTCAAAATATTAAATCTGAATATTTTCATTTCCGAGAGCAGGACCATTTTTAAAACACCTTTTGTCATATTTTCTTTGCTTAAACATGTAATTTTATATATTTCGGAAAATTTAAGTAGGGTTTGGAGTCCGAGATTTCCCTCAAAATACACTCGAGAATTCCGGGAATTTTCCCGGAAAAACGGGAAATTAAATATTCTCGTAGTTATAAAATTTTGCAGCTAACATTTTCACATAAAATTTTAAATCCACTTTATTTTTGTCATGTTCAAATTTTAGAATACTTAGTATTATGATAGATTTGTTGAAATGAATATTAAATAAGTTGAACTTCGAAAATACTCACTGCATATTATAAAAAAAAAAATACTTAATTGGGAGATTCTTCATTCTAAAGGTATGTTTAGACTAGCCAAATATTTTACCAAAATGACGTAACCACTATATAAAATATTTCCTAATTTCACTTTTTTAATTGAAAAGCATTTTTTGCTTATCACTAATCATAACTGACATTTTATGGAGTTCTGTTTGACGCTATTTTCTCTTACAAAACATTTAAAATATCAAACAACGGCAAACAATATTTTTGTAAATCTAGTGGTCACGCAATTTTTCTCAAATATTTGCCAAATGTGAACATAGCTTAACACATGAAATTATTTTCATGAGATTTCCGAACACTATGATTGATCCGAAAAACATAGTTGCGAACCAATTTTTAGTATTTTCCAGATTTATGTTTAATTTAATAAGTACAAGTATTAGTAAAAAAAATAATGTAAGTTAGTGAAATAAGCGGCAAGCTATTTATGATGAAATTTATCCAATAGATTACTGTATATTATTAAAAAGTTTTATCATCAAAAACATAATAACGTAAAAAAAATTGTTTTTAACAGAAATTACGGAAGGTAATAATTTTATCTGTATAAAATATTTTCATTTTTCGTTAATTTAGTATGATTTATAATGTTTCCTTTTTTCTAATAACTAAAGTTTTAAAAGATTCCCGGGAATTCCCGGGAAATTGATTTTTTTGTTCCCGTTTCTCGGGAAAAGAACTACTGCGCGAAACCCCAAACCCTAATTTTAAGGTACCATTGGAAAGGCCTATCCTAATACTATTGAAGATTACAGATAATTAACTCTTTAACAACAAAAAGGTAAATTATATACATTTTATTCCCAAATAAGCTTTTTTTAAAAATATGTTGTATGAAATGAAGTATTTATTATAATTAAATATCAATGAATTTATGAAAAATATTATAATACATTATTTAAAACCCATGGTAAAAATTGAATAAAAGAGATTATTTGAAATTTAGTTTATTGATAAATTTATGCTTCTTTATTTTCTTAACTAACAATTTATTTGCCGTAAAAATTAACTTAACCTATTATAAACTGGTGATCACAAAATATTACCTTTGTTCCTAAAGGATTAAGCGAATGAATATATCAATAGTATTGATTAAGACCGTTCCAGTGATGCTCTAAATTACGATGTAAAATGGATGAAATCTTCAAGCTTTAATAAAATAGTATTTTAAACAAATCTTAGATAATTTTACTAAAATCTTCGTGAATGAAAACTAATTTTTAAAACATTTTATCTAATGACGTATTTGATTCACAATCACAATATTTTACGCGGTTAACACGTAAAAATAACTGTTGGTACTTTATTACTTTTTCAACAAAACACTTTATCCATAACTGGCATCTGCTGAATCGAATGAAATAAATTTTGAGTCGATTGGGGTACGATAACAAGGAAAAATTTAGGTTTAAAGTGAAAGTGCGCTACATTGACCTCTTGGTCTAGGCAGACCACAATGTTTTTCCTCTTTGTAAACAAGTTTCTTTTTATTTATTCAGTTGCGATTATTGTAAAAACAATCTCGTTATGTTGTTGAAAGTATCAGATGTCAGAATAAAAGATATATCACTCAAATTTATGAGTAATTGATCTGCATTCAAAGAAGAAAATTAAGTTACAGAATAAATTCTAATTCGTTCCAAAAATGACATTATATTATACTATAACTGTCTAGGAAGAATGATGTCATGACTTCGAAATAGATTAGGGAATGATGTTATGTCTTCGAAATAGTGACCATGAATAACTGTCATTTCCATACAGTGATAATGAGGGTAATGAAACGTTAGGTTCGTAAAATACTAAGCATTCTACGGCAAAGTTAGTATCTACAGATTGTTGGAACCACTTAAAATACTCAGAATATTAGAACGTAATATTACCAAACGAGTACTATGAACATTTTCAAAAGAATGTTTACTCCTGAAATGCTTGTTATTATTGTTCAGGAAATTAACTATAAAGTACATGGGTATATCTTTGAATAATAGACAACCAACAAAATAGCAGTTAATCGATCAAAGTCTACATAACCACGATATTTAAAATGCAACAATGTCAATAAGATGTTTCACTGCATTGCTACATTTTTGCAATTCAAACGCTCAACTTAAGCATCCAGAATTTAGAAAATCAGTCGGCATAGAAGATCTTTAGGTGATACTCTTTACAAACATGGAGTCATTATAAACTCCTATATATATATAAGTCAACTTTGTGCTCATAACGTTACCGATAATTATAGGGTTAAATATTAATTTTTCTCCCGTTTTTCATTAATAATTTTGTATTTTAAAATACATTTTTTGTTTTGACATTTTCTTCTTCTTCAATTTTCGAACATGCCTTTTGCCTTTCTATGTTGTATATGTAAAAACCCAATTAAATAATTTGCTGTTTTATTTAACTAGTTATATTATTTGTATGACAAAAAAAAAACAAGTTAAAAAACCAGAAAAATTAACTAGTTAAGCGAAAAACCAGGTTTTTCGTAGATGTAAACGAGCTGTAACGTTATAACTATAATTAATAATTAGTTTTAATCTTTTTTCAACTATCAATATATGCATTGCAACATAGATTGCAATATTTTTCGTAGATGTAAACGAGCTACAACGTTATAGTTAATAAGTAGTTTTAATATTTTTTCAACATTTCCATATATGCATTTTAACATATATTGCAATATTTAACGTAAAGGAATTTTTTTGTAACGCTTTAATTTTTAAATTCTGGAAATTCAAAAAGAAGTTACACTAATTTTATTTTTTCCATTTGTCATTAACAAACATGGCAACCTTATTTTATTTAATTGTTTACGTATGTAACTCCATCTGCATCTGAATTACTTATAATGTTTGTCTAATGAATTAAACTGTCCAAGTTGTCATAGTAACGGATTTAATGAAAACAAAAAAAGGCGTAATAAAAACAAAACGAATATAGATAGAAATAAAAATTAATTATGGAATCTGCAAGTTATTTTAATATTTTCATAACCGGACAATTGGAATCGGCCACATTTCCGTTGGGACCTGAAGCCTCTGAAATTTTTTGTCGCTATGAAAGTGTAGTTGGCCCTGATTGGGAACTAGTAAGCGGTCTAAAACATGGCATCACACAATTTGCTTCTAATCATAATGGCAATTTTAATGATCCCATAGTTTTTAATATACCAATAGAACAAACGTATTGCAGCACAAATTCGTTTGGATGTAAGTTTATTAAAAAAAAAAAATAATGTTATGGACCGTTTGGCTGGCGAGGTTTCCCACTAACTTTAGGAATGCATATCTTCACTAAAACTTGAACAAAATACGAAAACAAAACGATCGTAACATGTTTCTTATTTCTCTTCAACTAATTTTTTTTTTTTTTTCTTTTTATTAAGGGCCACAACTAATAATATCCATTTATGGTAAAACTTGTTGGGGAATTGAAACATGTCTGGGATACAGTCGCGTTCATGTGCCAGTATTTGATAATGATACACATCATAAATTAAACGTACCCATTTTAAAACCCCGCTGCAGTAATATGATGGCCGATTTAACGACTTGGTTAACAGGACGTAATCCTGAATTAAAAGATGTTAAAGTGCTATTGGATAATTTGAAAAGTAAAGGTATGTAAATATGGGCCCTTTCGTAAATTTTACACTGCTCTAATTTTGCAATAGTCAAATATTCAAAAATGCAACACTGAAGAATATTACAGAAAATCTACACGTAATAAAATATGAAAATTTTTTTTAAGTGCCAAATTCTCTCTCTGAAAGAATTATCTCACGCATATACTCAAATATTAGTACTATAAGATGTATTATGAGACTGTTGTGATGAGATTTCTCTATATAACTATCTTTGGTTTTATTTTTGCTTGAACATCCAATGCGATCATCTGGTTGCAAAAAATAATACAAAAAATAAAAATGTAAACAATGAAAGCAAAGTGTTCTAAAAAGTAAAAAATTGTATTTTTGCATTAACATTTTATTAAAAGAGTATTAAAAAATAATAAATATGTTTATAACAAAAGAAAAAAGCAGTTATTATTCACTAAAGTGCATAAATTTTGATAAAAACTCTGATGGTTTTTGTTGCTGTTTTATGTTTATTTGTTTGCAACCAGCTATCGTGGTTATTTGTTTTTTTTTTTTTTTTTTTTTTTTGAGAGTAAAATCTCAAATTTTTTCAGTACACCTCAGTTTACTGGAAAATAAAACAACGGACTTTTTAAGATTAATTGTAAAAAAATACATATACACGAAAGTGTAAACGTGTGTGTCCATGTATATTTTTGATATTATTTAAAAGCAAGGTTGGAAAGCGAAACGAATATTGGTATTTAATTTATTTTTATTTCGGTAACGGTATCGATAACGGTATTTTAAATTATATCGGTATACCGGTACCGAAACTTATATATATATATATATATATTCCTCAGGGGACACATCTTGAGCCTTCATAATTTTTATTATTTATAGGTAATTTACCATCTATATTCAAATTTAGTAAATGCTTTTATACATATTACATTTCATTATTCTGTAGATGATACAGCTATTAAGCGTAATGTTGAATTTAAGGATTTTGGAGTTATATTTGACGTTAAGTTATTATTTAATCATCATATTAATTACATCATTTCTAGATCTTATACAATGATTGGTTTTATAAGAAGAAATTCAAGAGATTTTAGTGACCCCTTTTCACTCAAATCTTTGTCCGTAGCTTTTTAGAATATTGCTCAATAATTTGGTGTCCACTTTATAAAAGTGAATCGGATCGTTTAGAACACATTGAAAAAATGTTTACAAAAATGATTTGATTATGATGCTAGGAGAAAGATATTTTGTCTTCAAACATTACATAACCGTGAATCTTACAGTTGTATCATGTTTGTTTATATTTTGTGTGGTCACGTAACTTGTTCTGATTTGAACGATTTAGTCAATTTGTATAATTCACCAAGAGACCTAAGAATAAACCAGTATATTTGATGATGTTTTTCATAGAACTAACCATGATACGGGGGCGGATCAATAAGTTCGTGACTTTTCGAACTTCCCTCGTAGTTATTTGAAATGCAACACTATTCCCATTAAGTACCAAATGTTAATAGAATACTGTCAAATTTTGAGAAAGTGTCGTCATTTACTTTGCTTAAAAAATAGGATTTTTCGAGGTCCTTAAAATAGGCATTTATTCGGTCAATAATTTTATCGGTGGAGCTGAATTTCTTTCCACCGAGCCATTTCTTTAGGTTTGGAAGTAGGAAGTAGTCACTAGGGGCTAAATCCGGAGAATAGGTCGGATGAGGTACCAATTCATGCACACGGGTGCAGTCTCAATGGCAGTGCAATCTTGATGAAAAAGAACTTTTTTCTTGGCCATATGGGGTCGTTTTCTTTTTAAATCCTCATTAAATCGGTCTAATATGTTGGTATAATATTTGCCGTTTATTGGCAGTCCAGAACGTTCAGCGTCATTTGTACTTGTGCGACTACAACGAAAGTCAGTAAACCACTTTTTTACCTTTGAAATCGATGGTGCAGAGTTCCCATAGTATTTATCCAGCTTTTCCTTGGTTTGATTGACGGTTTTTTTTCGCAAAAAATATTGTTTAATGAGCACTCGAAATTCACTTTTTCCATTTTTAGAAAAATACACGAGGTTGTGTAATAGTATAATAAGATTGTTCAATTATATGTAAAACTATAAATCGTAACATGAAAAAACAAATCATAAAATCGGATACAATATGACAAAGTGGAATCATAATAATTATTACTTATAATTATTTCTATTTTTCGCTATGATCATGTTTCAATCATAATATAATCTTAGATTATGGTCGCGACAACTATATTTTTTCTCTGCGTGCACATTGAATTTATTTTCATCAGAGAATATTTCCAAACGATTTTCCTCATAATGCCGTTTTAATATTGGCTTACATTTTGGTTTCTTCCATTTTAAGTTACCATCTGTTCTCAAAATGTGTGAACATGCTTGGAAGAAAGGTCAAGTTTACTATTATTATTTATAATTTTTTTTTTTTTTTTTTTTTTTTGTAGCATTTAGTTTATTACGGGTGGCTTTTTCTTTTATTTTAATTTGCCCTTTTGTCAATTTTTGATTACCTTTTTGTTGGTTTCCGCACTCCGCATTTCTACCCTTTCTTAAGAAAGCCTCGAATAACTCCATCCGAATGGTTAATTTTTCGTCCAATTTCTCTGTTAGAATAGCCTTGATCACGAAAAAAATTAATTTGAATTTTTTTCCTGGTCTGTAAGAAAAGTTCCTTTGGGCATCCTTTAAGCTGATGAAATTTCCCAATTAAAACAAAAATATTTCCAATAAACAGAGATGTTATCATCCGAAACTTACCTTAAGTGGAACAAACAACTTTTTTTGCAATAACTGTTTAGACAAATTTTTCTCGACTGCTTTTATAGGAATATTCCACTGAAATAATCACCAATATGTTCTGATTGCTAAATTAAAGAAAACAACAAAAGCAAGAAACAAATATTTCTTACGTAAAATAGTACTGTTATATCGCGTGTTATTGTAACAACACATAGTTTTTGGTTAAGAGAAACGTGTATCAGGTCTTAATTTTGAAAACCATAAATTATATAAATGAATAGGAATTTTATGACCAAGACCCGGAAGTTCATGCAAATGCATGTTTTTTGCCTTTACTCCTAGAACAGAGTAAACTAAATATCTTTGCGAATTAGGGAATTTACTTTTAAATAATATCGATTTGTTAGTGCATATTTATTCATATCTTGTTGAAAATGCATGTTTTTGCATATTTTGCCATAAATTCATATTTTTGAATCATATTTAGTGCAATATTCCAATATAAAATTATTTTTTGTGTAGAAAAAAATAATTCTGTGGACTTTTGATAAAACGACTTAAGTCTACGTTAAGTCGTTTTACAAAATACCGTGGATAAATTAATATGTGGTAAGCTATTTCTCCGAAACTAACAACCACAGAAGGACGTTGATTATTGTAAAAGGTGCGTCATAAACATAGTGATAAAATCAGACTTTTAGGGTCAAATTTTCAGGCAAATTTTCTGAAGGCAGAATAAGTTCGTTCAATATCGATTTATGTATTCGAAACATTTGTTTTCGCTGTCATATGTTTTTGTAAAACATCTAGAATTGATTAATTCTTTTTAAAGAAGCTACCACAATAAGCTGTATAGAGCTACCCTTAATAATATCATTTTAGAAAAATCGATCTATCATTAAGACCACATCCATCGAAAGAAGTGATTCCAATACAGATGTTACAATTTTAGATTCAAACGAAGAAACAATAAAATCTTTCCACCTCATTTAAAAAACACCTCTGTTGATGTCGAATGATCATTTTCTGTATACAAAAGCTGTCCAAGGTCTACTGTATATTTATTTTAAATTTATATGCTGTATGAAATAGTAGAATGCTCGTTAGTAAATTTTTGATAGTTATGAGGTGATTAAAATTTCACTAGCACATAGGGCTAGTAAAAAGTTTTACAAATGAATGTGTAAGTTTTAAAAGTTATAGAAAAATTCAATTGAACAAAATATTGGGAAAATAACATATATTTTAAAATTTCAAACACATAATGTTCTTTAAAATAATAAAATTTAAATTGGTCAATATTTTTCAGTTTTCATTTCACACAGCAGAAATGAAAATTATTTTTTATTGCAAAACTTTTCTACTGTTTCACATACGCCCTTAATATGATACTGAATTAAAACTATATGTTTTTTTAAGTTAAAAAATAAGTGTATATATTATTTTTAGGGAATATTTTAACAATTTTAGTGCATTTTTTAAGCGCCTTAAACACACCTTTCCCATGCTTATCACTATTTTTGAGTCACAATATTTCTGTGAATAGGTATGTATGTAAATAGAAATACTCAACTTAAACTCAACATAAGACCGATTTGGAAGCACTTTATATTTATCTGTAAATTGCACTGCGATATTTACACGTTTTTTTCTATTTAATTTTATTTGTATATTTTTTTATTTCTTGTCATTCTTACCTAGTGTCTACATTAGGCAAATTTATATTAAAACAAACGTCAAAATCAGTGCGAATATATACAAGGTAACCTTAGTTAAACAGTTGATTATTATTTTGGTTGTTACAGTTGTCAAAGTGCATATATAAAAAACAATAATCAATACGCCATATTGTTGTTTTTGTGCAACTGTTGCCTCCTTCCACAAATTCGCGTTAAGTTTGACGTCTGTCTTGATAAAAAAAATCTCTAATGTAGACACTATGTTATATAACTGCATTTTTTCATAATTTGGGAGCACTTTTATCGACGTTAAAGTCAACATGTATAATTCTACACGTTAACTCCTACGTATATAAATTTAATTTTTTTATGAAATTGGCTATGAACGTTAGCAACAAAACACAACAAATGTTGTTATGCTACACTTAAGGAAAGAATTTCTTAAAATTAAAATACGATGGCTTAAAAAATGACTATTGGTTTTGCATACTCGAGTTTCACTAAACTGAATTTATACTTTTGTTCTTATATCCATCCCATTTATGCTGCGAACACAATTCCGTAGTAGAAACGTACTAAAACCGTATTTGTGTTGTATTTGCGTTAATTTTACCTACAATTGTAGACGTACCTCTTTGTTTAAAACAAATATTGGAAAAACTAAACAAGCTGTGAATTTTTTTATTTATTTTGTTTGAATTTTCTTTTCAAATAATAAAAAATTTAATTTCAAAAATATTTTAACTGTTTTTCTTATTTTTGTTTTTCAAATGACAGATACGGTCGTACTTTTCATAAAAAATAGAATGAAATCTATTTGGACGTACGACGTACGCCGATTGTTGTATGCTTTTCAATAAACATGTATAAGTTTTAATTTAACAACGTACCTACGAAGTACGTTTCATCTATACGACGCAATTATGTTCCTTGCATTACACTTACGTACATGATACAAAGAATAAGGAAAAACCATTCTCTCAGAGAAAACTTTTTTGAAACATATTTTTCTGTAAACAAATTAAAGAATCGTTGCCACATTCAAGCAATTGATAATTATATTTAGATTTGTGTAATTTGCTTAAAATAAAAAATTTATCTTCTATGTATTGCTTTCGTTATCCTATTAAATTACAGAAAATGTTCTAAAATTGTTATTTTAAATATTATTGATGTGATTTTAACATTTGTGATATCTTAAACAAAAACATATTAATGTCTGCAAATAATTTGTTTTACGTGAGTCTACACTAGACTAATTTTTATGAAGACAAAATTCGCGTTGATCTTGACGCTTGTCTTGATAAAAATTTGTCAAGTATAGCCTCGAGGTTATAAACAAAAACATTATATTTTAATATGATTTTTTTTCTTATATTTCAATTCATGTACCAATAATTGTTAGAAAAATATAATTCTCTTAAAATTTAATTAAAATAAAAAGTGTAAAAAAGTAGCACAATAAAATAATAAATCGCTCAAACGTCAGAAGCACAGTATTGCGACGAAAATAGAGAGAACGTTTTTATCTCAATTTTTTTTTTTTTTTTGTATCATGCTTACGTTCAAATCTTGTTAATAAGATTTCGATAAAACAAAATCTACCCCATTTACATTACTATTTTCGACGGTCATATAGATTTTGTTTAAGGTCTGAATTTGTAACAGATTATACACAATCACTATACACTGTATATATAACCCATTAATATTTTTTTATTTAAATAGAAATTTTATTTTTACTTTTCACTGTTTTATTTAAATTTTAGAAATATTTATTTTCATTCAAATGTCATTTTTATTGAGCAAGCACATTTGGTGTTGCCGTTTTGGTTATTTTTAACCAAAATTGGTTATTTTATTTTCCAATGTGATGATGACTTTTTTCCCTTTTGATTATTTTTGTGTTAAATCAAAATTTTATTTTTTTTTTAGTTTTGAAAACGCTATTTACTCTGTTAATCTTGCCAAATATAAAAAAAAAACAAAAATTCATCACACATTTAAAAACTAAAGGTTCCTAGAACTTCTCATTCCAATTTTAACTGATAATGAAGAAAACAATTTATATCAATAGAAAATATAAACATTTTCTAATATTTAATCAAAAAGTAAAATGAATTGATGAGAAAATTCTAACGATGTGACAAACAGCCTAAATACTTGTAATTACAAAATAAATTACTATTAAAAAGAAATGTACATTCAGTGAAGACCGACTATATGATATCCTACACTATTGTGTATGAGCCTTACCTAGAGTCTACATTACCCCAGGTCTACAACTGAGATTAACGCTGATATAATATGTGAGATAAGGCCGGCAAAGGAGAGTAACAATTTTGTTTATATTATGTTAAATCTTAAATAAGGGGTACGCGTATTCTAATAAATCCTATAAGATATCATTATTTTCAGTCAGTCGCAGAGTAAATATGTCCTTTTTATTTAAGCAATTCGCATTTTTTTTAGCACAATTTTTATAAATATGTTTTTTAATATGTAAAACAAGCACTAAAATGAAACAATTTTACAAAAATTAATGTTTTTCTTAGTAAGTTCCAGAATACACATGCACGCACAGTTTTGACAGTTCATCTTATAAGATGGTTGTGTAGAGAAATATCATCACAACAGTCTCATAATACATCTTACAATACTAATATTTGAATCTACACGTAAAATAATTCTCTCAGAGAGCGAATTTGACACTCTGACACAAAAATCTTACATATTATGTTACGTCTAGACGGGCTGTTAGGCAAATTTATATCAAAACGAACGTCAAAATCAGTGCGAATATATACAAGGTAACCTTAGTTAAACAGTTGATTATTATTTTGGTTGTTACAGTTGTCAAACTGCATATATAAAAAACACTAATGAATACGCCATATTGTTGTTTTTGTGCAACTGTTGCCACCTTCCACAAATTCGTGTTAAGTTTGACGTTTGTCTTGATAAAAAAAATCTCTAATGTAGACACTATGTTACAGTAATACATACAAGAGAGAGAGCATTATATGGGTGCTATGGTTAATCTTATTTGAGGCAAATTTTATTAACAAACTAACATTTATGTGGAATTTAAGTAATTTTAACTGATTTTCGGGAGAGAATCCTGTATAGAAGCTACAATTAATTTTAAAGAGGTCTTTTCGACAATGAAAGCCATATATTATGTAGGTACATAAAAAATTTTTTATAGAATGTTTTGAGATTCAAAATGTTTTATTTGTGCAGAATTTTGTAGAAATATGTTTATATGATATTACTCCAAGAGAACATTTATTTGCGGCTAGGTGAAATAATGAACCCATTTCGAAATTCTGAGTCGACTGGTTTACTTTAGTGTTCCCCAATATGGTGCTATAAGGAATAAAAAAATTATTTTGTTTAGTTATTAAAAACTGTGCGAGACAACATAATTAAATAATAAAAATTTAAAAACACACTACATTATTTTACAAATAACTGCAATAAAAGTGTTCTATCAGTCCCCTTGTATTTTCAATTGGACAACAATTTTTAATCATACTAAAAAGAACACATAAAAGTCACAGACAATATTGATGAAAGTAAAAATGACTTGAAGGATGAAAAAATAATTATGAAGACTGTCACAAAAGAGTGAGTGAGAAATATTTGAAAGTTGTATATATTATCTTTTACTCCTTTTTCTGAAGCTCCTAAATAACCTAGACAGTTTAAAATTACATTACTTATGAAACTAATTCTCCTTTAAATCCAAACGGACATAGATTTTATACAATGACACTTTGGCCTGACATGGACAGACTTACTCACTAGCTTAAACAAAACAATTTTTAATTTTAAGTTTCAATGAAGCAAAAGGAAATAAAAATAATAATTAATTCGAATTAAATACATTTTACTTTAAATCTTTAGATTTTAACGCTTCTAAAAAATGGTATTCGTATTATCATATGAGATTGGCTAAGTCCTTATAAAAAATAACTCTTAATTACATTCAATCTTATTTTCTATTACTGCTTGACCCAACTGTTTTGTAGTTCTAAATTTATTACAATTTGATGAGCTTTTGACATCATACAAAATAGGATCAAGAGACCACGTTTTGATAAACATTGTTCTAAACAATTAAATTTTATGTCACGCATATAGGAGGAATATTTCCTTTAAATTGTTGGATCACTGCAGTGCTCTTCAAGCGGAGATCTCGACAATTAGGAGAGCGATAAATTGACCAATGTACTATAGGACATTCGGAGTGGATATTCAAATTTGTACCGATAGTGAATCCGCGATTAAGTCTCTTTCGGGTCTATTCGACGTCCAAGCTGGTACATGAATGCCGGACAACAAATGAGATGACGAGACATTGAAACCAAGAGTTGATCTCCATAAGAAGTCACTCAAGAACCCTGGGAAATATTATTGTGGATGAACTAGCTAGAACTGGTTCCCTTCTCCAAAGTGAAGAAATAGACCAACTAGTTTGTATACCGCTGTCATCACGCAGATCTATGATATTGCAGTACTTGTCAAGAATAGCTTAACAAAGTTGGAGAAACGAGTCAACATGTTCTATCTCGATACAGATATGGACCCATCACGATCAAAAACGGTCGAACTTTATTCTGGGATTACCAAGGCGTCTGGTACGAACACTCGTAGCCATTATTACCGGGCACTGAATTGCTGGTGTGCACGCTAGGAGATTAGCACTCCCTTTTAACGACTATTACAGAAGTTGCTTTAACGAGGAGGAAGAAACAGTAGAACATTTTCTTTATCACTGTCCTTCTCTTGCGAATATTAGGACTACAGAATGTGGGAGTCCACATATGCATAGGTTATCTGATCTCTCTGCAATTCAGTCAGTTTCGATTCGAAGTTATTTTTGGACATGTAAAAACATTCACATGATATTTCAGGGTAACACAACAAAACCAATAGGACCCAAGTGAGCTATTTTATCTAATCGAAGTATTGAAGGACATTTCTTGCAACTTTTATTTGTATTATTTTAACATTTAATCCGATATGTTAAAATTCTTCTTTTTCTCCTTATTTACAAAATGTGTTTTCGACCTATTTTTACCTATAGATTCCAAGTTTGGTTTAATAAAGCTGCTAAAACTTACACAAGAAAATTATATATAATACAAAATAAAAATCTGAAAATAATTCATAACCTACACACCAGATATTCTACTGATCTACTGTATAGAAACTTTAACCATAAAATGTTTAATTCATTTGCAAGGGAACTGATTCTGTCATTTAATGAAAAATACAGAACGTCTACATATGAAATAATAAAAAATTTGCTAAACAATCACTCTTTTTTTACTTAAAGAGTAATAATTGATGGTTGTTAAAATTTCCTATAACTTGTAAGTATGTACAAGCTTTTTTTTACAACTTTTCCTTAATACTGATAGTAGTTTCCTTATTTAGTTATTTAGATGTTAATTGTTGTAATACTTTTAAGTAAATTCTCATAACAATGTAATTAAATTAAAATAAAAAATTTTCTTTCATTTGGAACCCAAATCGCCCTATAATAGCAACTAGAAAGAAGCAAAATAAAAAATTAACTTGCGTATCCTTAAAAACTTTAAAGTCCCTTAATAAGGAAAAACGAACACGAAATGAAAAACTAAAAAATCTGTTATACGATATTAAGTCTATATTTTCGGAAATGTATAAGTTCATAGTGTAAGGTAGACCAGATATTTTTCTCGAGTAGAAGTAGAAGTGCGAAGGGAAAAAATTCGGCGTGGATATTTATAACACTGTGGAACATTTTTGGGATTATTGTCTGGGGGGTGAGAAATTCCAAGTCATGGTGATGGTACTAGGTCAGTATAGTAAAACCCTCAAAGGGTTTGGCGTTCGTATGTGTCAGTTTTTTTTTTTTATGACACTTTAAATTTTTCCTTATCTTGATGTTTTTTCGCTTAGTTGTAACATTTTGGCAAAAACGTAGTTTAACATAACTCGAGAACCACTTGTCCGATTTTGATGAAACAAATTTAGAAAAATAAAGAATTACAATTTCTCTAATCTGTTTCTATACCGTTTTCCTATATGTGCAACACTTTCGAAGTTAAAAATGAATGTATGAAGGGAAAAAAGTATTTTTTGCCTAAAAATTTAAATATTTCTTTTTTTTTAATTCATAAAAAATCCAAAATGGAAAAAAGTGCCAAAACTAATTACTTTCGCGTAAAGTCACATAACTCATGAGCAAAAAAAGGCATAGATCATGAAAATCGATGCACGCGTTTCTCATTTATTCACAATTATGTAAATGTATGAATTTCAAAAATTTGCTCCAGATATGCACAACATTATTTGGAGAAAACATTGACACTCACAAACCGAACTCTCTCATATTTTTCTACTGTACTAAAAGATAAATATTGATGTGGCAACACTGGTTCTGTAATGTTCACATAAAACATGCATTGTCATTATACTTCTTCTCTTTTTGTCATTCAACAAGTGCCGACGAACGCGAACAGTAAAAGTGATTTCTCTCCAATTTTTTAAAAGTGAACAAAAGAGAACAGAATATGGAACTATGCAAGCCTGATATAAATAGCTTTTGCTACTGCTGTGGTCAATATGTCTCAACACATAAAAAAAGGGGAAATTTCAGTACTGATTTTGTTCAAACATACGAGATGTACTTCAACCAAAATGTTATAGTGAACGAAAATTGGGTACCAAATATAGTGTGTAAAAGCTGCTACAACCGTCTAATGGATTGGAAAAATAGAAGACGTGAAAGTATGCCATTCGGTATCCCAATGACTTGGATTAATCCTGGCGAAGGTCACAATCCATTGAATTGCTATGCATGTGCGAATAAAGGAGCCGCAAAAAGGATAAGAAAATCATATAATTACGTTGGTGTTGCAAGTGCCTCAACACCATTGCCTCATTCGGACCACATTCCTGTGCCAAAAGCTTCTAGCCCAGATATATTCTATTCTACGACTGCTCCGACATATCATGCACGTGATGATCCCCCATATGAGCCATCAGTATCCAATGAGCCAATTTTAATAAATCAAAATAAGCTTGATTCAATTGTTGCCAAGTTGGAATTAACACAGCATAAATCGGAAGAGCTGGCTTCCATTTTGAAATCAAACAATTTGTTGGCACCCGGTGTGAAAGTCACAGCTTATCGAAGTCGTCAGGCAACACTCCAAAGTTTATTCCTTGTGAATGATGAAAAAACTTCTGCATATTGCCCGGATGTAGGAAAATTGATGGACGCAATGGAAATAAAATATGAAGCAGATGACTGGAGATTATTTATTGACAGTTCAAAACTCAGCTTGAAGGCGGTTTTACTGTATAAGACCAATAAAAAAACTTTCAGTTCCAATCGCCTATAGTACAGAAACGAAAGAAACATATGATGCACTGGAAAATATTTTAAAAATGGTTAACTACGCCAAACATATGTGGCGCATATGCTGCGATTTAAAAGTTGTAGCAATGCTTTGCGGTCTTCAAAGCGGCTATATAAAATATATGTGCTTTTTGTGCGATTGGGCACACGATTTTCCGGTGACCAATATGCATGCCACGGATGGAAACTCAGAGAGCACAGCAGGTTACAAACGGCCAATATTATTCGTGAGCCTCTAGTACCGAAGGAGAAGAAACTTGGAATTGTTAAGAATTTTATCAAAACTGTCGCCAAAAGAGATGAAATTTTCTTGTGTTTGAAACTAATTTACCCGAGACTCAGCGAAAGTAAAATTAAAGAAGGTAAGTTATAATATCACATTCATTTCCCATGATTTTCCATCTTAACAAATTAATTTTTTCCAATCAGGCGTACTAAATGGTCCAGATATACGAAAGCTGATTAAAAGTGACGCATTCAACAATATTTTGATTGACGCTGAATTGAATGCATGGCAGGCAATCAAAGAAGTAATAGAAGGCTTGTTGGGAAAGCATCGTTCTAACAACTACGATGTTTCTGTCGCAAGGATGTTAAGAGCATTCTCGGAAATTGGTGTCCACATGTCTTTGAAAATCCATTATTTACATCATCATCTGGACTACTTCAGTAAACAATTGGCTACCGAATCTGATGAACAAGGTGAACGCTATCATCAAGTTGCTATGCCATTTGAAATAAGGTAATACTGATTTTTTATTTTTTCAAACTCATTTTAATAAAACAAAAACTTACAGATATAGAGGCAAAAAGTCGCCGAGTGCAATAATTGGTGGAGTAAGCTTGTGTGGCAAGACAAGGATGATCTTGATGATAAAGAATTTTCAGGAGATGCAGAAGGGCCAACAGTGGAGTCACACATTAACATTATGTGTGGATCAGAAACTGATGATAGCGATGAATGCGATGCCACTAGTCCCGAACAACCACCATCGAAAAAGTCTAGGCAATATTTATTAAAATAAATAAAATAAAAAATTATAAAAATGTTTACTTAATTTTTTAGTAGTTTATGGCCAGAAGTCTGGAGTTATTGGGGAAAATTTAAAAAAAAAGGCGATAAATGACACTTTCTTGAATAAAAACAAATATCAATATTCTTGTCAAAATGGGATACCTTCACTTAATTGTAAATAAAAGCAGAACGCGTTAATCGATTTCTATGATCTACGTCGCATTTTATTTATAGGTTATGTGACTTTACATGAAATTAATAACACTTGATCCTTTTTTCCGTTTTGGATTTTTTATGAATTTAAAAAAAAAAAATTTAATTTTTAGGCAAAAAAATATTTTTTTTCTCCACAAATTTATTTTTACCGGCAAAACTGTTGATTATAAAGAAAAACGTTATATGAACGGATTAAAGAAATTGTAATTCTAAATTTTTTTGAGTTTGTTTTAGCAAAATCGGACAAGTGGTTCTCGAGTTATGTTAAACTACGTTTTTGCCAAAATGTTACAACTAAGCGAAGAAACATCAAGATAAGGAAAAAATTTAAAAGGTCATAAAAAAAAACTGACACATACGAACGCCAAACCCTTTGAGGGTTTTACTATACTGACCTAGTACCATCACCCTGACTTGGAATTTCTCACCCCCCAGATTGGCTGTTGTACTGTGTAATAGGGCTGACAGTGTACCAAAAAACTGTCTGCTCTTTTTTACCTCAGGTCTACAACTGAGATTAACGCTGATATAATATATCAGGCAACGCCGGCGGAAGATAGTAACCATTTTGTTTATATTATCTTAATATAAGGGGTTCACGTATTCTAATAAATTCTATGAGATTATTTTAAATTAGCTACAGTTTCAACGTGTCCTTTTTTGTTTTTAGAAATTTCCAAAATATACAAGTACACACACATACAAACTTTCGTGTTTTTTTTACAGTTCATCTTATAAGATGTTGTGTAGAGATATATCATCACAACAATCTCATAATACATCTTTTAATATTAACAGGAATGGAAAATGAAAATATCTTTTAGTATCAAAATAAATTTTATTAAATAGTAATTTTTAACTCAGTCTATTAAATTTTTGGCAGTTATTTATTTTTTGTTTAGTGCAAAACTCAAAGAATGTAATTTTTATATCTAAAATAATAATTTTTATATCTAAATTGAATGATTTAATTCAGGTTAAATATTGCATCAAAATATGAAGATCTTAATAAAATGTGGTCCTGTTATTGGAATAAACTTACGGAGAAAAAAGTCGCCCAAGATCATTTCCCTAAAAAAGATCATTTCCCTAAAATTGAGCGCTTCAGCTTTAGTATTGTTAAAATATAATCCATTATCTGATGTCCTTAAGATTCGGAACATTTTCGCTTCAATTTGATTTACAGAGCATAGAAACTTGTTTGTACATGTTTTATAGTTTATAATTGTATAAACTAAACCTAAAACTCAAATGTTTCTATAATGTAGTTTGTTTGCATTATGAACTTGATTTGAATTGTCCTAACTACGTGTCTAAATTTTTGATAACTCAAAGAACCAGCATTAAGAAATAGTGTTAATTACAATTTCATTATTACTTCTGAACATCAAATGTAAATCTAAATTAAAGGTGCTAAGAAAAACATAGCTTTCTATTTGAAAATTGCTTTCGTAAAACTATTTTTTATAATTTCTTCCAAATAAAAGTTTAAATTTGTGATTTATCAACAAGTAGATTTAACAAAATACATTACAGTTCGGCCAATCTGACAATTTGATTGACCTCAATCAAAAATTTAAACATAATAACATTTATTTTAAAGTGGTGTGACTGGAAATATATTAACAATTATTTTGGTGTAACTTACTAGAATCTCACGTTTCTCATACCTGTCAAAGCAAGCTATAAGTTCTTCTACGTCCCATTAATAATGATGTCCACTAGTTCTTCTCTTTTGTTGCTTTCAAAGTTCGTGCACGTATTTTACGGTATAAGTCCTCACGACTAATAACTCGTTTAAAAATTTTAAATAAACTTGCCTTTAAATTGTAGAATGTCCAATTATCTGAATTCTCCATAAACAATCTAGCTGTTCCTTGCAATAACCATTTTAAGCACAATAGTTTTTCTTGGTCACTGTAATCATAAGTATACTCTTTAAAATTTTCGAAACCATTTACTTATATTTTGTTCACAGTCTCCATCAAATTTCGACGCCATTTGATCTAGCTTATCATAATTTATTCTATGTACATTACCCGCTTCATTTACCCGTTTTTGAAGATTTATAATTTCACAACGCATTTTTAAAATCTTAATTTGGTTTTCAAGTTCCAATTGTTGAGAAGAAGTGCTAGTAGCAGGAGGAAGACTTGCAGGAAAATTTAAAAAAACGGAAGTACACCTTTGTGCGTCAGAGGTTACAGGAGACGTTATATAAACTACTTGGGCATAGGATACGGAAACTGTGCTAGAAATTGCATCAGAAACTGAAACGCAAGTTGTGGGTAATACAGCGATATTCGAAACAGATGCAGAATCAATAGTTTCTGGGGAAGCAACCTGGACACCGGCAGGGATTGACCCATTATTACCACGGGTGCCATTTAAAGAATCATATAGGCTTCTCGACTCATTGAAATGATATTCCTGCTGCAACAAAATTATCAATAATTTTTTGACGACTTGGCCGTAGATCAATTTTAAAATTATTGAGACCCAACACATGAATTGTAAAATTGCTTTAAGAACAAAACTTATCAAAACTAAGTTTTTTTTTTTTAATATATTATTAATTAATTTCTATATAATATTTAGGTTCTATAACAAAAAAGTTTGGATCCGGCCGAATTTTGGGTTCGACCTAAAAAATTGCATTCGGACGGACCTTTTAATCTTATTGTTTATAACAAAAAATACTCATACCATACCTTTCAGCCGATTTTTGACAGGAATTACTCACTACACAAATTTTAAAACTAATATTTTTATAAAAACGGGAACAACAAAGCTGCGAAATCACTTTGTAAAACTATCTTAATATCTCAAACGGCAAAGAAAATTAAATTCTCCGCTAACTGGAGAGAAGAAAATATTAATTAAAAATATATTTATTTTACCATTTCAGGTTTGTCCATGGAATCTTATGGGGAATTACAGATAATGTTAAATGTTATATCGAGAGGTACTGCCCGCTTAGGTTTGGAATATTAGTATAGATTATAAATAAAAATACAAATATTTATTTCAATTTTTGTAATCATTTTATTGTTTAAAGTATAATAAAAAAAATAATAAAAATAAAACAATCCAGCGTCCAAAAACAATCTGAATGTCTCTCCAGCACATATTTTGAAAGTCATATTATGTCGTATACATACCTGTAAATTAAATATAAATGAAATTTAATTAAAATCAATTCATAATTAAAAACTTTATTTTTTCATTATTTATTAAAAATCTTTCACTAATTTTGACAAGATTTAGTTTTAATTAAAAATGTATTTTTACTTTTTCATGTTTAATGAAATATTCAAATGTTTCTCAATACGTATTATTTACAGAAGTTGGAAAAGATTAATTTTTTAATTCACTTTTCAAAATCGAGATAAATTGATGTCATATTCATTCGTATACACAGAAAAAAAAAATCATATATTTGAAAATTATTTTCATAAATATTATGAATCGAACATGACTTTTTTTCCAAACTTTTTACATAAAAAAATAAAATTTTGTTCATAGATATTATTAAATTATACTTAATGAAAATTTTACGAATTTTTCAAAAATGCTGCTAAAATTTGTATTTAGGTTTATTAAATTTGATTCAAATGCTAAATAAAAATACTTATGCATGAAAATATTAACAATAAATCCCCTTAAATGTCAATTTTCCAATAACAAGCTGTAAAAAGTAATGTTTAGAAATTTGCGTAAATTTGCTGACATCCTATAGCACATGCATTATTGCAATAAAAAGCGCTTTTGGTATGGTATGATATGTATCTAAAAATCATTAAAAACCAAAAATTCTCTAAAGAAAATTTCAAACATGCATTTACAAATTGAAAATATAAATTAAAATTTAAACAATTTGTTAAGTCTTCTTGACTTTTTATTAGTTTTAAAAAATGTAAAAAAGTGTTAATATTTAAGACATTATTCTTAAATATTATGGACTAAAGAAAATAAAGAATTTACAATCAATTAAACAATTAAAGCTTAAAAAATATATTAAATCATTAAAATTTTCTATAATTCAAATCCGTTACAAATTAGCTTTAGAAAATATTTCTTAATTAATTTTGTAAAAGATTAAAAAACAAAATATTAAAAATTTGATGAAAGAAAACTGTTTTGTTTTAATTTAGAGATTTGAATTATCAAAAATTTTAATAATGTAATTCTTTATAAATTATGCTAGGAACACAATTGCATCGCATGGACGTAGATTCGCGCAACCGGTGTATACGTTGAACCGTACGTACATCGTACATTCAAATGCATTTTATTATAATTTTTACGCCAAGTACGACCGTATTTGACATTCGAAAAAATAATAAATAAATAAATAAATAAGGAAAAACAATTAAAATATTTTTGAAATTGCAATTTTTTATTTGAAAAATTCAAACAGAATAAAGAAATTTGAGTTTATTTAGTTTTTCCTATATTTATTTCAAACAAGAAGGTACGTCACAGAACAACAGAAATACAATCGTAGTACGTAACTACCACGCAAATGTGTTCCTGGCATTAATTCAACAAAGAATTAATTTTATTCGAACAAAACTTCTTTGAATAAAGCTATCGAATTATGATTTTGAGAATGGTATTATGGAATGAAAAACTAGTATTTAAGATTTAAGGGAATTAAGATAAGAGTTAATTAATTCTTCCGAAACATCATTTGTGTAAATTAAATTTGATAAACTAAGGATATATTTCAGCACAGAAGAATCTATAGGGATATTCACTTCAAAATTTTGCAGTTTCAACTTGACGTCAGCAACCACTTTTGAAAAAATTAGATAGACACCGAAAAAAAAAAGTAATAGTTCATTTTAATATATTTTTTATTTATATAATTCATATCAATCTGTTTTTTATTGATATTTTTCTTTTTATATATTTTAATTCATTTTAACTTTGTTATACGCTTCACCACAGGTGTAAAGGAATGTACTGTTTGTAATTTCTACAATATTCAACTAATACCCCAAAATATTTTGGATACTTATTGATAGGGAAATCGATATAACGATGTCAGTCTGCCCTTTGTCTGCTGAAATCAGTTTTAAGAAAACCCCAGATATCGGATATATATGATATATTTACAGAGAATATTCTTAGATAAACGCTAATAAAAATAAGCAAAATCGGTCCATAAATGGACGAGATATCACCAAAAAACCAAAGATATCTCTAAAAAACGATTTTGTTTTCGACATAAATAAGCCCTTATATAAGCTAGCGACTTCGTTCTTGCACAGAATATTCGAAATATTTTTTTGAATCATCCAAATTAGTGTATAAACAATCGAGTTATTTGCAAATCTTTATTTATTTAATGACTGCTTTGCATATAGTTGTTTTTATGGGCACTGAAAAACAACAAGCTATATCATATTTGGTTTTTTCAACTTTTTGAAGGACTTATACAAGCTAGTCCTTTTGTTCTTTCACAGAATTGTGCTGAAGAAATACTCATTCGGTACATTAGTATCCATTAGTATCGGCCAAAACGCGTTTTTTCTTTTGAAGCCGCTATATGAGCTACGAACTTCGCTCTTCCGCAGATTAGTCACAAATATTTTTCTTGTATTTCGAATTTTTAAATCAATTTAATCGGACATTAAATTTTCAAAATACCGTTTTTAATTAATATTGTCTTTATTTAGTTAATATTATCATTTGGTATTATTGTTTCATTAACTTTAAAATATATTAATTTTTCATATAAAACATCTCAACAAGGGTGAAGAGGGTATATAGTTTCGGCACAGTCGAATACATCATTCTAAATTGTTTTATTGTTGCTAAATTCCAAAAACTATTGTTTACGTTTAGTTTGATTTTTCAGTGATATTTTACAGTTTATAGTTAATTTTTTAGTACTTACACCCTCCCTTATTCCAGTTGTCGTCGTCGATGTCAATTTTGAGTCAACATCACGTAGTGTCTATATTAGACAAATATTTTTCAAGACAAACGTCAAAATCAGTGCGAATCTATACAAGGTAACCTCAGTTAAACCGCTGATTATTATTTGATTATTATTATTTTGATCAACTCTTAAAAGCTCTCCAAAACTTATTTGTTACAACATTAAGGTTTTTAGCTCAAGGGACTGCAACAGTAAATCGCTTCCAAAATTTGTCCGGGGCTTTGGATGCAATGAGTGACAATTTGGTCAATATGAATAAAGATTTTCTACAATCGAACCGAGAATGAAGTGTATGATTGGGATATTTTTTTCTTATGATTCCTATTTAATCATTTCAAAGATGTTCTTAAATGTAATCTTTAGGAAGCGATTTTTATTATATACATAATTTTTATTAAATTTTATTTACTTTTTAATTTTTCTAGAATTCCATGTGCATTAAAAACATTCTTATTATATTTCGATAGTTTCTTAAGGTACCTTTTTACACTTCTAAGTGATAGTATTTCGTCACCCAAAGAATGCACTAAATAGTGTCATCTAAAAAGTATTAGAACTGAGGCACATTTCTTCCCGAGCGATGATTCTTCTTCGATAAGAAAATGATATCATATTCGACTGTTATTAACCACATGAGGTGTCGCTCGATAGAAAATGTTGGCAGAGCAAAATGTTTCCAATACTGTATTTTCTGGACCGCTACAAATGTTTTGTATTCATAGTTTCTTAAGGTACCTTTTTACACTTCAAGTGATAGTATTTCGTCACCCAAAGAATGCACTAAATAGTGTCATCTAAAAAGTATTAGAACTGAGGCACATTTCTTCCCGAGCGATGATTCTTCTTCGATAAGAAAATGATATCATATTCGACTGTTATTAACCACATGAGGTGTCGCTCGATAGAAAATGTTGGCAGAGCAAAATGTTTCCAATACTGTATTTTCTGGACCCCTACAAATGTTTTGTATTCAAATTTAAATTTGATAGTTCATCTATAAAATAAATTACTTGATATTAAGTAATTTTTATACGTTTGGGTACATGAAGATACCATTTGAGGCACTTTCTGGCCTATTCTATAAGACCGGGGCTTTCCAGGATATTGAATAAATTATATTTTGAATAAATTACGTTTCCACCAATTGCCTTCTTATATTCTGAGAAGAAATTTGTGTTCCTACCGAATTTTGGATTGACTTAATGGTAATAAAAGTCCCCGGGTTTAATAAAATTTTTAGGTTATTTTTTCCCGAAGTACTTTTATACCCTGAAAATTTCAAATTACTTCCGGATCTTGTCTGTTACTTGAAAATAAAATTATCTAACTACATCGATCAATTTCTGTACTTAGTATTAGTTTTGACCCTCGATTTTGCCCATACTTTAAGTCTTTAATCTATAGATCCTTTTTGATACGAAAGGTACTCGATATTAAAGACCCTTATATCTTTTTGCAGTTTTTAATTGTTAATATCCATATCGATATTTAAAAAAAGTAAAGTTTGGAAACAAATTTACAAAAAAATTTAAAAATTTAACCCTATTTTTTTGCTCGCACTGAAAAAGGATACCATTTTTTTAAACGACTATAATTCAATGTATTCGCAATGATTTGGCACTTAAAAAGTTTTATTATTTTGCATAAAATTTTGTCGAAAACTCAAAATATGTAAAATAAATATACTTGACCCTATTGTTTTTCCGTAACTGTATATGTAAATCGATGCTACTTTTCTGCTTTGTAAGGGGGTCTAGGAAAATTGCAATTTTTGGATTTAATACCTTTTCTTTTTAATTTTTGACTAAAACCTGCAAATTTGGCTAATGCAAATTCAAAATTTATTCAGTATTTAAAGGGTTTTCATCAACAGATTTTAATTATGTCGGGAAAAGAAGACATCATTAAATAAAATCATCATTTACATGACGTTCATAATTATATTAGTGTTGTATAGAAACCAATCACAACAATTATTAAATTTATTTAAATTCTTTTTGTTCATAAATATCATACCTGTTGTGCTAGGTTATTTTTATTAAAATCAAAATTAGTTAATTCTTACCTGAATAAATTAAATTTTTTTTTATTGGTTTTCTATCAACATACCTGCAAAAGATAAAAAATACAATTCTTTCTATAAAATCAAGATAAATTTCAATATCATTTCAAAATATTAAACAAGTAAAATGGTTTTTAGAAGAACTTTAGCCTGTAAAATAATAATAGCATAAAATTGCAAAAATTAGTATTTCAGAATAATTGAATCTTCCTTATTTTATTATTTTTACTTTATTTGTATATAACCTTAACTGATTTCGAAAAATTAAAATCTCACCGAAAACGGTCTGTGATTGGAAATCACACGATTTTCAGAACAGGCCTGATGTATAATTAAAAAAAATCAATAAAACAATTTTCACATTTTACTTGTTTATTTAATCAGATTTGATATTATCATCAATAAGTACAAATTATGTCGGGAAAAGAAGACATAAATATATATTATCATCATAAAATATTAAAGGTTTTAGATAAATTAAAATTATGTTGCTACACACTTACCTATTTGTATCAACGGAGTATTGGAGTTTTAAAGAGTTTACATAAATAAAAATATATTACACATTTTAGTTTTTGTATTTTAATAGTTAATGACGTTAAAATTTCTAGAATTCAATTTTAAACAAAAAATGTATTCACACATTTTTTAAATCAAAACTTTTATTTGTTTTGATAACGAACTACAAGATTGTTTAATGGACACTTGTTTAAATAAGATTTACTTTTACGCTAACCACTACTATAACTAATTATGCCTCTTTTAACAACGTTAGATTATGTCTTTTTTGTATGCAACTTCGCTGGAAGTATTTTTAGCATATAATACACCGCGTAAATCATTAACAGTTCCTCAACTACAAATAAATATTGTTTTCTACCTGCTATTACTTTTTCTTTAAAAATTCTTCTTATATTGTCTTCGATATAAGCACGACGTGTAATTACTTTATTATACATATAAAACTTTCAAAAGGTAGATAGATGTTCCTTCTACGAGGTAAGAATTGATTACTAATAAAATGAGATCTACGTCTCCACTAAAAAATTTTAATCTGTTTTAATTTGTAATTTAACATATTTTGATTGGTGCCCTAACAAAACTTCTACAGATATAATATATAAAAATACAATACTTTCCTATCGATTTACCAAAGGGTTCTGAAATTCCCTGATTTTCAATAAACTTGAAATTATTATATAAAGTAGGTTATGTATGAAAATTTCCCTTTTTGGAGAGAAACTCTAATATAAAAAATATATACATATATTGAAAAACTAAAATATTCTGCCTCTTAATCTCCATGTTATAAAGCCGACAACATTATCTAATATACACTTCGAAAAATCGTTTATCTAATCTATAATCTACAGAAATAGGCAGTGCCGTAGTCAGTGATGCCAACAAAAACCACTTCGGGCTAGATATATAGCTCGTTTCTAAAACGCAAAAAAATTTTTTCAGCCCGAAGCTAAAAACACTTTTAACAATTTTCTTTTGACAATTTTAGCGCTTTTTTACTTTTTTTCAAAAAATTTAAAATTATTTTAATAGGTAATAAACTGAAAAAAGTGACATAATTTATTTTTGTAGAAAGTTCTCAAAATAATTTTTCGGAGAATGTGAAAAGAAGACTAGTCCCACTTTTTCAAGAGATCTGAACAATTCGTGAAGAAACTCTAAACAACCTAAATTGTTTGCGCTAGTTTTTTAATATGTGGTTTATGCCTTTTTTTCATGAAAGAATTTGTTTTATTTATGATTAAATTTTTAGTTAAAAATAAATTACATTAATCTCGTATTTTCGGTCTGTTATGAAAGTTTAGCAGTACCTAAGAAGTCCGAATATATGGGTATCAAAATGATGAATAATTATGTAATTTTGTATGACTTGTGGACCGACCTTTTTGTAAGAGCATCGATCCAAAAAATTTACTTATGAAAGAATTCATCAAACATGTTTTTGGATTAATTTGATGTGTTACTTAGTTCAGCAATTCTAGGATGCTTTGATTGTGAAATTAAAAGTTTTAATAAAAATTGTTAAAGGGTTTTGGCCATAAAATATACACATAGGGACGAAACACTGGTTGACAATTGAAAAAATAAAAAATAAATAAATGTTTTTTTTTTCTTAGCAGCATCAAAATAGATTTGATTACATATGTTTTGTTGTTGCATGAGTTAGGTTTTTGACAACCGACTTAAGTTTTTAACAATTAGTTTCGTCTCTTGTTACTCTCTGGTTTTGGTCTTTTCTAAAGTATTTACATAATGTAATTAATTGACCCCACATCCAGAAAAACAACAATTGCTTGTATTTTGTAAAACCACTGCACATGTCAAAAGTATTAAAAAAAAATTATCTGAAAATAGTTCTTAATTTCCTTTTTAAAAAAATCGTCAAATTTAAGGCAACATTTTTGTTAATGTAATGCAACAGCCATTTTTATGCAGTGACGAACAGGCCCTTTGACAGCTGACAACCAAAAATAGAAATCATCAGTTTTAAGCATAAACTCGTAATTAGAAATAGATGAAAATTACGAAAAATCCCCCTTGAAGGGAAAAATGATATCGTGAATCTCCCGAGAAAAATTTTTCTGCTTTCAGTTCTCAGTGAATGTAAAAAAGAAGGAAATTAAAAAAAAAATAATAAAAAAAAATTTCTTTAAAATTAAAATATTTTTTTAAACTTTAATAATCGAATTATAAGAAGATCTACTTACATGTTCTGTTCTGCTCCCCAGTAAAAATAAAGTGAATAAATTAAAGTAAAAGTGAAAAAACTCGCGGTTTATATATTAGGGGAATTTTATTTTAGCATTAAATTGTCCATGAAAAATTTTTCACGATTGCAAATTTAGGGAAAGGGAAAAAACTTCAAAAGAAAAAGTATTCATGATATTGGTGATTAGCTTAGGTTTTAAAATGAGCCGTGAAAAAACAAAATAAAATCTAAGTTTCGATGTTATATAGTATAATATTTATTCTAATTACCTATTTTTATTAATGTATATAATGGGTTAAACACCAGTTTACTATTTTAAATTTAATTTCTTTTCATGACTAAATTACAATTTTGAAATGGATTTGTAAATTATCTGTAATTATTTAGCGAAACATGTAGGTAATGGTAATTAGATAACAGTAAGGCTATTCTAGGGAAATTTATGTAGAATAGAAAGCTTATGGGAGGGTTTAGATAGGAATGAGGCGAACTGCACACACCTAGTACCTCTCCCAAATGAAAACTCGTATACCATTTCATTCTTTTAGCTTTGTCTTTCCTTTATACTTTTGGTGTTCGTTTCAATGGGCTTTTTCATACTTAAATTATTTCTATAATGTAGTGTCCTTTTCTAAATGAAATAAAAGATCCCTTGACAAGGTTTTCAAAAGAATTTGTCACAAATTACAGAACTATAATAGATTTTTAAAACCTAAAGAAAATAACTATCAATTTCTGCTATACCTTATGGGTTAAAATTGCAATAAATGCAAAAAAGAAAATTAAATATTTTATTTATGTAAACTCTTCATTCAATTTTACCTCCGTCTCCATTTAATTATTTAATTCAGCAGAAGAGATTTGCTATAAAAATGAGAATACTTTTATTAAAACGAGCCAATTTCAATATGTAATAAAAATTAACGTAAGATAAAATATAAATCAGTAATTGGAGAATAAAATCAATTAAAATTCATAAACACGGACCAATTAATTTCATCATTATATTATCTTATCAGTGAAGAGAAGAGAATAATATTAAAAAAAAAAGCCTACCTTTCGGAAGCGGTATTAGAATAAATATTATTTTGCTGCACCACGGTGGAACAGGAATGTATATTATCTAAAATTAAAATAAAATAACATAAGCATCATGTTTTGCATAATAAACTTAATATTTTGAATTTTTCTATGTTTGTTCAGAAATTGGAAGGTTAAAAATCAAAATAAATTCATAAACACGGACCAATTAATATCATCAATAGACAAATTTTGAATTATTTACACTCAAAATTCATTTAAGCGAATTCAATTTTTTTTTTTTTTTTTGAGCCAGCATTTACTTCTAGATTAAATGCCAATTAACAATTAGTCAACATAAAAATTAATTTAATGCGCCATTTGTATTTTTGACACCTTGTAGTATTGCCATACTGAACGGCAAACATTTATAAATAAAATATGATAATTTGTGCAAATATCTATATTCAGTCTCAGAATTTCGGGCCTGTTCGTAAATGCATCACTGCGCTGCGTACTATGAGCAGTATGTTCATAAATGCAAACGGTGCTAATGTTTGAAAATGCAACATCAAAACATGCGCAAATATACAGATAATACTAATCATAAAAATAGCTGATGCATTAAAATAATAAAAATGCAATTTGATTACGGAATTTGCAGCATTTGTAACATTTGATTTGCATCAGCAGTGCAAACTAATCATATGATACTGTGCACTGATGCATTTACGACCAGGCCCTTCATGAAACTACGTTTTTGATGTTATTATATTCCCTATAACAACGCTCATCTATGATATAAATTTCAAATGAAATTTTTGCACAAATCTAACAATAGGGCGAATTCACTGTTTTTTATATATACAGTTTGAAAGCTGACAACTGACAACCAAAAATAGTAATCAGTGTTTAACTGAAATTACCTTGTAATTTTGAGCATAGACTCGCGAGTTAGAATATGTTGAAGATTAAGAAATATTAAATTAATTTTGTATGGCGCCATACGGTATATTTGAAGTCACTTAAAAAGAAAAAAAAAAAAAAGATTATCAGGTATGTCACAGAACACGAATTCGTACGAAAGTGAAAATGAAATCGTATTTAGCTTCTTTAGAAAACGAAAAAATTTTTCGTTTTCAATCCACTTTAAAATGTTAAAGTGAAATTGATATTTTCACCGCTTTACAGATAAAAAAAAACACAAAAAGTTAATGAAAATAAACAATAAATTATTCATTTATTAATTTCACTTAAAAAAATCTAATTTTATCCAAAAATTAATAATTTTCTTAAATTTAATTTTAAGTGGCCAAAAAAATGTGAAAATAAATAATTTCGTGCTACCAATAAAGTTTTTTTCTTTTTTTTTGCATAGTTACCATATGTATTTAATAAAAATGTAAACAAATACGATTTGGTAACATCATTTAAGAATACAAACAAAAGAAAATTAGTAAAGACAAAGGATCTGATGCGTCCCTTAATGATTTTCGCCTCAGTTTTTCAAGGAAATATTAATTTATTATTTCTTCTAATACAGTCACAATTGAAACACCAGGTATATTTAAAATCCTATAAAACTATTTTGTTTACACTTTTCACAACTTTTTAATAGTAAACACAAATATCACTTTTAATTTCATTTGTTGATTCTGTTATTTTGTTTTCATTTTCCTTGTTTATTAATCAGCTGTTATATAATGATGCCACATTTTTTAAGGAAAAATGTGTTTTTAATTTCTTTCGGATTTGCAAAAACGTATTAAAGCTGAAGAAGCAAAACAAAAACGTTACGAATTCGACTATACGAAAATTTTCACTTCCGAAAAATTTCTGTGACACACCTGTATGTTAGCTTTGGTTTTAAAGTGAGCCGAGAAAAAGTCGATGTTATATAGTAGTATAATAGCTTTTTTATCTCATTTACTTAACTTTGTAATATTTTAATTAATGTATATAATGGATTACTACTCACCCAACAGTTGTACTATTTTTAATTTTTTTCATGAATAAAATTGCCAATATTCTAAAATATTAAAAACAACACATGTAAGATTTATTCATGGTTTTAAATATTGTAAAAGAAAAATTTTTTTAATACTTGCAAAATTAGAGAAATAAAGTTTTTTGCTCTCTTGAAAAGTTGTGTTTTTCCTTTTTTTTCTCGACATGTTATCAAAACAACAGGTTTTTTTTAATAAGAAGAAAATACAGAGCATGTTTTATTAATCATGGAAATTTGTATTAATAAATTAATTTTTAAGATTATAAAGTCGATGTTTAGAAAATACCAAAATGAAAATGAAAACAATCCCAGTCATTGATAAATTGTCTATGACAACGTCCGTTTTGTTAAAAACATAATAATTAAATATATTAATTTTCTAAATTATTAGGTTTTTATGTTCCTTTAAATTTATACATGTAATTTTGTGGCAAACATCTGTTAGTATGTGCGTATACGAATATTTTACAAGTTTAAACTCCAAACATTGGCCGCTTTAACTAGCAAATAAAACGAGATGATCGACAACTCAAAATCCACATTAAACGATTGAATTTAATTTAATTACTAATCTTTAAGTGAAAAACTGGCTCTTAAAATTTAAGTAATATTCGTTTCTCTTTATCTTTTTATTTTATTTTTTTTAAGAATACATTAAAAAACTACCCTTAGACAATTACAGAATGAAGTAAATGTTAATTTTAATGTTATAACAATATATGTGTTTGTATAAAGAAATTAGCGCGCTTAGATTTCCTTATTGAAATTCTAAGAAATTTTTAACAATTGAACTTACATTTTTGTGTTTAAATAGAAATATTGTCTGCAAGTTTTTCCCTGAAAATATATTAAATAAATTAAATACATAAATAATAAGATTGCAAAAAAAGTACATCCTTCTGGAAAAAAATTTAACAAATTCAACATACTGCCGTCGCAGAGAATTAAAATTAATTTTTCAGTAATTGGAAAGTTAAAATCAAAATAAATTCATAAACACGGACCAATTAATATCATCACAAAGGAAATTACACACAAAGTTGTAAATAATTTTTATAAAATATAATCAAATACATAGTAATTCCATAAACATACCTTATTTAAATATATTTATATGACCCAAATAATGTATTTTAAATTCAGTTGTGGTCTAAAAAAAGAAAGAAAAAAGAAATTATGAGTACTGAGATTTTACTTTTTAATGTAAGTTGTAATTGTGAATTTATTTGATCAGAACACATAAATGTGCAGCCGAATTTGTAGTCATTATTTGATCATACGGTAATTTTTGTTTTCATTTACAAATAAGTCTTTTAAAAATTCTTTAAATAATTTTGGCTTTTTTCTAATTGTTAAAAATTAACAACAAAAAGCTTTTAATTTGATAAAAAAAAGGGTTTATAGACATACCTCAATTAAATGAAGCAATTGCACAGTAAATGATTTTAAGTTGCATTTCATAATTTCTCGTTTTTATCTAAAAAAAGAAAGAAATTGTTTATAAATTAAAATTTTTTTTTGTATAAATATAAATAAAATGTAATTGTATATTTATTTGATCAGAACACATAAATATGCAGCCGAAATTGTGTAGTCACTATTTTATCATACGGTAACTTTTGTCCTCATTTACAAATAAATAAACAGTGATTTAAAAAAAATGCTTCTAAAAAGTTATAAGTATAAAAAATGTTCTTTATTTTAGAGATTTTCATACTAATATTCTATATTAATTTTCATTATAAATTAGTTAATTAGTTAAAAACATAAATATCTTTAAAACTTACCTAATTTAGATTCAGTTGAAAAAATGCTTGAAGAAGTAGAAAACAGTTGTATTTTAAGAATTGTAAAGTACACTCAATACGACACATAATATTTTATCTGAAAAGAATAAAAATTTTTATTATATAATATGACATAAAAATGAACAACCGATTCTAAATTTGTATTAATTTGATCAGAACACATTAATGTGCAGCCGAAATTGTATAGTCATTATTTGATCATACGGTAACTTTTGTCTTCATTTCAAAGAAACAAAAAAGAAAGATTTATAGAAAATAGGTATTGTAAATTTTTTCAATAAATATTACATTTGGAATAAAGAAAAAGCATCTGTTGAATTTTTTTAATTCAGAAAATGCTTCCCTAATATTCCATACTTGGAACTCTTTTATATGGTATGTAAAAAACATTACGAAATGAAAATACCTTTTATTTAAGCTACACCTCTCCTGTTGTCAATGTTGTTCCTGCATGATAACCAGCTACAAACTGAAAGAAAAATAAAATTTATATTATTACTTAGATTTTTATTAGTAATATTATATTAATAATTAGTCAACAAATTGAAATAAAAAATCTAATAACGTTATTGTCAACAAGAAATATAATTTGTAAGGTAAGATTTATATTCAGGAATTAGATCCGTGGATATAATCATTGATAGAGAAAGTTTTTAACAAAATATTTTCCTTAATATTTATATTTACATTGAGATTTACCTTTTGTTAAACACCAAATATCTGTCATATTTTATTTTTGCTAGGTATCCAAACGCTGTAAAAAAAACAAACAAAAATATTTGTATATAATTCAAATAAAATATTTCTTAAATAACAATTTAAGTTTTAATGCAATCATAAAAATATAAATCAAACACGAAAAATAAATTGGTAAGGTAAGGAAATTCAGTAATTAGATCCGTTGTTTATAATCATTTTGAATGAAAGTGATGTTAGAATTTAATAAATTGCGTATATTCATTTACCTTTAAAATAAATAATCCAACGTTTTGACTTAGTAAGATTCAGTAGCAGATGACAGTTTTTAGGAATATTTCATCATCAAGTAACCCACTGAAAAAATTATAAAATGCATTAATTTATTGAATGGAAAATATATTAGTTTGGTCGAGACATTTTGTATACTATTCTCAAGCCTCACAAAACTAAGTGAAATTAAATAAAAATTTAAATTAAACCTGATCTTTTTTAATCAATAATTAATAAAAATAATAAACTAAAGATTAAAACATCTAACAAATTTATTTTCGATAAGGCTTGAGGTAATATCACAAATGTGTTTCAATCAAATCCAAATTTCATTTATTCTTTCCTTTTCATTAAACGTCACAGATGTAAATGCAAACATACATTCTTAAGAATTTCTATTTAAACAAAAGTTTAAGAAAATACACAAATCTCAGATATGCCACAATGTTTTAATTAACAAATTAATTATCATTTCCAAATATAAAGCAATCGAAGAATAAAAAAATAATAACATACATATATATTTTAATTATCCCCATAATTGTATACCCTCTGAATCTCGAAATACAAAGTAATTCAACATTTTAAGCCCACACATATAATATTAATAATAAAAAAAAAAATGTTGTCGAAAATCATTTGATCTTGTAAATCACAAAATATTGGCATATCTGAGTAAGCGAGAATTAGGTTAAGACAATATTATCTTGAAAATCTGTAGTTTTGCTAGAAATATGTCCTAAAATTTTGCAATAATTAATGCGTTTTCTCGAACAGTATGACTTTTTTGTACTTTTAATTGTAAAATTTATTCAATATTATAAAAATTCGTTATGAAAAAGTCAGTCTTCTCAAAAACATTTATTAAATTTAAACAATATTTATATAAGTAAATGTTGCTTAATAATCTTCTTTTAACTTTAATAAACATGTCTGAATATAAGGAATGGTTTCAAAATTTCCAAAAGCTGAGTATTAAAAAGTCAAACTGTTCATTCTTTTTTATAAAAAGCGAATAGTTTTGATAAAACTAACATCTTTTTATTATTAAATCTTACCTCAATTTTAAATAATAATAATATAGTTTAGTTTATATGTATAGACATTCAGAAAGTTGTTTTTGTAGTATTGTAGTAGTTGGCAGACATCAATCAGATTTTGTTATAAATACAACATTGCTTTGTGTAACAGAAAATCTTCCATGATCCAGAAATCCATTTTAAAATTGAATTCCTTTCTTAACAATTTAAATATACATTTTGATGTTCCAATATAATTAATAGTTTAAAACACATCTTCCAGTCTCTAATCAACATCAGCGGCAAAGACACAAATTTAATTCTAGATTTTTTATTTTTTACTTGTAAACTAATTTTAAAACAAAAAAATAAATATTTCGCACAATACCACACACATAACAAATGAATTCTAACCATCAATATTTTCTTTTTATTGCGAAAACTTCTAATTGGCCGGATTTACTTTTTATATTAAAAAAAATTTATGAAGTGATTTTGTAAATATTTTAAATGAAACAATATCTCCTCTACTGCTTGCCAAACACTCCCAAATAGTTATGAATTCCTAAATTTATTCTTAACTGTATAAAATAAATTTTTGAATTTGTATGAATTTGTAATTCGAAAATATTTAATTCCAATTGAATAACGAGATTGAATCTAATGAAAGTGTCAAAAAACAACACATAGAATATTTAAATCAAATTAATTTCTTACTCAATTGTATTAAGTTCATAAAATAATTTCAATAAATTGCGAGTAAATAAATAAAAATAAAAAATATAAAAAAATTAATCGTATTATGCACCGTCACCTATAATACGAAAGGCCATAACCACTTAAAAAAAAAAATAGTATATTTTTTATATTGAATTACGATGTACTGATACAAGTTACATCTATGCAAAAAATTTCATATTCATATCTTGAAAAATTACATCAATTCCATAGGTGAAACAAACAACCATAAAATTAGTTCCATTTATGAAAAAATTGGTTTGAAGAATATTTTTTGCCATGTGATGGAAATTATGCGATTAATAACAATCATTTTACATGTGATTTGAAAATCGCAAAATTTATTTCAGCATGTACTGCACGCGTTTTACTTGTTCGGATACTCTCAATTTGATCAGCTATTTTCATTAAATCGCCAATATATGAGAAAAGAATTATGAATAATAATAATAATAATAATATTAATAATAATATTAATAATAATAATAATAATAACATTAATAATAATAATAATAATAATATTAATAATAATAATATTAATAATAATAATAATAATAATATTAATAATAATAATAATAATATTAATAATATTAATATTAATAATAATAATAATAATAATAATAATAATAATAATAATGGATCAAATTTTTAATTTCATATTTGCTCCTAAAATTGTTTGAAAATATTACTTGTTTTTATCAAAATGAAAAGAAAACATATTACGTTTTATTTGTACTCCATATGATTTGTTGTTGAAACCTTGTTTAAGCAAAATAGATAACTTCACTTTGGTATAAGCATGCGATTTGAAATCGCATAACTTTTTGCGATTGTGGACCACATCACAACTATTATGCAATTTCAAATCGTAATCGCCAATTTCATGCGGTATGCGATCCTCATCCCATAGCCGTATGCTTTATCTACTTTTAAGTGAACGATTAACTATTATACTTAATTGCTTAACTTTTAAGTAAAAAATTAAGAATTGTGATTATGGCCTTTTGCATTTTCATGTTTTTTGCTTCTGTTGTAAAAAAAATTAAAGTGTGGTTACGATCTTTTGCATTTTAGGTGACGATATACATAATTGAAACACTATGCCTTTCTATGCATATACATATTACCATCGCCCAAAATTTTCTTGCATAAAAAATATATTTCATACTTTTGAAATAATTATGACCAGAAATGATTTTTTCGAATTAGTATATAGCACAGATTAACCTATGTTATATAGTACACTTGATATATCGCACTTATACTACAATGGGGTACTAATTCAAAATGTTGAAATTTCATAGTATTCATATGTACCCATTATTATGTCTAAACTTCCATTTTCCTATTACTTAAGTAAATTCCTTTCAATCAACTAAGAAAAACGTATCATTGCTATTTCACCGGAAAGGTAATATTTTGAGTTGTAAGTAGTTATTGTTTGGTTGATTGAAGAAAAGATTAGTATAAAATTTTAATTGAAATTGTGACTTTCTCCTTTCTTTCTAACTGTACTAAAAATTTTAAAACTTGATGTACAAATGCTATATATATATTATGTATCTTAATTTTCTTTTCAAGTTGCAGATTAAAATAAACATAAATATATCTCAATCAATAAATTTAAAATTTGTTGTATAAAATTAGTAAAATTAGTCATGAACCCTCTTTTTAAATATTGTTCAATATTAATGATAAATAAATAAGAAATTGTTGTAAATAAGTGAAAAATTTTGTTAAAATCAAAGATACACGCAGTTATTTTTTTATAATTATCGTAACTATAATTTTTACATGGCAGTTATTAATAACTTTTAAATATAAACAAAAGGCAGGTGAAATTTTTTTGTTAAAATCAAAGATACACGCAGTTATTTTTTTATAATTAACGTAACTATAATTTTTTACATGGCAGTTATTAATAACTTTTAAATATAAACAAAAGGCAGGTGATTTATAAATGCAAAATTAAAGAGCGCAAGTTTGCGAGACTAAATAAGCATTTGCGCAAACTTATAAGTGTTGCGCAAATGATTTTCCATATAATTTTTGACAATTCATTTGCGCGTGTGCAAACTTGCACATATTGAAGTTTTCAAGGCTTTTGCGCATTTTCATGAGGACCCTTAGTATTTTTTTAAAGTAGGTTTGATTTGAAAGTAATCTTTTCGAATTACAAAATATAACATTCAAATTCAATTTTAAATCTACATTTCACACACAACAAAGGATTTATATGTGAAGAATTTCTTTAAAAATATAAATATGAATTAATATCGGACTATAGAATTATAAACGAGACATTTTGTAAATTAATAAACTGACAAAGTACTAATAAACACTCCATTTGTTTAAATAATTACATATTACAATTTTTTCAATAAAGGTATTCACGTCATCTGTTTTAGTCTTACGAGAGTGTAAATAAAAATGCAAACTATAACCAAGTCCGTAAATTCTGTGCGAACTTTTTCACAAACGATAGTTTATAGCTTTTTCATTCTTAATGAAACAAAATGTATAACAAGAAAAAGTATCAAATTTCGAACTATTAACGGCAAGAAATTTTCTAAAAAAAAAAAAAAAAAAACTTTAAATTAAAATGAATGCAGTAGACAAAATAAGATAATCATTATAAAAAAAATTATTTAAGTGGAAATAAAGCTTAAAATTAATTCAAATTTAGTATTTAAATTTTTTCCTTAATTGTTACAAGTCCTTGTTGCAAAAAATTGTGCTCATGTCAACTGTAGCAAAAGTACGCATTTTTGCGCTTTCGCAAGACTAAAATTGGTGAAGTGAATTACTTTAATAATTTAACATTTCATACATTTTCGGATCACATAACAAATAATTAAACCGTTTGAGCTTAAGGCTCTAGATATTGTATTTGTAAATTAAACAGATTTGTAATTTAGCAAAAATTGACCCGCCCGAGAATTTGATTACATTGCCTATAATATTAAAATAATTTTCCAAGGTTGGAAACCGATACCGATCAAATATCATTTAAAATGGGTTGCCGTGATCGATACCCGTTACCGAAATATCTTAGTTTTGGTAAAATATACTATTTTCTATGCAATAGGTTTTGAAAAAATAATTTCTCATATAATTTACTTGCTTTAAGAAAAATGAAATTATTTTTAATAATGTAATATTTGAACCGCTTATTTTGAAAATGGTATAAAAATATTTAAAATTTACGTAATTACTATTTGATTCTTATTTAATTGTTTTCTTTTATATTAGTTAGAACTTGTTAAGATTTCTGAATGAACGAAGAAAACTAAGATTAGAATAAAACAATGACGAAAACATTAAACTATTTTTGTAACTAAACCCGATATTTTTGATGAAGGTACGTAGACCACTTTCAAAATAAATGGGTCGTTCATAGAATCTTTTTTTAAAAAAAAAAACAAGATTTTGGAACAATTTCTTTGTTCCAATAGATGTGCCAAAATGATCCGTATACAAATTTACCTTCAGTTCTAAACCAGGGATTAAAAATCAAGCGCTTAGTATATTTCACACAAAAGACCTTCACTTTTTTGTTGTAAAAAGGTTTCTAAAAATTCTTAACACAAGGTAACAAAGTAGTAGAGAAAATAATTCTACGTAATTAATATTCCTGTTGCTACATATAGTAGGTGTGTCGACGAAGTTACCCAAAGTCACCCAAACGTACTCAAATGATAAAGTCCTCATTCTGAAATAATTTTGGCCCACAATTTTTCTTTTACAATTTGAGAGATTAAATTTGTTAATACTTTTATTTGTCTAAACTTTCCTAAAAGTTAGGCGGATACAGCGAGCGAATGTATAGAGTTAAATAAAAATGTTCACTTCTTTATGAGGCTTAAAAACTATTACGTTATTTAGACTTCCTTTTCTATATCATTTACATTTGGTTCTTTTCTTAATATTCTGAGAGTATGAAACATTTGGTCAGAAAGTTACAGCTAGGACCTTTTTTTAATTAGATCCAAGCTGCATTTATATATCCTTTAACTGTGGACGTTAATTTCAACATTTGTACTACATTTGGAATTGGCTGCTATAAATACATTATAAAGCCCATTCTTATCCCTCCTTTATAAATTTGAATATTTTTTTTTAAATAATATTGTCCACACATTTTTTACACTGTATTTTTTATTGTTTTGTAATTTTCGTGATCTACGATCATAAATTAATCATACGAGTTGAAAGTAGCTCTGTGTTGGGGATAACTTTAGCGACGTTGTAATTATATCGTAAGTATAGACAGGCTTACGTTTGGCCTTCGAGAATTTTGTGTCTTATTCTCACATTGGCTGTGTGCACCTATCGCCTGACTGTAACCGCATTACACTTTTTCAAGACTTAATTTGTCACCAGTGTTGCCGTTTTAGTTATTTTTAGCCACAATTGGTTATTTTATTTTCCAATGCGTAGATGGAAAAATTTTTTCTTTGTTTGTTAAACCAAAATTTAATTTTTAAAATCTCGTTTTAAAGTGACATTTGTATTTTTCTGCAAATCTCGTATATAAAACAGCAATAAAATAATCAATATTATTCCTTAGACTTTTGTGCTAAAAAGCCATACCTATTACCTAGAAAATTATATAATACAAAAACTCCTAAGAGAAGCATATTTTCTCTGATTAAAATGTGAAGTAATGGAAATGTTTCATTCATTTAACCTTCTATACTGTATCTAGTCTAAGGAATAATAATTTAACAGAGCTATTCACAGTATATTTGTTTATGCTCTGTTGTTGACCTGTTATTAGGGAATCGGATTTGAAAACCGTAAGCGACAGAAAAAAGGAAATTTCATTAATGGCAAATTATGTAAAAAATTATATTGGGTGCAAAATATGCAACATTTTTTCGCTAAAGTGTAAAATATGAAAATTTATTCTCTTACATATAAATTTATAATATAAGATTTTATATGAAAATATAACAAAATATGCTGCTAAGACCAAAATATGCAAAAATATGTTGTTAGGACCAAAATAAAAAAAAAACATGCTGTAACAAATCGAAGCCAAATTCTTAACATTGTCTGAAACGAATAAATAACTAACGGTTTGGTTCAAATGAACCAAACCCACAAAAAAAATGATTTTGCATATTTTGGGTTGCCCTGAAGATTATATTTGTATTATTGAACTATAAATTATAAATGTTTAAAATTTGTATGCACAAGAACCGTTGTTCTAAACTAGGGATGTCAATGACCAAATAAAAGTTGGGTTTAGTAAATGAAAAACATCCCTACCTATTCTAATTTAAATATTTTTCTCTTTTGAGAATTTTCGACACATTTAAAAGTCAAGCATTCGCAACGCATTTTCCATTATATTTTTTAGTGTTGGCCTGTGAAGTTACTGAAATATTTAAATGGGTTTATTCTACAAAGCGTCAATTTTGACAACATTTCTTAATGGTCCCAGAGGATATGGTGCCAAAACTTTTTTTATATTTCATGTCACAATGAACATAAAATATAAAAATAGGTAATTAAGAGTTTTTTTATGAATTTTAATTAAAAATAAGTAAAAGATGTAAATTTTTACTGTTTCTAATAATAACGCTTTATTATAGTTTAGGTACCGGTATACCGATATAATTTAAAATACCGATACCGTTATTCGTTTTTATTTCCAACCTTGGCATTTCCATCATAATATATAGATTTTTTGACAATTTCAAAATAATGCTGCGAATTGAATAGTTTCATATAACCCCAGACGACTAATTGTATAAATTTATTCACAAATTTCTCAAATAGACAAAGATGTACATACACTCACTCATTCACACACACTTAATTTTTTAATATACATTTTTCAAAAAAAAAAAAAAAATAATAATAATAATAATCAAATGATGAATGAATGTAAACAAAAGACGATCACTCCTTTTCCTGCCCCCGTCAACCAAAACAATTTCGTAATAGAAACAAAAGTTGTGTATTATTTATTTAAAATACTCAATAATTTTTGAGTAAATTATGTTTGTTATTTTGTTTAATATAAATATTTTCTTTATAACTAAGACATTTTTTTTAGATTATGTCTACTAATTAAAATTAAAATTTTACACTGATAGTGGTTCTTAAAAAGTATACAGTCCAAAAAGAAATACAGAAAGTGAAAAACACAATCCTGGCAACCTAAGATGCACAAGAATCTAGTATTATATATATATATATATATATATATATATATATATATATATATATATATATATATATATATATATATATATATATATATATATATATATACATATATATATATATATATACATATATATATATATATATATATATATATATATATATATATATATATATATATATATATATATATATATATATATATATATATATATATATATATATATATATATATATATATTATATGTACTAATTTTTTTTTTTTTCTTGAACCAAATGTAGGATTAAACATTGTTTTGGTTTTTTGTTCTTCAAGTTTTATGTTTCCGTTTAATACTTAAAACTAAAATGAGAGATTAAAAATGTTATTACTATTATAAGTTGTAGAGTTGTAAATTTAATTGATTATTTTACACACACTTTTTGTATGTATATACATACATAGTATTTTTTATAAATGATATTTTGTTGATTTGAAGGAAATAATTTGATGATTAAGTGACATACGGGAACAAACTAGTATATAAAAATATACTAATATGTATAAGAAAGGATTCTTTCTTCCAAAAGATTATATGAATCAAACCCTATAGCATAAAATATGTTATAATCTCTACCAAAATAGTAGAGAAAATAATAAAGAGTAAATTGGCCGAAATGGAGTGGGTGAAATTTGCTGTTGTTGTTTTCGTTGGTGTTAATATTTTTATTTTTATGTAGTAGACAGTGGGAGAAAAACGTATAAATGGACAACTAGGCTACTTAACCACCAACCACCATATAATAGCCACATTTTTTCTAATGGGATTCTTTTTTGAATATATAATCCTCAAATTAAAATAACCTAAATACTAAAATACTATAAATAATTATTTTAAGCAAATTTCTTTTGCAAATACAATATATATATATATATGCGAATGTGAAACATTCACTTGTGATTATTCACTATCATCAACATCCACCATCCATAATGAATCTCTCCCATTATAAGAGATGTTTCATGAGCAGTGATAATATTATAATGTGCTTAATAAGATTTGTGAAATATTTAAGTTGTTTGCTGTTTTTATGTTGTCTTTAAGTTTTGTTTCAAATTGCAATTTAATGTTCTCAACATCAATGTGTCCCCTCGATAAAAGTTTCTCTGTTCTATATTTAATTTGTTATTTCTATTTATAGTTTGTCTTTCATTTGTTTTCCATTTATTTTAACATCTGTGGCTCATCATTCATTGTCTCATCTCAGAAACGTCTACGGCGTTCCCAGGGATTGTTATTACCACCGGCATTATTATTTCCACCGCGTTGGTTGCCACCACGATTTCCATCAGGACCACCTTGGTTTTGGTTACCACCGAAATCAAATCCGAAATCCTATATGGAGGATGCAAATTTAAAGGTTGTTTTGATGTGGTAAAAAAATATACATTTATTTACTTATTTATATTTTGCATAATTAAAATAAAAGAATTTGTAATCATAAGAAAATAAAAAAAAATAAAAACAACCAAACAAAGCATTAAAACCTAATGTTCTTTGGATTTATTTATTTACATTATTTATCGTAGTAGTTAAGACAATAGAGAATAAATTATAAGGGAATTGTATCAATACCAAACAAATACTTGAAAATGTTAACCCAATTCAAAATGTTTATTGTTCCAATAGAATATATAAATAATAATCATTATTAAATGGTATGCAAAAATATATATTTTTAAATGATTCATCCATATTTTTTTACAGTTTACTACCAAATTCTAAAATGACAATAAATTTTAATACGGTCCCCCTAATTTTCATATTTTTCTGTAGTTACACAACAAAGAATTCAATATGTTCATATAAATTTATTTAAACTTTATACACAAAACAGTAAAGTAAACCAGGAGCTTGTGTTTTTTTATAATCCATAAAAGTTGTTTCTTTTTAAGACCAATATTGTGTTCCATTGTATACAAAATTAATATATAGAATAGATTGCCGAATAAATAAATAAATAAATAAATATATATATATATATATATATATATATATATATATATATATATATATATATATATATATCCATATCCATAAATAGTTCAAATTCACTGCAAGAAAGTTAGCAATGTGCGCCCCCACCCAAAATCAATTGTTTTATTAATGTGGGTACATGTTAATATTAACAAGCATATACATATAAATTAAGTACACTATTATATTTATTTCAGCAAAAATGCCTGCACAATTTTATATATTAATTTTTTCAAACCAACCTTTAAATCAATCAAATCAATTTTATTAGTAATTCTTGATTTTTTTCTTTAGTTACAGTACGAGAGGGATTCAATATAAAAGATATCATAAAAATAATTGCCGTTAAAACAGCAATAAAAAACGCACAAAATTATGTACTAAAAATCAAATGACTTATTTTTATAGAATTTTGAAAACCATTTGGATTTAATAAATTTTGTAAAAGTAAAAAAAAAATGTTGCTGGACAAATCGAATTAACTCAGAATGTGTAATCTCATTGTATTGTAATCAAACAGATACCAAAAATTTTAAATTAAACACTTGATTGATTCATTCGTTTAATTTGAAAATTTATAAATCTCATAACAAATAAGTACTTTTTTTAAAAATACATAAATACAAAAACAAGTTATTTGAATCTTACTCAGAATATTTATGACAGCGCAAATAGTATAAGTTAGTATACAAAATTTATCAAAAACAATTTTTCTTTTCCACACAAATCAGTTTTTATAGACGGCGTAATTTTTTATGTCCGTCATCACCAATTATATAACAAATTATTAAGAAATATTAAGACATGTATTCAAATTTCATGTATAAATTTTCAGAAATTCCTCTATAAATAATAAATAATCATTGCTCCCATTATATAAAACATCAAATAAGTGCCTTAATTTGTACAGTATTTCTTTAAACTTCTACAGATTTACGACATTGTTAAATTCAAAAGCTCTAAAGCAGATACATAAATATCACCCAATTTTTTTAAATTTCATATTAATACACAAATAAGTGATTCAATATTTCCAACACAATATTAAGTTCTATGATATTAATTTGTAATAAAAACACATTACTGGTTTAAAAATCATTTGGAGAAAGTACCTAATAAAAATTTCCTGCCTACACATCTGAGGCGTCAAAAATCAAACAATTATGTATTAAAAAAATTGCATCATAATTTTTTAAATTTGCAATTTAAAATTAAAAATTTACCAGCCAACCCCTGAGGCAAAAGCCCACAAAAAAATCAATAAAACATTTTGAAGAGTCAAATATTTTCAAGTCATTTTTGACAGTTTTGTTAGTACAATACAATTTCCATTCAAAGATAAGACATAAGTTAAAAATCTGCGCAATAGTGAGACATGCCCTATGAATTAATAGGCTACCATAATACGGTCTTTATAACCGTGCCACTAATATAATCAATAATAAAATATAGTTATTATTATCATCATCTTCATACACATGAACTTTAATAAATCACATTAATATAGTTGGAGGACATATATCATGTATAAAAGTTAAATAGATAAATTTTATCATTGGCCAAAATGATAAAATTATTTATTTTTAACCTTACACACTTAGAAGCAACATTTCTGGCCAAAATATTGATTCAAATTAAGGGCCACACAACAAATTAATAGATTTTAAATTGTTGTTATGACAAATGACGACAACAAGAACAAACTATAAATGTTATTATTTCTAAAACTATTTACACACATACATAATATGAATGTATGTATCACAAAGATTAAATAGAATTTAATTGAAAATTTTCTTTTATTTCATTATTTAATATAGACTTCAAATTGTTTATTTATTGCACAAAATGCGCAAAACAATTGTAAAGTTAATGGTTAAATATAAAGAATATTATTTCAATTTTTTTTTTTTTTTTTTTTTTATCACACACAAATCTTTAGAGAATAAATTTAATTCTTACAACTTTCACTAAATTATAATATTTATGAACAAAAAAAAAATAAAGGTAATTTATATTCTATGATTTACAAGTGCAATTATTAAAAAAAATTGGACTTTATAGTTCAAAAGCAATTTATTTGAAATTAATGTGTGATCAAATATACAATATCTCATTGTTTTTGTTTTAAATATTTTAATGGTTTAGATATTTTTAGAAAAAGGGATTCAAAAGGCATATTATTGATGGCCTGAAAATATCTAACTGTTTAGTTTTTCTTTGACTTTGGAATATCATAATTTGGAAGATCTTATATTTGTATTATTTTCGCCTTTTGAACATATTGAAAAATGAACGTACCTGTTGGTTGTTAGGTCCATTAGGACCATTATTACCGCCATTTCCAGCATTGTTGCCTGTGAAAACAAAATCAATAAATTAAAATACTTATTTTTAAACAAAATTAAATTTACTGTATAATTTATGCAAATGCGAGGATTTTCCAATATAATTATGCAGTAACTTTCAAAATATTGTTTTTCAAAAATTTTGAAATATTATATACGCTGTACATATCAATCATTTACTTCAAGAACGTCATAACTCAAAAACAGAGATAAATAAGAATGATGTAGAAATGGTCACCCCGTTTGAGAAGAAAAAAATATGTCATGCATTTTTTAATTATAGTAATAGTAATATAATGCGTTTTCTGCAAAATCGATTTTTTGAGTTACAACGTTCTTAAAGTAAATGAGTGATATATAAAATACATAAATATTTGTGACATTGCTTTTGAACTTACCGCGGAAATCAAAAGGCGAATTGTTGCCACCGCCAAAGTTATCAAAATTGCTACAATTTCCACTGAAGCCACCTTCTTGTTGATCCAATAGAGAATTTAATTGTTGGGCTTGCATGAACAAAGTGTTCTCTTGTTGGCGGCGACGCATTTCCTCTTCTTGACGCAACATGCGAGATTGCATTTCATTTTGTTGACGACGCATTTGTTCTTCATCACGTTTGCGCAATTCTTCGGCCTGTTTTTCACGCATCTCCCATTCCATTTTCTTGCGCTCATTATCAGATTCGCGCTTGCGCAATTCTACAAATGATTATCAATAAATTAATTATTCTTCATAACACCCAACACTGCAGGAAATGTTTTCGTGCTAAATCAAAACAAATGTCAAATTCGTAGCATGACAAATATTTAACAGGCTTTAATTACATAGTGTCTACAATTTTTTATCAAGACAAACGCTAAATTTAACACGAATTTGTGGAAGGTAGCAACAGTTGCACAAAAAACAATGTTGCGTATTCATTATTGTTTTTTATATATGCAGTTTGGCAACTGTAACAGCCGAAATAATAATCAGCTGTTTAACTAAGGTTACCTTGTATATATTCGCGCTGATTTTGACGTTTGTTTTGATAAAAAGTTGCCTAATGTAGACACTATGTTATCGGTATACATATATTAATCAGCTATGTGTACATTAGACTGCACCAAATTTAAATTTCGACCGTAACGCCACCTAAAATCGTTTATTGGGTTTTAAAAATTTATTGTGTTAAATATTATTGAAATCAGATATCGTTAACCCGTGCCGCGTCTGATCTGAAGTGTTTAGGATGAGTTTACATCGGAAAATAAGGCTTTTTTAGTTTTTAGAAAAAATACTTTGCTTTGTAACTAAATGTTAAAGAATCGTAATCTACGTATAATTATCTATGAAACAAGATATAAAAAGAAAATTCGATTAGAAAATGTTAGTTATTATGAATTCCTCTTGTATAAGGAGTGTACAACCAAATTTTTATTTTTTAAGAAATGTTTAAATGAAATGCTATTTTTAATTAAATTTGAACCATAATTACTGAAAAATACGTTTTTGTTTCTCCAGGATAATCCAAACCCCTTCCATGCTTTTAACACTTTGTTACAAATACAAAGCAAAGTATTTAATAGCTTAATTTTTCTAAAAACTGTGAAAAAATGCCATATTTTCCTCATACAAAAGCATCCTACAAACTTTAGGTTAGATGCGACACGGGTTAACGATATCTAATTTCAATTTCACACAATATATTTTTACAACCTAATGATCGACTCTAAGGGGAGTTACGTTAAAAATTTAAGTCAGTAAATTTTTGTGCAGTCTAATGTACATACATGTATGATAAATATTTGTCACATATAGACACCACCATGTTATTACATTCTATTTATAAAAAAATCATTTTTAATTGTTGTTTCTTTTTAATTATTGAATTGAATTTACTAACACTTTTATTAGCATTATCACAGACTCCCTCCTTTCGTTAGGACCAAATTTCTTGATAACCAAAGCGTACAAACTTACCTTGTCTTAAAAGTTCTGTTTCGTGCTCGTAACGAGCATATTCCATTTGAGCTTCCAATTTTTCTTCTTCCATTTTTAATTCACGTTTCAATGCCTCCTGTTTGGTCTTGAACAATTCATGCAATTGCTTCCACCTAGTGCCGTATTCGTGTTCAAAGCTGCCAACGTCGGCAAAACGTGGACCAATGTTACGTTCATGATTGAATTCGGGCATCTTTTTATTTAAAGATTTATCTGGCAAACCGTCTGTATCTTCATTGGCCTCAAAAGGCTCAACCACACAGGGCCTCAGCGAGGCAGTGAGAAAGAAACACTTTTCGTTACAGAAACGCAAGCACATGTTGGCCGAAGATTTTTTGGCAAACTCTACAATACCCTCTCCGGTAGATTTTCCGCGATCATCAACTGTAACGCAAGCCCTCTCAACGGGTCCAAAGATTTCGAATGATTTATACAACAATTCATTCGATACAAATGGTGTAAGATTACTAACGCGTAAAATTGTGGCATTTGGAGCATAGCGAACACGCAACATACGTCCCTTACGCATTGTACCATCCAATTCGCGTTTAGCACGCTCAGCATTTACATGATAATCCATTTTTAAGAAAGCAAAGTTCTTTTCTGGATTGCTAAATACTTCTCCAATTTCACCGTATGGCTTGAAGAGCTCACGCAAATCTTCCTCGGTAACATCGTTAGTTAGATTACCAACATAGAGACGATTGCGACCAGAGAATTTTGACTCTTCTGTATTATCGATTGGTGGTAGTTCGTGAGTTGGTCCAGAAATCGCACGTAGACGTTGGTTAATAAAGAACTCATCATTACGACCTGGTCCACCACGGTTACCATCTCCACCTCCCATACCTCTAGGACCGTCACGACCACCACCACCACGACCATCGAAGTGGCGATCACGTTTTTGACCACGATCACGACCACCGCCCATTCCTCCACTATTGTTTCCTCCTCCGCCACCACCTTGTTTATTCATATTATGATTTTGATTCTGATTCTGCTGATTTTGTTGTGGCTGTTGTTGTTGTTGTTGTTGCTGCTGTTGTTGTTGTTGGTTACTTTGAGGCGCATTTTTCGTCTCGGCTACAGTTGCCTCTACTTTAACTGCTTCAGGTTTAGCATCTGCTGCAGGTTGTTGAGCAGCTTGCTGTTGTTGAGTATTATTTTGCTGTTGCTGTTGTTGATTTGGCTATAAATTAAAAAATTCATTTAAAAACTATTTTAAAAAGCTAAAATTTAAGTTGTATCATGTGAGTTAGATGGGCCACTGTTTTCGAAAACGTTGCAAAGTTTTTGGTCCAACTTTGAGATAGGTTTATGAATATAGAACTTATTTCTCTTTAAATAAGTGACTTCAAAATCGTCTTTAACAATTTCCGATTTGCGTTTATTGTTTGAATAAACATCTAGTCATTGTGAACACTTCATATTTAACTTCTTTACAGGAAATTTGCTTTAGAAAAAAAATAATTTTCTTGTTCAGATCATATAATTCTTAAGCTCCCAACTTACTTAAAGTAGTAAATATTTTAAACCTTTCAATGCTGGTGTAAAGGGCATATATAAGTTTGGCCTTCCGCTTGTAATTTCTACAATATTCCTCTAAGACCCCAAAAAGTTTATATTTTCTGGATCCTTAGATAGGGAAGTCGATATAACTATGTCTGTCTGTTGAAATCACTTTTTAGAAAGCCCCAGTTATCGGATATATGTTTTATACATCAAATTATAGGAAATATCCCTTAGAATAACACTAGCAACAAAAACGGTCCACTAGAGACTTTGTTTTTGCACAGAAAATTTAGAATCTTTCTTTGTAAATTTTTTTGCGGAAAAAATGAACAAAATCGGTCCATTAGTAACTGAGATATCGGTCAAAACGCATTTTTGGGCTTTGTGAAGCTCTATATAAGCTTCAGAATTCGTTTTTGTACAGATCTCTTGTAAACATTACAAAAAAAAGAGCATTGCAATGACTTTCAGTGTTTTTTTTTTTTTTTTTTGGTATAAGCAAGCAGTAGTTGTCGATTGCATATATATACACACAATCATTCTTTATGTATGTTTAAACGTTTTTTAATTGGAAATAGAAGCATTGCAATGACTCGGTGTTGTTTTTGTATAAGCATGTATCTACATACAAACTTATGTATGTAAATTTAGTAGTTATCAGAAGCTTTTTTTTTTTTTTTTTTTTTTTTAAGAAGCAACACTTGCTATGTATGATACGAGTAGTTTAATTTGGAGTAGTTTAGTTTGGAAAAAAAATTTAAGATTATTTTTGTAAGCATAAATGTGAAAATATGAAAGCATACTTTATGGGGTAACTTTTATTATTTGTCAGTAAATCGGTGAACGGTATAAAGGATTCCGAATATAGCGCTCTAACTTATTTAATAACATTTAAGCCTATCACCTTTGTATTTGATGATGTCAAACAAAATAAAAAAAGATGTAATTTTTGTTAATTTATTTTTCCAATTTAGAGTTAAATTTTAGGGAATATTTAGCCCAATTGTTTATTTAATGGGCTTAGAAGGTTATGTTGAAAGAACATGCATATTTTTCTTTCATTTTCATTATAGAAAAATTTATAAGTATTTACTTGCTTACAAGTTTTTTTTTTTTTATTAAAATGTCATATTTGAAGCGTGCTAGTAGTATGCGGCATTGTTCTATTAAAAATAAAATATTTTATTTTAGTACTATTGGTATCAAAAAAGTATTTAAAAATGTTAAGAAATATTTTCCTGATATATGGCCATTGATAATTTGGGGACTACAACACCTGACTTGACGTTACATAATTGCACTCGAGATCAGAAATTTTTTTATTTTATTTTGATCAACGCAAATAATATTAACAGAAAAGTTATTTGTATTTTTGTAGCCGGTATCCAAGTCTCATATTTTATAACAGCTAATAACCACAAAAACACAATCTAGACGTTTTGATAAAATATGGGGACCAATGTTAGATTTTTCATTTTTAACAAAATAATAAACCACTGTACGCCACTTGGAATGTCAAAATTTAGATCTTTTACAGAAAAAAATATTTTTCAAATATATGGCAATGTCCATTTATATTTCCTACGAAAAAAGTTTTTGTTTAGGAAATCATCAGGAAAAACGGCCCAATTATTCTTTTTTACAATGTATTGTATGTAAATAAACTTCGCTTAATTTCCACAAAATTTGACCCCCAAATTTATAAAAAATTAGTAAATGCTTAAATGTGATACTTAATACCACATACCACTTAATATAAAATATTATTTTTTGCCTTTTTTGGTAGAAAACTTTTTGAAAGAAACCCTAGACAAAAAATTCCATTCATAATCAATTTTTTATTTATCTAGTTATAACTTTAAACACTGTGCATACATACAAACATACGTACATACAATATGTCAACATACCACAGTGGTAAAAAGGGGTAAAGAGTCCTTCTGGAAGGCCTTTTTTTATAGCCAGAAGAGCTTCTCCCTGCGTTCCATGTTTATGTATTTTTTACACTCGATTTCATTGAAAGCAAGGCTTACACATTCACGACAATATGCGGCCCTTCTAAGAGACCTCTTGAATAAAAACTATTAGCAGACATTCTGATGAAAAGCTGTCAGTTTTAAATTATTATAAAAACTTACACAAAAAAAAAAAAAAAAAAAAAAAAAAAAAAAAAACTGTATTAAAAACATCTTAAGTCGAAATAAGACAATTTATCCAAAAATTTACATTTTCATAGAAATTGTAATTTTTTTTTTTTTTATTTTTATTTATTTATTTATTTATTTTTATTTTTTTTTTTTTTTTTTTTTCTTTCATTTCTGCTTTGAATTTTAATATTGTCTTTGTAACAAATTCTGAATGATTTTGTTTTTTCTTAAAGCAAAAAATATTGTAATCTTTCTTCCCTTCTAAGAGACTCCATATTTTTTATACATAGATTTGTTGTTGCTTAAACGAAATATATTAAAAAATACAGCTTCTTACTCTCCTTCTAGAGAAGGGAAGTCGGAACTTCTTCGGCAAGGGTGGGCATTCTTGAAGGCCTTACTATATATAAATAGCTGGTTAGCAAGCAGCCGCTGGGATATTTTTACAATGAACAAAATTTTATTATTTCAACTTTACAAAATTCATAAAAATGTTTTATAACATTACAAACATTACACAAAGTACAACAAAAAATACACATACCCTTTAATCTCCCTGTCAAGAAATTTTTTTCACATGAGTTTTCTATTTGAAACAATTCTTGGAACTTTTTACGTATTTATCGTCACCAGGGCTTCAGTGTGATGCTTATAATCAAATAATACAAGAATATGCGTCTAGTTTATAATATACTTATATCACCAGAGATCATGTATGTGAAGTGAAAGAAATGTTAAGGATAAACTATTTTGGAGTTTATTGTAACTCCCAAATCGGAAAAAATGTCAAAGATATTGTGTTCCTTATTAAGGCAAATATTAAATAGCGTATTAAATCGCTCCAAGAATAACAAAACTTTGGAACGTAAATTTAGTAGTAGCCGTCAGCAGAGTATAACATAGAGAAGTTACGGAGACAGCAAATATCCACCAAAGCTCTTATTAAAGGACTCCAGGAAGGGTATGTTATTTTTATCTTTAAAGAAACAATAAGAAATCTACACTTGTGCCCATAAGTGAAGAAGTGGCTAAAAGGTATTACAAGACCATAATGAACTAAAACACCGCCATATTGGTGTAATATATAAAATTCCAATTGACTACGATATTCACAGAATTTATTTAATTATTTACGTAAGTCTAAAGAACAGTATTCTTTACTGACTTATACTTTATACTCGTATAAACAAGAGATTATAAAAATTTGTACTTTATTTTTTTATTTTTTTTTTTATAATTGTTACATATTCTGAAGTATAATCAGTTTTTGATGCAGTAAATTCTAAAATATCAATATTATATAAAGTAATTTAATGATCTGATTAATGGACTATTCTATGATGCAGGCTGATGACATAGTGTTGGAAATAATCCGTAGTATTCCGAATAAAATATTTTGTATTCAATATTTTATATAAAACTTTATTTAACCAGAACGAATGTGTCAAGTGAAAATTATAAAAACGAATGAAAAAATATTTGAAAGTAAAAACTTATTTTACAAAATATTTTTCAATGTAGTCTAGATATATTCATGTTGATAAAGAAGTATATTTTAGAAAGTTTTATTTCCAACACTCCTCCTCAACATGGATATTCCTTTACAAATTAAATTATTTTAAATTTAACAAATTAACAAAATTAACATGTTTAGCCTTTGGTAAATTCTTTGTGAATATATCAGCAATCATATCATCGGTTGGACAGTATTTCAATTCTACCTCTTTGGATTCAACGACATCTCTTATATGGTGATACTTAATGTCAATGTGTTTACTTCTATTATGGTATACGGGGTTTACTGCCAATTTCATAGCACCTTGATTGTCGACATTTAAAATTACGCTTTCATCATTCCAAAAACCAAGCTCTTGCAATAATCTTCTTAGATACACTGCTTCCTTTGCTGCATTAGATATTGACATATATTCTGCTTCTGTGCTGCTGAGTGCTGTTGTAGACTGTTTCTTTGATTCCCATGAGATTAGGTTTTTACCAAGATAAAATGCATATCCAGAATAAGATTTCCTATCTATTGTACAACCACCCCAATCAGCATCTGCATAGCCAACAAGATTCTTGCTGCCACTGGAAAATATTAATTTTAAGTTTTTCGTACCTTTTAAGTAACGTATAATATTCTTTGCTGCTGCCCAATGCTCAACATGTGGATCGGAATTTCGTTGTGCCAATTTAGAAACAGAGTGTATAATATCAGGTCTTGTTGTTAACGCTAAGTATAACAAAGCTCCAATCAATGATTGATATGTAGTTGGATCTACTTTTTCACAATTATTTGTACATTTTATTTGAAATCCAGGAGTTAATGGTATTGATAATGGTTTACAATTCTCCATGCCATATTCCTGTAATATTTCATTGATGTAAACTTCTTGGCTTAATTTGATTTCACCAGTTTCTCCATCACGCTGTACTTCCATCCCTAAAAAATGTTCCATTAATCCTTTGTCAGTTATTTCAAATTCACTAGCAATTATCGATTTCATTTTAATTATTTCAGTTTTATCTTTACAGCCAATAATGATGTCATCAACATAAATAGCAATTATAATTAAATGTTGATTGATTATCATTTTATACAAACATGATTCATTTTTACATCTTTCGAATCCTATCTTACATAGCACGTCATTTAATTTTGCATTCCATTCCCTTCCCGCTTGTTTCAGGCCATAGAGTGATTTGTGAAGTCGCAACACCTTTTTTGGACAGGACGCATCTATAAATCCTTCGGGTTGTTGAATATATATTTCTTCTTGTAGATCGCCATTTAAATATGCTGTAACAACATCCAGTTGGTGTAAATGCATTTTATGTATCACAGCTAACGCCAATATCATACGAATTGTTGCATAACGGACTACAGGTGAAAAAGTTTCCCTATAGTTAACACCATACTTCTGACTGCAACCTCTCGCATCCAATCGTGCTTTATGCCGAATAATCTCACCTTTTTGATTTTTCTTTAATGCATAAACCCACTTACATTTTATTGGTTTATGTCCATTTGGAAGATCTGCGAATGACCACGTACCTTTTTGTTGTAATGATGACATTTCTTTTACCATTGCTTCTTGCCACTTTTCACAACTTTTACTAGATAATGCTTCTTGATACGTTTTAGGTGGTTCTTGATTCTCCACCACATTATTTAGTAAATTTAAAACTTTTCTTGGTCTGCCAGGTTTGCCAGTTCTAACGGTTTTTGGTCTACCAGGACCACGGGAAACATTTGAAACTTCTTCAGGAAAATCTTCTGTAGGGGAAGTAAAGCCATTGAAATCTTCCATGTCAAAAAAATCTTCTGAAATTGTTTCATTATCATTTTCGGAAATAATTTCTGCTTCATCCTCTTCTGTTAATGTTGTGTCTGCATGATTTTCTTCATCTTGTTGTTCACTTTTATCAATAAGATCATTAAAATTTATAAATTCCATACTTGAATTATTTTCCTCTGATCCTGATAAACTATTTTCATCAAATAACACATCACGACGCTCGATTACCACATTTGTGTCTTTGTTATATAATCTATATGCTTTAGACACAAGTGAATAGCCAACCATTACCAATATTGAACCTTTTTTATCAAATTTGCCTTTTCGTTTTACATTTAAAGTTACAGCAGTTGAACCGAATACTTTCAGATGCTTCACGTTTGGTTTTTTACCAGTCCAAACTTCATGAGGAGTTTTGTTACCCAGAATTTTAGATGGACATCTGTTTCGCAAGTAAGCTGCTGTTGATATAGCCTCTGCCCACAATTTGTGATCAAGTCCGGAATCTGTAAGCAAGCATCGTGCCATTTCTACCAAGGTTCGGTTGTATCTTTCCGCTACTCCATTCTGATGTGGTGTGTAAGGGACTGTAAGCTGGCGTTGAATACCACATTCTTCGATAAATTTATTAAATTGTTTGTTAACGTATTCTCCACCATTGTCACTTCGAAGGGCTTTGATTTTTCGACCAGTTTGGTTCTCTACCATGCTTTTAAATATTTTAAATTTTTTTTTTTTTTTAAATTTTTCAAATACTTCACTTTTTCTTTTTAGGAAGTATATCCAAATTCTTCTAGATTTGTCGTCTATGAAAGATAAAAAATATTTCGACCCTCCTAGGGACTCCACATTCATTGGACCACACAAGTCCGTATGAATTAAATCAAGGACTTCTTCTGATTTACTCTCAGATTGTTTTGGGAATGTTGTTCTATGAATCTTACTCATCATACAAGTTTTACATTGTTCTTGAAATTCACTATTTAAATTCATTCCATTTACCATTTCTTTATTGTATAAATCCTTTAAGCTTTGATAATTGAGGTGGCCAAATCGTCTATGCCATATTTGATTACTGTTACTTATAGCATTCAATTGTTCTTTGGGTTCTTCTGTTTCAAATACAAACAAATTATTTTCACCTTTAGCATGTATAAGTAATTTCTTGTCTTCATCCATGAGGAAAGCTCCCTTTTTATTAAATTTTATTGTTCCTCCATATTGAACAACCTTGCTAACTGACACAAAATTTCCTTGTAAATCTGGGGAATACAATACATCTTTAAATTTAATAGATTTTCCATTAATAGTTAATGTAACAACACCTTTTCCCTTTGCAGTTACAGATTTTTTATCTGCCAATATAATAATATCATTACTATCTTCAAATGTTGTAAATAACTTACGGTTGGAACACATGTGACTTGTGGCACCACTATCTATATACCATGACGATGATTTTCTATGTTCATTTGTTACCATTGCAATTAACGAAAATGATTTCTCTTCTGTTTTCAATCTACATTTGTTGGCATAGTGACCTTTTTTTCCACAAACATAACAATTACCTTTAAAATTTTTGGTGTTTGATGCTTTTTTGTTGTTTTTGTTTTTATTAAATTTTTCCTTTTTTATAGCTCCGAAAGCTTGCTGTGTACTTGATCCTTCTAGCTCTTGATTATTTCTACGTTCAGCTTCTTCCAAAAGTTTAAGTTTTGTGATAGATAGCGAAGGCAATGCGTCTCTCGTCTCTATAATCATTACAAAATTTTCATAATCCTTTGGAAGACTTGAGAGAAGGATTATAACGAGTAATTCATCTTGTAATTGAATACCAACTTCATTTAGTTTTTCAGCAATATCGGAAAATGTATTCAAATACTCCACCATGTTGTTGCTATCCTTCATATTTAAACTTAAAAGTCTCTTATATAAACTTACTTTTTGTACAGGACCATTAGGTTTATATATCTCCTTTAGTTTCTTCCAGGCTTCATGAGATGTTGCACAATTCTTGATGTAATTGATTTGGGAAGATTTAATACTTAACATTATTGTTGCTAATGCCTTCTCATCGTTAATGTCCCATTCTAACTGTTTACTGGTATCCCACGTTGGAATTTTCTTTTCATCACCATTTACATACCGCCAATATCCACTATGAATGAGCACACTCTTGATTTGAACACTCCAGATTTCAAAATTCTTTTCATCCAATTTTTCAATTTGATAAAGGGATGAAGTTGCCATCTTGTGTTATGTTGATTCGCTATATATCTTATTTCTTGATCTGTATAATTATCTTGATTTGTATAATTATCACTACACCTTTCTTATTTTTTTACCCATACGCTCTGGGCCCATAACCTGTTGGAAATAATCCGTAGTATTCCGAATAAAATATTTTGTATTCAATATTTTATATAAAACTTTATTTAACCAGAACGAATGTGTCAAGTGAAAATTATAAAAACGAATGAAAAAATATTTGAAAGTAAAAACTTATTTTACAAAATATTTTTCAATGTAGACTAGATATATTCATGTTGATAAAGAAGTATATTTTAGAAAGTTTTATTTCCAACACATAGAATAAATTTTCATGGCTCATGAAATGGTATTTTGTTTAATAATTCTGAGCAATCAATATTTACATTTAATAAGTTAATTTTTCCATCGAATCATCCCCAAATGCAAACAACGGGATTCATATGACGGAAACGAATATAGTCTAACCCCAGGTCTACAACTGAGATTAACGCCATTTTGTTTATATTATGTTAAATCTTAAATAAGGGGTACGCGTATTTTAATAAATCCTATAAGATATCATTATTTTCAGTCAGTCACAGGTAAACATGTACTTTTTATTTAAGCAATTCGCACTTTTTTAGAACAATTTTGATAAAAATGTTGTGAAACAAACACTATAAGGAAACAATTTTACAAAAATTACTGTTTTTTTTTTTTAGTAATTTCCAAAATACACATGCACGCACACAAACAAACTTTCGTGTAAGTGTATTTCTTTTGACAGTTGATCTGATAAGATGGTTGTGTAGAGAAATCTCATCACAACAGTCTCATAATACGTCTTATAATATTAATATTTGAATCTACACGTGATATAATTTTCTCAGAGAGCGAATCTGACACAAAAATATTACATATTATATTACGTCTAGACGGACTATAAGTGTGTCACAGCATAACGAATAAAACGTCTTTGAACCATCACAATATTTTCAGTGTTTAAATTGAATGATGATTTTAAAGGGTTATTAGAAGTGAATATTATTCTTGCCTTTTTTTCTGTTCTTATTCCTATCATTTCTATTCTGTATTCTATAGTTTTCAAGTCAAGGGACTCACAATGGACCGAGATCGGTCTCTGGGTAATGTGGTACATTTGGTATCACGTCAACCTTCTATCTATCTATCTACCTAGAACGTGAATAATATGAAAGCATTTATTATCATTAAATTTTAAGTGATTATTGATTGGCACACCATCTGTTTAAGTTGCCTATGTCACTTTGTAAGCTTATACATTTAACTTTCGAAAAAATCTTCAAGTCATCAGCATAGAGCAAACAATTCTATTATTTAAAACAAATATTGTCAATATCATTGATTAAAATTTTAAAAAGTAACGGGCCTAACACTATCGATTAATTTATTCATTCATTATTAATTAATTTATTTGATGAAAAAAGTTCCCCACGCAGTTATACATGATAGCTGTTGCTATATTTAATTTTAAATTAGGAAATTTTTCAGTTTTTTTTTTTTTACCCGTTTTGCAAATGTAAAAATTTTCTTGACACCAACATTTTTTTTTTTTTTTTTTGTTTAGTTTTTGCTATTTTTAATATGTAGTTTAAATGTTATTTTGGAACAAATCAATATTACAAGCACAGTTGAAATTATCATGATGTATTTCTTTAATGTTAATAAAAGTTTTTTGTAAAGCACTTTCTCCTCTGTGTCGAAATTCACTGAATAAATTTTTGTAGAAATTAAAAGATTTTTGTAAGTGACGGTATATCACAAAAAAAAAAAAAAAAAAAAAAAAAAAAATCCTCTCAAGGAATTAACCCCAGGTCTACAACTGAGATTAACGCTGATATAATATGTGAGATAACGCCGGCAGAGGAGAGTAACCATTTTGTTTATATTATGTTAAATCTTAAATAAGGGGTACACGTATTCTAATAAATCCTATAAGATATCATTATTTTTAATCAGTCGCAGAGAGAACATCTCCTTTTTATTTAAGCAATTCGCACTTTTTAACACAATTTTTATAAAAATGTTTTTTAACATGTAAAATAAACATTAAAGGAAACAATTTTACAAAAAAAAAAAAAAAAAACGTTGTTTTTCAGTAATTTCAAAAATACACATGCACACACACAAACAAACTCGTATATGTGTATTTTTTTGACAGTTCATCTTATAAGACCCTGCAAACATTATCTATCGAAATCGTAACTATATCGACACGCCAGGAAGTTGATATGCGTCGCTTTTACTATCGAATTCTGATCTACTTAGTAACACCGTTCGGGAAGAACTGTGCCACTAAGCGATAGTTCCTTTTGAGTAACGCTTTAGTCATTATTGAATGTCACTAATTCGAATCTTCAAATCCGCACTAAAGCGTTACTCAAAAGGAACTATCTCTTAGTAGCACATTTCTTAACGAACGGTGTTACTAAGTAGATCAGAATTCGTAACGCTTTAGTAAGTTTTGTACGTCACGTATTAAGATCTACTATTCCGCAGTAAAAAGTGTCTAATAAAAAATCCTAATTAGAATCTTCCAATCCCCACTAAAGCGTTACTCAAAAGATGCTATTTCTAACTATATGAGAATTCAATAGTAAAAGCGAAACATATAAACTTTCCGGTGTGCCGACGTAGTTACACTTTCGATAGAAAATTTTTGCAGAATTTTAAAACCATTTTGCATAAAATTTTTAAAATAATAATGCCAGTAATACTTATATTTTAAAATGAAGGATTAGGAATGAACAAAATTATCAAAAGTAAAAATATTAAAATTTTTTAAATCACAAAATTAATTCTTTCTGATATTTATTATGGAAAGCAATAAAATTAAATACACAACAATATTTTCAATTCAAATTAAAATTAAAAAAAATTAAATTAAAAAAGAATACTAAAAAATATTTTAAGAACAAAATTAGAAAAGAATATTTGTTTCTTTCAAATTTAATAAAGTAGATATATATAATAAAATAAGAATAATTATTAATATTGTAATTTATTTTTTAAATAACAAAAATAACTCTTCCTTGTGTTTACTACAGAAAACAATTAATATAAATGCACAGAAAGATTTTGAATTCAAATGAAAATTTAACATCTATTAGAATACTTGCAAAATTTCCTGCAGTTATTAGTATGTTCGGCGACAATGTATGATTTTTAGAAAGGTTATGATGTTCGCATTATAAAATGTTTAGTAATATAATATACGATTTCTAAATATTACAAGACTACATTATTATTTATTTTAATTTTGTATTGAATTTTCTATGTAATTAAAATAAATAAAAATTTTTTGGTTAATTTTTTTCTAAAATCGCCAGTTTTTCAAAAATTATTAAAGAACAAATGTATTACACTTTTTACAAGGCGAACACCATATACTTTTTTAAAATCATACTTTCTCGCTGAACACATAGCTGACTATTAAGAATTTTGGAAATATTTGAAAAAATATTTATAATAAATTTTTTCTAATTTCTCTTTCAAATGTTTCCATTTTTATAAAGGAGATTCCCTTTATTAAAAACTATATGATCTTTTAATCATTTCCATACTTCATCTTGGCCCTGAAAGTTTTTTCAATCATTTTTGTCAATATTTAAGATTTTTGAAACTTGGAAATAAATACCGCTACTTAACCAAAAATTACCACAATCTACTCTACACAACAAGAACAATCTTTGAATTCTTTTCAAACTTTTAAATAAATTTAATTTAAAATTTTAAAAATTCAAATTTAAAGTGTAAAAATTCAGCTCTACTAAAAATAATGCAATGCATTCCCAAAATTTTGATTGCTGCATATGTATATATATATATATGTATGTATGTATGTATGTATGTATGTATGTATATATATGTATATGTATATATATATATATATATATGTATATATATATATATATATATATGTATATATATATATATATATATATATGTATATATATATATATATATGTATATATATATATATATATATGTATATATATATATATATATATATATATGTATATATATATATATATATATATATATATATATATATATATATATATATATATATATATATATATATATATATATATATATATATATATATATAAATTTTAATCTTCCACAGAATAGACTTGTAAAATTGAATTTTTAATATATTCGTAATTTTTTGTTCTATAGAAAATTATTCTGAAAATTAGCGACTTTTGCTGCGGGCATGTCATACATAAGTCAAACTCCCACACTTTTAAAAAATGTTGTTTTAGTTATTAAGAATTTTATATAAAACTAAATTTTCTGGCCCTCAAATTGTTAACATATTTTTTTATTTTTATAGAAAATGAAAATGTTTTCCTAAATTTATTCGCTTGCCCAGAACTAGTTGAAATATTAATAATATCTTTTAAATTATGATAAATGCTTACCTTATTTTCTTAATTTTTATTTAAAACTTATAAATTTTTTGTTTCACATCAGTTTACGTAAATAATTTTATTTAATGTTAATATTTTTTCACTCTAATCACTTGAAAATTTTTATTTTTACTAAGAAAAATTATATTGTTTCTGCTTGTTCTTTTTCCCATTATGAAATGTAAACAATCGCCAAAATCATGATTTTATGATAAAATTTCGAACCTAATGTGTGTTGTTTTTGTAAAGTTTTGCACATTCTACTATTAATCATCTTAGAGTGCCGAATTCGACAGATTATGTGGATTGGTAAACAACAATCTTTCAAATGCTAGAAAAGATGTTGAAAAATAGTGTTTTCGTTTTTGGATAACTGTAACTGTTATCCAAACAACTTCTAATAGTGATTAAAGTAGTTACGTCTAGAAGATTCAATTCGTATACTAATATATTTTGTTGTTTTAAATTGAGAGAAATCTTCTATTGCACTTCTAAGAGTGGCGAATTAGTGAGCTATTTCGAAAAAGAATTCCCTAAATGCTTGCAGGGGATAGTTGTGTAGAGAAATCTCATCACAACAGTCTCATAATACATCTTATAATACTAATATTTGAATCTACACGTGAAATAATTCTCTCAGAGAGCGAATTTGACACTCTCTGACACAAAAATCTTACATATTATGTTACGTCTAGACGGGCTGTAACGAATATCATCATGTTATACGTATGTCAATAGAAAAGTATTGGAACGTAGTTTTAAATGGTAATAAATAATATAAATTAAATCACATATGTATTAATAAAGATATTTAGAAAAAATGTATCAAGATTTTAGAAGCCCATAACTCGTAAACTAAGAGAGCGGGAAAAATTTTTTACATTACTTTAGTAACGGATTAAAATGCTTTAATTAAAAAAATTATTTAAAAATAAAGTGTGCTGATAAACGTGATTTATGAAAAAATTACATACTTTCTTAGAATCAAACTATGAAGAAAAATCATATTTCTTTCAATGTAAAAGCCATTTTTTGACATGCTGTACTAAAATACTTACTGCAACAGGTTTAAAAGCATTAACGAATGTTATTTGAGATGTTAGTTTCTAAGATTTCCAGCATTCTTTAAATCAAATCAACTTTTGACCTTCACTGTTTAAATGTTTCGTTTACTTATGTATTTATTACAATATTGGCAACACTGATTGAAAAAATGCACGAATACAAGCCTTCGTAAGGGTGAAGTATATCGGCCATTTTGTTATTATAGACACTAATATTTCGTTCATGAAAAACGTTTTTTGTTTTTAATAATAACATTACACAATCATTTTTTATTAAAATTTCTAATTTAAAATAAATAAAATATTAGATACCTGCTGATTCTGGAAATTTCCTCTATTATTTCCGCCACCACCGCCACGGTTACGACTGTTGTTGCGATTATTTCCAAAACCGCCTTTATTTCCAAATCCTCCTCTGTTGTTCTGATTATTTCCACCGCCACCACCTTGATTAAAACGTGGCTTTTTCTCAGCCGGACCACCATCCAATTGTGGCTTATTGAAATTTTTATTGCCACCACCTTGATTTTTCTGAGGTCTTTGTGGCAATGGACCCCCGCCATTTACTTCAGTTTTAACACCTCCTTCCATTTTCTTATTCAAAATTTAATATTTTCCACAAAATTCACTTTTTTAACAACTGCTTTCCTTTTTTCGGTATTTCTTTTTCTTAACCTTCGCTTAAGAATAAAACTGCAACTCACCAAGTCGACGCCCGGAAAAAGAATGAAAAAAATGTGATGAAAAAGAACTACATTAGACAAAATGGCGTACAAGCGTGTAGAGAAACAGGGTTGATTTGTTTCGTTAAACTCATGGTTGTATTTAACAACAAACAATAAATCACGGTATATAAAAACGAAAGGTGGTACCAATCAATTTTATTATTTTAAATTAAGGATTTTTGAAGTTTACATCGATTCTATAATGTAGAGTCGACACGAGAGATTTTTCTATCATAACAAATGTCAAATTCTCATTAGGATTTATCACGTGTGGAACAAATTTACTTATACTATTACAGTGTTATTATATAATTGTTAGAGCTCCAGCGAAGATAAATTTGTTTTGCTATCAAACATCATTTTGTTGTTTTTTTACGTTTATTTTTTTTAAGAAAAAGCGCAACACTTCTTGGCAATCTCAATTAATTAATTATTTGGAGCAAAAGTAACACAAAATACAATGAAATTAAAAAATACTATTAAATTTTGACAATATACCTCGACGAAAAACGAAAAAAAAACTGATTTATTATAATAAAATTTTATCCACGTATTCCCATATATGCTGATATAAATAAAAAAATAAAAAAAATATAATAGCTCTGCCGACGTTTTGTTACATGCTATGATAGAAAAATCTCTCTGAGATTAACAGCCCGTCTAGACGTAACATAATATGTAAGATTTTTCTGTCAGAGTTTGTTTGTGTGTGTGCTTATATATTTTGGAAATTACTAAAAAAAGCAATGTATTTTGTAAAACAATGTATTTTGTATTTTTATAAAAATTGTGTTAAAAACGTGCGATTCTTTTAAATAAAAAGTACATGTTTATTCTGTGACTGATTGAAAATAATGATATCTTACAGGATATATTAGAGTAAGATTAAACATAAATAAACAAAATGGTTACTCTCTTCTGCTTGCGTTATCTCACATATTATATCAACGTTAATCTCAGTTGTAGACCTGAGGTAACACCCCGCTTAGACTTAACATAATATGTAAGATTTTTGTGTCAGAGAGTGTCAAATTCGCTCTCTGAGAGAATTATTTCACGTGTAGATTCAAATATTATTACTATAAGAAGTATTATGAAACTGTTGTGATGAGATTTCTCTACACAACCATCTTATAAGATGAACTGTCAAAAAAATACACATATAAGAAATTTTGTTTATGTGTGTGCATGTGTATTTTGGAAATTACTTAAAAAAAATATTTTTTTGTAAAATCGTTTCATTTTAGTGTTTATTTTACATGTTAAAAAAAACATTTTAATAAAAATTGTGCTACAAAGTGCTAATTGCTTAAATAAAAAGGACATGTTTACTCTGCGACTGATTAAAAATAATGATTTCTTATAGGATTTATTAGAATACGTGTACCCCTTATTTAAGATTTAACATAATATAAACAAAATGGTTACTCTCCTCTGCGGGCGTTATCTCACATATTGTATCATCATTAATCTCAGTTGTAGACCTGGGGTAACGGGGATTAATTTTAAGATTTGTTTTTAAATTTAAAATCAGCTGTGGACGAGAAGATAACAAAGTAAAATAACAAAGTAAAAAGTGCTGCCAAGTTTAAAAAATAGCAACTTTGTTAACAAACTAATCATGAAAGATAACAAGCTAATGGACCATAGGTCGAATTGAGAGATTTGTTCCTGGACCGGACCACTTGGAGTTGATAGAGGAGAGTCTCAGCTTCATTTTGATATACATTTTATTCACCGCTATAGTTTTTGGTAGAACAAAGTTTTCAAAAAAAGATTTTTTCATATTTCACTCTAGAGGACATTTCGGACACTAGGTCGAACTGAGTGATTTGTTCCTGGACCGGACCACTTGGAAGTGATAGTGGAAGGTCTCAGCTTCATTTGGATATACATTTTATTCACCGCTATAGTTTTTGGTAGAACAAAGTTTTCAAAAAAAGATTTTTCATATTTCACTCTAGAGGACATTTTGGACCCTAGGTCGAACTGAGTGATTTGTTCCTGGACCGGACCACTTGGAAGTGATAGTGAAAGGTCTCAGCTTCATTTGGATATACATTTTTTTCACCGCTATAGTTTTTGGTAGAACAAATAATTGTATTCTCTATTTCCTTATCAACTGATCCAAACATTTTATAATTATATCGTAACTCCTTTAAGGAACTTAGATAATCAATTCTCATTATTTTAACGAAAACATCTGGTCTTACAGATTTGTGCGGTAGTATAAAATGTTTTTGCAAATAATACGAAAATTCAATCGGGCCATTACTTATATGCTCCCCAGATGCATCAACATGAATGCCCATAACGTTTGTCCAAAGTACAATAAAAGGGCAATATTTATTTAACAAAAACGTACACATATCATCGTTGCGGTATTGATTTACGCAACGATCTGTTGTAACATTTTTCAATGCAGTTTTAATATCCTCGTATATCGAAAGAAAAATTTTCCGAAAAGGACTATTAAGTGCAACTGATTCCACAAAGTCGATTTTTTCATAATCGTAAATCGTATATTCCTTACTTAAGTTTTCATCAGTAATTTCTATTATGCATTGATGTAATATTTCGAAACTTTGTTCAAATAAAGAAGTTTTAAACGGCGACAGTAAAACAGTAAAAATATGCTTAAACCAACGTTCACACTCTTCCATACTGCTTAAACTAAATGCCGCTACTAAAGCATTCTTAAGCAAGGGTTTTAAAATAATGTTTCTACCTAATTTTAAATTTAAATCTTTGCAAATTATATTTATATAGTGACATTTACACCACTGCAAGATAACAAAATCAGGTTTGAGCTTTGAATTTAATTTAACATTATTTAGATACTTAGCACACACTATAAGGTATTCCAATAATGTTTAATTATTAAAACTTTTCAACACTGCGCCATATAATGCGGGACTTACATCAGTATAAACCCGTCTGCAATAAGGCCATTTGAACTGATATTTAATATTGCTCTCTTTCATGAAAAATTTCAATTTGTCCAGAAAAGCACAAATTTCACTGAGTGTGTGGCGAGAAAGAATTGCTTCCGCAATTGTCAAAATTTTTTTTATTTCCGAAATTCGTAAAACAATTTTATATGTCAAAATTCTCTTTTCAGCATATTTTACGTGTTTCACGCTTTCGCCAGATGCATCAATATGTAATGTATATTTTGAATCTTCAAGAATTTTTACATTACTGGAAAAAGTTTCAAACGTATGCTTTTCCCATGTATAAACTGTTAATGGAGAAGCAATTAGTTGTATATAATTTTTATACGGACCATCTTTCATCAAAATAAGAGCGTAAACTGGATCTGGATGATAATATTTATCATAATTACCTTCAGATTTACATTTTCTTAATGTTTCCAGCTTATGTATATTTTGAAGATTGCCTTTTTCGGCAATATTATCTGCAGCATTTAAAATTTGCTGTTTTCTATACAAATATGCCTTATTGTTCTTAAGGTCGTTTTTTATAATATATCTTTTTAATCCTTGATTTGCCCAACATGAGATTCATTTTCAGCATGTTGTATTTCTTTGGTTCTATAAACAGAAACGTTTCCCTTAGGATTAATTTCAAATCGGAAAGTTGTGCAATCATTAAATTTACAATAAGCGTACATAAATGTACTGTCTTTTCCATATAGAACATTATAAAAACATAAAATACAAACATTGTTATGTTTTAAATATGCCTCTCTCACTAAATCTTCTAAGATTTTCTTCTTAGTAATTTTTGTGTTCTTTGTATTTTGTACAACATCTAAGTTAACAATAAATGTACAATCAAGAATATTCTTTTGAAATGTTCTTTTAGGTTTTGCACACTTTGATTCCCCTTGAAGCACAGTTCTATTGCACTTTTCATTGGGATTTGGAATCTTTCTATAAGTTAAAAAGCTTGACAATGAATCATCGCTGATTTCGAAGGGACCAAGAACATGATCGCGTTCATTGTTTTCAACATTTAATTGTTGTTCTTGACAACTTTCTACTTTATTAGATTTAATAATTTGATGACCGTTCATATTCTTTAATTCGTCAACAATTTTAGTTAAATCATTCTTAATAGTTTTAAAATTTGATTTAAATTCTTCAACAAATTTAAAATGTTGGAAAATATCTTTAAGAATTTTCGCAAAAGAATCATTAGAAATTATTTGTTCTTCTGATGAATTTAATATCTTTAAAATTTTTGTAGAACCACAATTTAACTTTTCTGGTGGATTTTTAAACTTGCTATTATCATCCTTCAATGGGTAAGATTTCTGTGAATCTTTCACAATAAAATCATTCGAGTTAATTAAAACTTCGTTATCAATGTCCGAAATATTATCTGGACTATTTAATAACTCCGATATATATTCTTGTTTCATTGGAAAAGAATTAACTTCCATTCCATTAGTATTTGGATTTGAAATTTTATTACATTCTAATAAAGTATTATTTTCTGATACATCAGATTTTAAATTCGTAGCACTATTAAATGTGTCTACTTTTATTACCTTGCGTGTTTTCAGCAAGGTTTTTGCCATACTACATTTCCTTCTTCTATTTTTCAAATTATTTTGAAGCTTATTATATTTAGATTTTTTGCAAATAGCATTTAACGATTCAATAATAATTTCAAATAATTTAACATTTTTCGAAGAAATGATCTGCAAATCCTCTAAAAATGAGCAATTTAACAGTATGGTCTTTAAATCATTTGAACTATAACTAAACTTACGTCTTACTCTCATGATGAAATTTCGCCTCTAGATGTAACAAAAAAAAAAAAAAAAAAGTTTAAAAATTAAATATTGTTAACAATTTTTTATTTGTAAAATTGTTTGAAATCAATATTTTGTTAAACTAATTTATCTAATTATAAATTACTCTTAATATATTCTTATATTATATATTAATTTACAAAATACATTAAAATTATTATTAAATATTTCTATATTTAGTATTAAAATAATTCTATTATTAGTGAAAATGTACATTTATTACCCTCTTTCCAAGTGTGTAAGTTTTTTTGTCTTCCATCTAATGGCCTTTCTTTGCTTAAGCTTAGTCTTCCTTCTATTGATAGTGGTCTTCCGATAGAACAAAATAAAAATAAAAAGAATATTTATTTCTGCAAAATTACAAAATAATTTTTTTTATTTGGGAATTTAAAAAATCCCATTTTTAGAATTATTTTTAATTACGCGGCAGCTCTATTACCATACACAAAATTTTTTTTGAAATAAGAAAAAATCACTATTTTTTTTAAATCACAATTTAAACTCACACATATTAACTATATAAATTATTATTATCACTTAAAAATCTTATTTTTAATCAATTAAAAAAACACTTACCTGCTGTTTCATTGATGGCAAATAAAATTTGACGGTTACCAAGCCAGATTTAACAAGGTTCGTTCCAAAAGTTTTTTATATGTGCAGTTTGACACTTCAGAAAACTGAAGGCTACATGTCTAATCGAAACCACCTTGTAAAAATTCGTCTTGGTGGCCGTGTTAGTATAAAAGGTGTGCCAAGTTTTTAAACTGTTAATATATTTATTTCCGGGCTGCCAGATTATTTACATTTATTTCAGAGGCTGGTACGTTGCAGTCCGGGCACCACCATCACTGTTTTTTTCAATACTTTGTTCTACCAAAAACTATAGCGGTAAATGAAATATGAAAAAAATCTTTTTTTGAAAACTTTGTTCTACCAAAAACTATAGCGGTAAATAAAATGTATATCAGAATGAAGCTGAGACCCTCCACTATCACCTCCAAGTGGTCCGGTCCAGGAACAAATCACTCAGTTCGACCTAGGGTCCAAAATGTCCCTTAGAGTGAAATATGAAAAAATTTTTTTTGAAAACTTTGTTCTACCAAAAACTATAGCGGTAAATAAGATGTATATCAAAATGAAGCTGAGACCCTCCACTATCACCTCCAAGTGGTCCGGTCCAGAACAAATCTCCCAATTCGACGTAGGGTCAATTAGTTTGTTATCTTACATGATTAGTTTGTTAACAAAGTTGGGACTGTTAACTTGGCAGCACTTTTACTTTGTTATCTTACTTTGTTAAGTTCACGCCGACAAATCAGCTGTCAATTGCTTTTTTTTCTTCTCTCGATTGAAAGTCGGCGTGAACTTAACAAAGTAAGATAACAAAGTAAAAGTGCTGCCAAGTTAACAGTCGCAACTTTGTTAACAAACTAATCATGAAAGATAACAAACTAATGGACCCTAGGTCGAATTGGGAGATTTGTTTTGGACCGGACCACTTGGAGTTGATAGAGGAGGGTCTCAGCTTCATTTTGATATACATCTTATTTACCGCTATAGTTTTTGGTAGAACAAAGTTTTCAAAAAAAATTTTTTCATATTTCACTCTAAGGGACATTTTGTACCCTAGGTCGAACTGAGTGATTTGTTCCTGGACCGGACCACTTGGAGGTGATAGTGGAGGGTCTCAGCTTCATTCTGATATTCATTTTATTTACCGCTATAGTTTTTGGTAGAACAAAGTTTTCAAAAAAATATTTTTTCATATATCACTCTAGAGGACATTTTGGACCCTAGGTCGAACTGAGTGATTTGTTCCTGGACCGGACCACTTGTAGGTGATAGTGGAGGTCTCAGCTTCATTTTGATATATATTTTATTTACCGCTATAGTTTTTGGTAGAACAAAGTTTTCAAAAAAATATTTTTTCATATATCACTCTAGAGGACATTTTGGACCCTAGGTCGAACTGAGTGATTTGTTCCTGGACCGGACCACTTGGAGGTGATAGTGGAGGGTCTCAGCTTTATTTTGATATACAGTTTATTTACCGCTATAGTTTTTGGTAGAACAAAGTTTTCAAAAAAAATTTTTTCATACTTCACTCTAAGGGACATTTTGGACCCTAGGTCGAACTGAGTGATTTGTTCCTGGACCGGACCACTTGGAGGTGATAGCAGAGGGTCTCAGCTTCATTTTGATATACATTTTATTCACCACTATAGTTTTTGGTAGAACAAAGTTTTCAAAAAAAGATTTTTTCATATATCACTCTAGAGGACATTTTGGACCCTAGGTCGAACTGAGTGATTTGTTCCTGGACCGGACTACTTGGAGGTGATAGTGGAGGGTCTCAGCTTCATTTTGATATACATATTATCTACCGCTATAGTTTTTGGTAGAACAAAGTTTTCAAAAAAAATTTTTTCATATTTCACTCTAAGGGACATTTTGGACCCTAGGTCGAACTGAGTGATTTGTTCCTGGACCGGACCACTTGGAGGTGATAGTGGAGGGTCTCAGCTTCATTCTGATATTTATTTTATTTACCGCTATAGTTTTTAGTAGAACAAAGTTTTCAAAGAAAGATTTTTTTCATATTTCATTTACCGCTATAGTTTTTGGTAGAACAAAGTATTGAAAAAAACAGTGATGGTGGTGCCCGGACTGCAACGTACCAGCCTCTGAAATAAATGTAAATAATCTGGCAGCCCGGAAATAAATATATTAACAGTTTAAAAACTTGGCACACCTTTTATACTAACATGGCCACCAAGACGAATTTTTACAAGGTGGTTTCGATTAGACATGTAGCCTTCAGTTTTCTGAAGTGTCAAACTGCACATATAAAAAACTTTTGGAACGAACCTTGTTAAATCTGGCTTGGTAACCGTCAAATTTTATTTGCCATCAATGAAACAGCAGGTAAGTGTTTTTTTAATTGATTAAAAATAAGATTTTTAAGTGATAATAATAATTTATATAGTTAATATGTGTGAGTTTAAATTGTGATTTAAAAAAAATAGTGATTTTTTCTTATTTCAAAAAAAATTTTGTGTATGGTAATAGAGCTGCCGCGTAATTAAAAATAATTCTAAAAATGGGATTTTTTAAATTCCCAAATAAAAAAAATTATTTTGTAATTTTGCAGAAATAAATATTCTTTTTATTTTTATTTTGTTCTATCGGAAGACCACTATCAATAGAAGGAAGACTAAGCTTAAGCAAAGAAAGGCCATTAGATGGAAGACAAAAAAACTTACACACTTGGAAAGAGGGTAATAAATGTACATTTTCACTAATAATAGAATTATTTTAATACTAAATATAGAAATATTTAATAATAATTTTAATGTATTTTGTAAATTAATATATAATATAAGAATATATTAAGAGTAATTTATAATTAGATAAATTAGTTTAACAAAATATTGATTTCAAAAAATTTTACAAATAAAAAATTGTTAACAATATTTAATTTTTAAACTTTTTTTTTTTTTTGTTACATCTAGAGGCGAAATTTCATCATGAGAGTAAGACGTAAGTTTAGTTATAGTTCAAATGATTTAAAGACCATACTGTTAAATTGCTCATTTTTAGAGGATTTGCAGATCATTTCTTCGAAAAATGTTAAATTATTTGAAATTATTATTGAATCGTTAAATGCTATTTGCAAAAAATCTAAATATAATAAGCTTCAAAATAATTTAAAAAATAGAAGAAGGATCTGTTGTATGGCAAAAACCTTGCTGAAAACACGCAAGGTAATAAAAGTAGACACATTTAATAGTGCTACGAATTTAAAATCTGATGTATCAGAAAATAATACTTTATTAGAATGTAATAAAATTTCAAATCCAAATACTAATGGAATGGTAGTTAATTCTTTTCCAATGAAACAAGAATATATATCGGAGTTATTAAATAGTCCAGATAATATTTCGGACATTGATAACGAAGTTTTAATTAACTCGAATGATTTTATTGTGAAAGATTCACAGAAATCTTACCCATTGACTAAAGAAGCAAACTTAATATTTGAAAATTTACCATTGAAGGATGATAATAGCAAGTTTAAAAATCCACCAGAAAAGTTAAATTGTGGTTCTACAAAAATTTTAAAGATATTAAATTCATCAAAAGAACAAACAATTTCTAATGATTCTTTTTCGAAAATTCTTAAAGATATTTTCCAACATTTTAAATTTGTTGAAGAATTTAAATCAAATTTAAAACTATTAAGAATGATTTAACTAAAATTGTTGACGAATTAAAGAATATGAACGGTCATCAAATTATTCCATATGGAAAAGACAGTACATTTATGTACGCTTATTGTAAATTTAATGATTGCACAACTTTCCGATTTGAAATTAATCCTAAGGGAAACGTTTCTGTTTATAGAACCAAAGAAATACAACATGCTGAAAATGAATCTCATGTTGGGCAAATCAGAGGATTAAAAAGATATATTATAAAAAACGACCTTAAGAACAATAAGGCATATTTGTATAGAAAACAGCAAATTTTAAATGCTGCAGATAATATTGCCGAAAAAGGCAATCTTCAAAATATACATAAGCTGGAAACATTAAGAAAATGTAAATCTGAAGGTAATTATGATAAATATTATCATCCAGATCCAGTTTACGCTCTTATTTTGATGAAAGATGGTCCGTATAAAAATTATATACAACTAGTTGCTTCTCCTTTAACAGTTTATACATGGGAAAAGCATACGTTTGAAACTTTTTCCAGTAATGTAAAAATTCTTGAAGATTCAAAATATACATTACATATTGATGCATCTGGCGAAAGCGTGAAACACGTAAAATATGCTGAAAAGAGAATTTTGACATATAAAATTGTTTTACGAATTTCGGAAATAAAAAAAATTTTAACAATTGCGGAAGCAATTCTTTCTCGCCACACACTCAGTGAAATTTGTGATTTTCTGGACAAATTGAAATTGTTCATGAAAGAGAGCAATATTAAATATCAGTTCAAATGGCCTTATTGCAGACGGGTTTGTACTGATGTAAGTCCCGCATTATATGGCGCAGTGTTGAAAAGTTTTAATAATCAAACATTATTGGAATACCTTATAGTGTGTGCTAAGTATCTAAATAATTTAAAACCCTTGCTTAAGAATGCTTTAGTAGCGGCATTTAGTTTAAGCAGTGTGGAAGAGTGTGAACGTTGGTTTAAGCATATTTTTACTGTTTTACTGTCGCCGTTTAAAACTTCTTTATTTGAACAAAGTTTCGAAATATTACATCAATGCATAATAGAAATTACTGATGAAAACTTAAGCAAGGAATATACGATTTACGATTATGAAAAAATCGACTTTTTGGAATCAGTTGCACTTAATAGTCCTATTCGGAAAATTTTTCTTTCGATATACGAGGATATTAAAACTGCATTGAAAAATGTTACAACAGGTCGTTGCGTAAATCAATACCGCAACGATGATATGTGTACGTTTTTGTTAAATAAATATTGCCCTTTTATTGTACTTTGGACAAACGTTATGGGCATTCATGTTGATGCATCTGGGGAGCATATAAGTAATGGCCCGATTGAATTTTCTTATTATTTGCAAAAACATGTTATACTACCGCACAAATCTGTAAGACCAGATGTTTTCGTTAAAATAATGAGAATTGATTATCTAAGTTCCTTAAAGGAGTTACGACATAATTATAAAATGTTTGGATCAGTTGATAAGGAAATAGAGAATACAATTATTTTAAGCAAAAATGATTTAAATGAAAAGCATAACAAATAAAAAAAAAAAAACAAGACTCCACACTGGATATAAGTGTTGAAGTAATAGAAAAAGAACACAGTTATTCTCAAGCAAGTGGGAATATTAAGACAGAGCCCGAAGAAGAATGGGGGAAGTTGAGTCCTTTGCTTAAGCTTAGTCTTCCTTCTATTGATAGTGGTCTTCCTTCGCTTGAGCTTTCTGCGCGTATTAATAAATATATATTAAAAAAATAAAAAATAAAAATTCATTTTAAATTTCATGTTTTGATTTTTTTCTAAATTCTATATAATTTTGTCGATCCGTTTGTAATTTCATATTTTACCGATAAAACGATAGTTTTTATTAATATTTTTTCAATATGGCGATACTTTTTTGATATGTCGATAGAACAAAATAAAAATAAAAAGAATATTTATTTCTGCAAAATCACAAAATAATTTTTTTTATTTGGGAATCTAAAAAATCCCATTTTTAGAATTATTTTCAATTACGCGGCAGCTCTATTACCATACACAAAATTTTTTTTGAAAAAAGAAAAAATCACTATTTTTTTTAAATCACAATTTAAACTCACACATATTAACTATATAAATTATTATCATCACTTAAAAATCTTATTTTTAATCAATTAAAAAAACACTTACCTGCTGTTTCATTGATGGCAAATAAAATTTGACGGTTACCAAGCCAGATTTAACAAGGTTCGTTCCAAAAATTTTTTATATGTGCAGTTTGACACTTCAGAAAATTGAAGGCTACATGTCTAATCGAAACCACCTTGTAAAAATTCGTCTTGGTGGCCGTGTTAGTATAAAAGGTGTGCCAAGTTTTTAAACTGTTAATATATTTATTTCTGGGCTGCCAGATTACTTACATTTATTTCAGAGGCTGGTACGTTGCAGTCCGGGAACCACCATCACTGTTTTTTTCAATACTTTGTTCTACCAAAAACTATAGCGGTAAATGAAATATAAAAAAATTTTTGTTTGAAAACTTTGTTCTACCAAAAACTATAGCGGTGAATAAAATGTATATCAAAATGAAGCTGAGACCCTCCGCTATCACCTCCAAGTGGTCCGGTCCAGGAACAAATCACTCAGTTCGACCTAGGGTCCAAAATGTCCCTTAGAGTGAAATATGAAAAATCTTTTTTGAAATTTTTGTTCTACCAAAAACTATAGCGGTAAATGAAATGTATATCAAAATGAAGCTGAGACCCTCCACTATCACCTCCAAGTGGTCCGGTCCAGGAACAAATCACTCAGTTCGACCTAGGGTCCAAAATGTCCTCTAGAGTGATATATGAAAAATCTTTTTTGAAATCTTTGTTCTACCAAAAACTATAGCGGTAAATAAAATGTATATCAAAATGAAGCTGAGACCTTCCACTATCACCTCCAAGTGGTCCGGTCCAGGAACAAATCACTCAGTTCGACCTAGGGTCCAAAATGTCCTCTAGAGTGAAATATGAAAAATCTTTTTTGAAATCTTTGTTCTACCAAAAACAATAGCGGTAAATAAAATGTATATCAAAATGAAGCTGAGACCTTCCACTATCACCTCCAAGTGGTCCGGTCCAGGAACAAATCACTCAGTTCGACGTAGTGTCCAAAATGTCCTCTAGAGTGAAATATGAAAAATCTTTTTTGAAATCTTTGTTCTACCAAAAACTATAGCGGTAAATAAAATGTATATGAAAATGAAGCTGAGACCCTCCACTATCACGTCCAAGTGGTCCGGTCCAGGAACAATTCACTCAGTTCGACCTAGGGTCCAAAATGTCCTCTAGAGTGAAATATGAAAAATCTTTTTTGAAATCTTTGTTCTACCAAAAACTATAGCGGTAAATAAAATGTATATCAAAATGAAGCTGAGACCTTCCACTATCACCTCCAAGTGGTCCGGTCCAGGAACAAATCACTCAGTTCGACGTAGTGTCCAAAATGTCCTCTAGAGTGAAATATGAAAAAATATTTTTTTGAAAACTTTGTTCTACCAAAAACTTTAGCGGTGAATAAAATGTATATCAAAATAAAGGTGAGACCCTCCACTATCACCTCCAAGTAATCCGGTCCAGGAACAAATCACTCAGTTCGACCTAGGGTCCAAAATGTCCTCTAGAGTGATATATGAAAAAATATTTTTTTGAAAACTTTGTTCTACCAAAAACTATAGCGGTAAATAAAATGTATATCAAAATGAAGCTGAGACCTTCCACTATCACCTCCAAGTGGTCCGGTCCAGGAACAAATCACTCAGTTCGACCTAGGGTCCAAAATGTCCTCTAGAGTGATATATGAAAAAATATTTTTTTGAAAACTTTGTTCTACCAAAAACTATAGCGGTAAATAAAATGTATATCAAAATGAAGTTGAGACCCTCTGCTATCACCTCCAAGTGGTCCGGTCCAGGAACAAATCACTCAGTTCGACCTAGGGTCCAAAATGTCCTTTAGAGTGATATATGAAAAAAACTTTTTTTGAAAACTTTGTTCTACCAAAAACTATAGCGGTAAATAAAATGTATATCAAAATAAAGCTGAGACCCTCCACTATCACCTCCAGGTGATCCGGTCCAGGAACAAATCACTCAGTTCGACCTAGGGTCCAAAATGTCCTCTAGAGTGATATATGAAAAAATATTTTTTTGAAAACTTTGTTCTACCAAAAACTATAGCGGTAAATAAAATATATATCAAAATGAAGCTGAGACTCTCCACTATCACCTCCAAGTGGTCCGGTCCAGGAACAAATCACTCAGTTCGACCTAGGGTCCAAAATGTCCCTTAGAGTGAAATATGAAAAAATTTTTTTTGAAAACTTTGTTCTACCAAAAACTATAGCGGTAAATAATATGTATATCAAAATGAAGCTGAGACCCTCCACTATCACCTCTAAGTAGTCCGGTCCAGGAACAAATCACTCAGTTCGACCTAGTATCCAAAATGTCCTCTAGAGTGAAATATGAAAAATCTTTTTTTAAATCTTTGTTCTACCAAAAACTATCACCTCCAAGTGGTCCGGTCCAGGAACAAATCACTCAGTTCGACCTAGGGTCCAAAATGTCCTCTAGAGTGATATATGAAAAAATCTTTTTTGAAAACTTTGTTCTACCAAAAACTATAGCGGTGAATAAAATATATATCAAAATGAAGCTGAGACCCTCCACTATCACGTCCAAGTGGTCCGGTCCAGGAACAATTCACTCAGTTCGACCTAGGGTCCAAAATGTCCTCTAGAGTGAAATATGAAAAATCTTTTTTGAAATCTTTGTTCTACCAAAAACTATAGCGGTAAATAAAATGTATATCAAAATGAAGCTGAGACCTTCCACTATCACCTCCAAGTGGTCCGGTTCAGGAACAAATCACTCAGTTCGACGTAGTGTCCAAAATGTCCTCTAGAGTGAAATATGAAAAAATATTTTTTTGAAAACTTTGTTCTACCAAAAACTTTAGCGGTGAATAAAATGTATATCAAAATAAAGGTGAGACCCTCCACTATCACCTCCAAGTAATCCGGTCCAGGAACAAATCACTCAGTTCGACCTAGGGTCCAAAATGTCCTCTAGAGTGATATATGAAAAAATATTTTTTTGAAAACTTTGTTCTACCAAAAACTATAGCGGTAAATAAAATGTATATCAAAATGAAGTTGAGACCCTCTGCTATCACCTCCAAGTGGTCCGGTCCAGGAACAAATCACTCAGTTCGACCTAGGGTCCAAAATGTCCTTTAGAGTGATATATGAAAAAAACTTTTTTTGAAAACTTTGTTCTACCAAAAACTATAGCGGTAAATAAAATGTATATCAAAATAAAGCTGAGACCCTCCACTATCACCTCCAGGTGATCCGGTCCAGGAACAAATCACTCAGTTCGACCTAGGGTCCAAAATGTCCTCTAGAGTGATATATGAAAAAATATTTTTTTGAAAACTTTGTTCTACCAAAAACTATAGCGGTAAATAAAATATATATCAAAATGAAGCTGAGACTCTCCACTATCACCTCCAAGTGGTCCGGTCCAGGAACAAATCACTCAGTTCGACCTAGGGTCCAAAATGTCCCTTAGAGTGAAATATGAAAAAATTTTTTTTGAAAACTTTGTTCTACCAAAAACTATAGCGGTAAATAAAATGTATATCAGAATGAAGCTTAATTCGATTAATTTCTCTGAATACTAATTTTTAAAGTATATTTTTTTTATTTAATGGGCTAGGAGTGTAATATGGGGATCATATGAAAGCTTGAAATGTTCTCTAAATGATTTGATGTATAGAAAAGTACCGTTATATCGATATATTTTTGAGATAACGGTACTTTTGTAAAAAAAGTCAGTACATAAAATAATAAAATATCATTTTGGCTCGCAATGTGTTAATGTTGTATAACGTTTTATATATCAATTGAAAGGTCTTCGCAAGACCTTTCCAATGATACCCATATTGTTTATTTTCATTACAGGAGGAAGGAGAAAATTGCATTTTTATATTATAACTTCAAGTACCCATAACTCGAAAACTAAGAGAGAGCGGAGAAAAATTTTTATGTAACTTTTTTTAACCAAAAATAGTGCTTTTGTCGAAAATAAAATTTGTTAAAAAATCAACTGTGACGGTAATCTTGATTTGTTCCTAAAATTTTTATACTTTATATTAATACTTGGTACTTCTTTGATTATAAGAAATAAAAGGTACTCGTATGTTACGTAGGTATTTCGTTATCTTATTAAAATTATCTTAGAGAATTTTTGGGAATCATTATTTTAGAACTACACATCAATATTATTTCAGTACCATTATCATAAGGTAATTCTAAAATATTACAAAATTCTTATAAAGAATGGGGAATATATTGTCTTTTAATATTATTAATATCATTTGTAGTTTAAATAATAACTCGACTAGTAAGATGTGACGTTACGAATCTGAAAGAGAAAAAAACCAGAGACCTGCGCCGATGAATTTTATCGGCGGCGACGGCTTCTATTAAAAAGCTTCGGCGGCGGCTTCAAATCGGCTGTCAGCCGGCTGATATTACACATATTTTTTTAATTAAAAATTTTATATTTTCATGCCCCATTGATTAACATTGTTCATAAAAATAGGACGAGATTTTTTCCAGCGAAAGTATAAACAGAATTATTAATTTGTTGAAAAAATAAAAAAAATATGCGAGTGGTCTAAGGATATTTTTGGATTGTTACATAAAATATTAGAATAATTGTTTTCATATTAGAATGAGAAATGGTCTCCTCCGATAAGAAAAAATATCAATTCTTAAGATATGCTAAAGAAATAAAAAAGTACAATAAATAATGGAATTTATATCAATTATTTTGGCAATTCCCAACCACATATCGTTAATGAATAGAAGTAATTTATTAGCTGACAAAATCTTGTGTACGAGTTTTTTTAGATATCTCGCAGGATGTCGATTACATAGTGTCTACATTAGAGATTTTTTTATCAAGACAGACGTCAAACTTAACGCAAAATTGTGGAAGGTGGCAACAGTTGCACAAAAACAACAATATGGCGAATTCATTATTGTTTTTTCTATATGCCGTTTGACAACTGTAATAACCAAAATAATAATCAACTGTTTAACTAAGGTTACCTTGTGTATATTTAAATATATACTAGGCAACCTAGTGTCTACATTAGGCAAATTTATATCAAAACAAACGTCAAAATCAGTGCGAATATATACAAGGTAAACTTAGTTAAACAGTTGATTATTATTGTGATTGTTACAGTTGTCAAACTGCATATATAAAAAACAATATTGAATACGCCATATTGTTGTTTTTGTGCAACTGTTGCCACCTTCCACAAATTCGGGTTAAGTTTGAAGTTTGTCTTGATAAAAAAATCTCTAATGTAGACACTATGTTAAGGCTCATTAAAATTTATAACCTAGTGTCTACATTAGGCAAATTTATATCAAAACAAACGTCAAAATCAATGCAGATATATACAAGGTAACCTTAGTTAAACAGTTGATTATTATTTTGGTTGTTACAGTTGTCAAACTGCATATATAAAAAACAATAATGAATATGCCATATTGTTATTTTTGTGCTACTGTTGCCACCTTCCACAAATTCGCGTTAAGTTTGACGTTTGTCTTGATAAAAAATCTCTAATGTAGACACTATGTTAGCAACTCTTAATATTATTTTTTTACGGTATTAGCATAAAAAATAATCAATTATAAGTTACCAAAAATATTTGGTGTATTTATATTTATTTGAAGTTCAAAATGATGTAAATATTTTTCTTTCATATTTAAATACAACATAAATGGCAAATACTGCATTAAAATAATAAAAAAGTTTCGTTTTTAACATATTTTTTCAAAAAGAATTTAAAAACGGCGGCTGCTTTTAAGCCGAAAATTTTACGGCGGCAGCGGCTTCCAAATTTTTTTGGCAACATGCAGATATGAACAACTATACATTAAAATAATTTACAAACAGAAATAATAACATTTTCTTTTTATTTATTTAAAAAATATATTTACAGAAAGTAAAAAAAAAAATACATAAAAAATGCAAGCAATTGTTCCCGTCACGTGGTATTTCTTGAAAAATAGAAATAACTATTAGTTTATAAACAAATAGTGCATATTTACTTACAGCCAATTTTTTGCCAACCAAATCAGTCACAGCAACAATCATCTTGGAGCAAATCAAGGTTACCAGCACAGTTGAAATTAAAATATATATTTTTTTAATGTAAATAAAGGTTTTTCTGTGTAGCCGGCCTTCGGCCGGGCTAAAGTACTTTCTCCTCTATTTATGTCGAACACCGGCTTCGCTGAATAAACTTTATTTTGGAAATAAAAAGATTTTTGTAAGTACCGGTATTCTTTTTAAATAATTTTTAATTTTTCATAAAATTGTAAAAATGATAAAGAAATAAGACTTATTAAATTATTTTTAAATTATGATATTAACAAATATATTACTGGTAAAAATCGTTAATGATTAATGATGATGATCACATTTTATATATCAATCGAAAGGCCTCTTTAAGAACTTTCCTATAATACCCATATTGTTCATATTCATTATAGAAGGAAATATATTACTAGTAAAAATCGATTAATTTTTCTAAATATTAATTTTTAAAGTGCTATGTTTTTGTTATTTAAAGGGCTAGGGGTGTGACACGGGGATCATATGAAAGCTTGAAATGTTCCCTAAATAATTTGATGTAAAGGAGAGTACCGTTATATCGATATATTTTTGAGATAACGGTACTTTTGTAAAAAAAAGTCAAAATAAAAAGTAATAAAATATCATATTGTCTCACCATGTGTTAATGACTTGGCACATTTTATATATCAATCGAAAGGTTTCTTCAAGACCTTTCCTATGATACCCATATTGTTCATATTTATTACAGGAGGAAGGAGAAAATTGAATTTTTATATTATAACTTCAAGTACCCATAACTCTTAAACTAATCTTTTACATTGCTTTAATCAGAAATAAAAATGCTACTGAATTATTATCAAAATTATTTAAAAGTCAAGTGTGCTGATAATCTTGATTTATGCCATCTTTTTTTTTATCAGGCAAGTACAATAACTAAAAATAAATGTGCAAATAAAGTAAAAAAAAAAAATATATATATATATAATACATCTATTTTATTTTCAGTCTAACATTGTTAATGAAAACGTCTAGTTGCCGGACTGATTTGTCTTGTACGTAGGCCATACCCAATGGAACCATTTTGACGAATTATATCTGACATCAACGGTAAGTAGTAACGATCGCCTGAAAATAAAAGGAAAAGTAAATTTTAATGTTTTTTAAAACTTTTTTCTTACATTTTAAGGGTGTACCTTTTTTTGAAAATGGCAGCTAACAGCTCAAAATTGGTACGGAACACAGGCCACCCCATATGGAACCAATTGGATGTAATCTTTTTGTAATCAACGGTATGTAGTCCTAAAAAAACGGTACGTAGTCCTAAAAAAGAAAAAGGACATTTTATTAATATTTTAAAATTTTTCTTATACATTTTAAGGGTGTACCTTTTTTTGAAAATGCAGCCAACAACGTAAAATTGGTACGGGACACAGGCCATCTCCTCGGCTTGGTGTAGTGGTTAAAAAACTTGACTGCAAGCCGAGCATGTCAGGTTCGAATCCCGATGGAGGACGAAAAATGTTCATTATGGTCTTCGAATTTTAGAAATTAAGTGGCTTCAACCCCCCATGAAACAATCCATCAGAGATTTCCACTGGCACCCCTCCCGTTGGAAAAAAGGATAATATCGTGGGAAGGTCAGATAGTGCCGCCACCTACTGAGGAAAAAGGTCAATGATTAGCAAGGTTCCCCACCACTATACTAAAGACACAGTTTGAAGTTTGTCTTGATAAAAATATCTCTAATGTAGACACTATGTTAAGGCTCATTAAAATTTATAACCTAGTGTCTACATTAGGCAAATTTATATCAAAACAAACGTCAAAATCAATGCAGATATATACAAGGTAACCTTAGTTAAACAGTTGATTATTATTTTGGTTGTTACAGTTGTCTAACTGCATATATAAAAAACAATAATGAATATGCCATATTGTTATTTTTGTGCTACTGTTGCCACCTTCCACAAATTCGCGTTAAGTTTGACGTTTGTCTTGATAAAAAATCTCTAATGTAGACACTATGTTAGCAACTCTTAATATTATTTTTTTACGGTATTAGCATAAAAAATAATCAATTATAAGTTACCAAAAATATTTGGTGTATTTATATTTATTTGAAGTTCAAAATGATGTAAATATTTTTCTTTCATATTTAAATACAACATAAATGGCAAATACTGCATTAAAATAATAAAAAAGTTTCGTTTTTAACATATTTTTTCAAAAAGAATTTAAAAACGGCGGCTGCTTTTAAGCCGAAAATTTTACGGCGGCAGCGGCTTCCAAATTTTTCTGGCAACATGCAGATATGAACAACTATACATTAAAATAATTTACAAACAGAAATAATAACATTTTCTTTTTATTTATTTAAAAAATATATTTACAGAAAGTAAAAAAAAAATACATAAAAAATGCAAGCAATTGTTAAAAAAATAGAAATAACTATTAGTTTATAAACAAATAGTGCATATTTACTTACAGCCAATTTTTTACCAACCAAATCAGTCACAGCAACAATCATCTTGGAACAAATCAAGGTTACCAGCACAGTTGAAATTAAAATATATATTTTTTTTTAATGTAAATAAAGGTTTTTCTGTGTAGCCGGCCTTCGGCCGGGCTAAAGTACTTTCTCCTCTATTTATGTCGAACACCGGCTTCGCTGAATAAACTTTATTTTGGAAATAAAAAGATTTTTGTAAGTACCGGTATTCTTTTTAAATAATTTTTAATTTTTCATAAAATTGTAAAAATGATAAAGAAATAAGACTTATTAAATTATTTTTAAATTATGATATTAACAAATATATTACTGGTAAAAATCGTTAATGATTAATGATGATGATCACATTTTATATATCAATCGAAAGGCCTCTTTAAGAACTTTCCTATAATACCCATATTGTTCATATTCATTATAGAAGGAAATATATTACTAGTAAAAATCGATTAATTTTTCTAAATATTAATTTTTAAAGTGCTATGTTTTTGTTATTTAAAGGGCTAGGGGTGTGACACGGGGATCATATGAAAGCTTGAAATGTTCCCTAAATAATTTGATGTAAAGGAGAGTACCGTTATATCGATATATTTTTGAGATAACGGTACTTTTGTAAAAAAGTCAAAATAAAAAGTAATAAAATATCATATTGTCTCACCATGTGTTAATGACTTGGCACATTTTATATATCAATCGAAAGGTTTCTTCAAGACCTTTCCTATGATACCCATATTGTTCATATTTATTACAGGAGGAAGGAGAAAATTGAATTTTTATATTATAACTTCAAGTACCCATAACTCTTAAACTAAGAGCGAGCGGGCAAAATTTTTTACATTGCTTTAATCAGAAATAAAAATGCTACTGAATTATTATCAAAATTATTTAAAAGTCAAGTGTGCTGATAATCTTGATTTATGCCATCTTTTTTTTTATCAGGCAAGTACAATAACTAAAAATAAATGTGCAAATAAAGTAAAAAAAAAAAAAAAATATATATATATAATACATCTATTTTATTTTCAGTCTAACATTGTTAATGAAAACGTCTAGTTGCCGGACTGATTTGTCTTGTACGTAGGCCATACCCAATGGAACCATTTTGACGAATTATATCTGACATCAAAGGTAAGTAGTAACGATCGCCTGAAAATAAAAGGAAAAGTAAATTTTAATGTTTTTTAAAACTTTTTTCTTACATTTTAAGGGTGTACCTTTTTTTGAAAATGGCGGCTAACAGCTCAAAATTGGTACGGAACACAGGCCACCCCATATGGAACCAATTGGATGTAATCTTTTTGTAATCAACGGTATGTAGTCCTAAAAAAACGGTACGTAGTCCTAAAAAAGAAAAAGGACATTTTATTAATATTTTAAAATTTTTCTTATACATTTTAAGGGTGTACCTTTTTTTGAAAATGCAGCCAACAACGTAAAATTGGTACGGGACACAGGCCATCTCCTCGGCTTGGTGTAGTGGTTAAAAAACTTGACTGCAAGCCGAGCATGTCAGGTTCGAATCCCGATGGAGGACGAAAAATGTTCATTATGGTCTTCGAATTTTAGAAATTAAGTGGCTTCAACCCCCCATGAAACAATCCGTCAGAGATTTCCACTGGCACCCCTCCCGTTGGAAAAAAGGATAATATCGTGGGAAGGTCAGATAGTGCCGCTACCTACTGAGGAAAAAGGTCAATGATTAGCAAGGTTCCCCACCACTATACTAAAGACACGGAGAGCGTTGCTTCTAGGCAACGACAGAGGGAAGCCGCATTATCCTGAACTTGCTACCTAATCGATTAACGAAACGAAATAAAGCAAAAAGGCTTTATGGAAGCCTTATACTCCCAAGAAGGGTAATATAAAAGTAGGCCAACTCCTATACAAAAAAATTGGATGAAATCTTCCTGTAATCAACGGTATGTAGTCTAATCGCCTAAAAATAAAAGAAAAAGAACATTTTTTAATTAAAAAAAAATTTTTCTTTCATTTTAAGGATGTACATTTTTTATATATATAGTCCTAATCTCCTAAAAATTAAAGGAAAAAAAAAAACATTTTATTAATTTAAAAAATATTTTTCTTACACCTTTTTTTTTTTTAAATGTCAGCCAACAAAGAAAAATTGGTTCGGGACCAGGGCATTTCTTATGAAATCGATTGGATGGAATCCTTCTATAATTAACGGTATGTAATCCTAATCTGCTAAAAATAAAAGGAAAAGAACATTTTATAAATTAAAAATTTTTTTCTTACATCTTTTTTTTTTAATGTCAGCCAACAAAGAAAAATTGATGTAGGATATTGCCCATTTCCTATGGAACCAATTGGATGGAATCCTCCTGTAATTAACGGTATGTTGTCCTAATCGCTTGAATATAAAAGAAAATTGAAATTTTTGTTAATTTTTTTAATAATTTTTAATACATTTTACCTTTTTTTGATGACAACAGCTAAAAACAGAAATTAGCCTGGGACACAGACAACACTAACCCCTTCCAACGGTTGGTTAATCATGTCTGAAATTTTTTATTTAATATATCGAATATTTGTTGTATTGTTTATTTTGTTATTAATTAAAAGTTTAAAAGCGTTGATTTGGAAGAAAACAAACACCAAGGTTTGTTTTCAGGGGGCTAACGAAAACACATTTTTGCACACATAATCGCCTCCACGTCAACCAAAGGGTCAGGCAATCACCACCTTCACCACTACGAAGTGGCTCTTTTTTTTTTCACACACAATTAACTCCACGACTACGAAGTGATACTTTTGGTCAAAAACAATCACTTTACTGATTACAATGAGTCAGTAAAAAATTTGTATCTTCTTTTCATATTCCCGCCACCAATGAACCTTACTACCTAAAAGTGGGTAAATTGTCACGATAACACATTTGCGGGTCCTGAAAAATAAAATAATTTAATTTTAAAACAGTAAAATTAAAATATATATATATATATATATATATATATATATACTTACATTTTCCCTTATTTGTTTAAAGGTTTCTTTGCTTTTTTCCAAATAGAGCAATTTCATTTACATTTTTCCACCAAAATCTTCCATTTTCCCATTTTTGCTTCAATTTTTTGCAAAAATTTATATAAAATAAAAAAAGTAAACAACATTTAACACCATCAAATAAAAGTGGTAGCCATACGCTTTTATTACAATTTGCTATCCCTTTTAAATAAAGGTGTTAAATTGTTAGCCACTAACCGTGCCATATCTATGTTAATCTACAGTTTAAATGAGGTTAAATTCACGTGTATTGGTAGTAATTTACTGTATTTCAATTATATTATAGATGACATACAATAGTTGGATAAGACCGAAAAGCCAACAGAATTGGCTAATTTAATAACGTTGTCTAATCAATACGATCAAAAATCATATAACATAGCGTTGCATTTTTTATGCTCGCAACTATGTATGTATAAAAGAGAGTAACGTGACTGACTGACAGATTCATCATCCCACAGCAGAAAAGCCTGAAGCAAGAGAGACGAAATTTGGACCGTAGTTTGGCCGCCCGCCACATAGGTCCATTAAGACGAGATTTTTGGAAATTCGAATGATTAGGGGGTTAAAACTGGTAAGCTTATATTTCGTAAACCATTAGAAATGAAAAAAAAAAATAGTACCTATTCTTATTAATTTCAAAATAAGTAGTCTGGTACTTTTTCGAAAATTCGCTCTTTTAGGGAGAAAACTGGTAAAAACTGTATTTTAGTACTTTTTGGCACCCTATGTATTTTTTGAACAAAGAAATAAAATTTATATCACATTTGTACCTTATCAAAAATTGTTAGATACAAATTTAGCACTTTTTGGAAATTCGAACGTTTAAGGAGTAAAAATCGTACATGTTTTTGGTACTTTTTTCCACAAAATATTTGACACCCTCGCGACCAATCATTAACGTTTTTGTTCATTGATGGCCAAAGAAAGTTTTGAACAAATTAACTTTTGAGTGGCTCGTATGCCAGGGTGGGAAAGTGTATGAATATTTTTAACTATATTCTCTCTAAACTCTTGTCTGATATATGTACGTACTACTCCAGTAGACATTTTATAATAAACTTGATTGTATTTGGAATTGTGATAAGAACAAATTTTGCCTTACCTGGTGATTGCAACAATTCTTTAAGTTGGGGATGATTTGTTTGAGCTTGACTTAACATTTCATAATTTAGAGCTTGTATTCGAATTTCTTCACTACGTAAAAAATCGTCGGCTACATTGACCTTGACAACTATTGTTCAAAATTGAGCAATAAAATCAAGTTGATTTCTTTGTCGTAGTAATACTTTCTCTAATTTTTGTTTAAACGTTAAAATTAAAGGGTGATGATCAGTGTATATGGTGAATTGTCGGGCTTCCAGTAAGTGACGAAATGAGGAATAGCTTTCTGTATAACTAAATGTTCACGCCCAAATGTACTGCATTTCGCCTTGCGTTTCGTTTAGCTTTAAAAACTAAGTGTTTGACAGAAGTTATCAACAAATTGTTCTAAACAGAACCAACGGCGATATTTTTAGGCTACTTTTAGAGCCATATTTCCATTAGGAGCTGGATGGGACAAAAATATTGCATCAACTAAAGCTTTTTTCCAGTTATTAAACGCATTAAGGGATTCCTCAGTTCACGGCACTTCACGGTTATTATTCTTTTTCGTGGTTCCTTTTAAAAATCATTAAAGACAGCTTGAGCAGTGGCGCCATGTTGGAGAAATTTAAGATACAAATTCAGCTTAGCTAAGAGACTTCTTAATTCTTTAATTGTTTTAGGTAAAGGTAATTCGCTTATTGTCTTAAATTTTTTTGTGTAATGGTCTGATTCCGTCTGAAGTAATATGATGTCCAAGAAAATTAATTTCAGGAACACCAAAAACACATTTTGCGTGATTAACCTTAATTCCACTGGCACTGGAATTTGATAAAAGGCACAGTTAGGTTTTGCTACTGTATGAAGTGGATTTGCCCAACTACTGCTAGATGGTCTTACGATTCCCTTGTTCAATATATACTGTAATTCATCTTTGGCTGCTTTTAAACTAGCTGGATCTAAGCATCTTGGTCTTCAAGAAATACTTAGTCTATGGGTAACAATGTGACGAAATGTGTCATGATTAAATTTAAAAGTATCACATGGAATAAAGATTTCAGGATACTTTTTCAACTAATTATGATAAACACCTTCGCCAGAAACCATTTTGATACCAGCAAACGAATCATTAATTATATCACCATTTGCTTTGAGATTGGTTGTACCATCACCTAAAGCTCTCTGCTTCAAGTCTGGAAGAAAATAATAATGACGAGGAAAATCTACTCTAATATTTGGGAGAGATATATCAGCAAATACGAATCTCCATCGAAAACCTAAATGGAGGACAATGGTGCCATAAGTTTCGATTTCTGTACCGTTTGCTACGTATAATGAAAGCTTTTGAGGAGAATTATGATTTTTACATGCATATACTGAAATTTTAGCACCTGTGTCGACAAGAAATTGTACTTTAGTGTTTTTCGGTTACAAATAAATGACCATTATAAAATTCATCAATACTAGCGGTCAAAGAATTTGTATGAGAGATATTTAGTTTTTTTGCAGCTTGTTATTTGCAGGGTTCTGTGCATTTACGTGCTTTTTCACCAAAACGTCAATGATACCAACATAAACCAGACTCATTTCTACTTACAGAAGCTCCTTTTGAAGATGATGTGTTTGTGCGTTGTGATCTTGAGCGTGTTTTTTGGGCATCAATTCGAACAATTATCTTATCCAACTTTTTTTGATAAATCTTCTTCATTAGAAGCTGGAGATAATTCCGAAACGAACATTGATGTGGTATTGGAAAATCTTCAATGATTTTATCAGCTTGGAAAGCTAATTTATCAATGTCATTGGTTTCAGACACAGCCAAAATACTCTCGACTTTATCTGGCAAACGTTCAAGAAGAATAGTTTTTAAAATATTACTACTAACCTTACCGCAGAAAACTTTTAGTTAGAAGGTGTCTTGTGTAGCCGTGTTTTTTAACCGGGCAACAAAAAATTGAAAAAAGAAATATTTAAGAAATAGTTAATTTATCCAATTATACATTGGATTGTGCAGTTTTGTAAGACGTATGTGGTGAGAAGATTGAAGTTCCGATATACTTTTGTATGGCAATAGAATTTTCATTTAAAAGTTAAATACTTTTCACAAAATAAAAATCTAAAATTGTTTAAAAATTCACTCAATTTAAAAGAGACAACTGATCGTCACTAAAATAACTAAAAACATAAACAACACCAGCTGTTTCTTCACGCATAATAATGGTATATTACTAAAAGTGGTGCCAAGTTGGGTTACAGTTTAGAAGCGACTGAGTTAGTGTAGTGCTGCCATTCAATTACTGCCAAAGCGAACGTTAACTTCAAGTAGTACACTGAAAGAAAACATTGCTGTAAAGCTCCAAAAACAAATCATGAGAAATATTGGTAATGCTAGTAAACGCTTCTTGGCTGAAATTTCTCCAGAGCAGCATACCGATCAAACTTCAAGGGTTCGAAAAGTAGGAGATCTTGATGTGGATGATTTAAAAATGATAATTAAAGATGGAAATAAAGAAGTTTTAGAAAAATTAACAACAATTTCTGATGATGTTGATGCACTTAAGCAGCAAAATATTTGGCTAAAAGAGCAAGTCGAATGCCTTCAAGCAGATAGAGAAATGGATCGCAAGCGGATTGTACAACTAGAGGAGCAGATAAAAAGTAAAAATCTTGTATTTAAGATCCTAGAAGCAAAAAGCACTGTCAGGGAAGAAGTTGGAAAAGTATGTACCGAAAAACTAGAACTGCCAACAGCTTCTATAATAAAATCGATACGCAAAATATTTGAACGTGATGGTAAAATGACTGTCCTAGCTGAATTTGACTCGACACATAGTGTACAAGAAGTATTGCAAAACACCAAAAAACTTGCTGGTAGTAAAATATCTATAGAAAAGAATTTGAATTTTGATAGGCAAAAAGATAAAAAGACTGCTTCAGCTTAAAAAGGAAATAAGAGATTTAAGCACTATGCTTAAACTGGCGGTCGTAAATGACAAACTAAAAATAGCAAATAACTGGTTTCGTTCAAATAAGCACAAAAAACTCCTATGCGGTCAACAAGAAGCAGATGTTATTTTAAGTAGTTTATATGCAAATTGTCATTCCAAAATTAGTACAGATTATAATTTATTGCTAAAAAAAAATATGTCAAAAAACAAAAAAAAAAAAAAATTAAAAAAAACTCAAATATCTTTCTAAATGTAATAGCTTATATCATTAATGGGTTGGGTAATAAATGTCTGTTCCCTGAATTTTTTGAGTATGTGTGTAACTGCGATATATTTGCCCTATGCATGTGGAGGAAAAAAACATTGAAAGGTGGAGAAAATATTTTAAGAATTTTGATGTGTATTGGAAACCAGCAACTCGAGAAAATAATCGTGGAATATTCTAGATATTTTTTTAATGTCAATAATAATATTGTTGTAATTAAAATTCATATAAACCAAACAAATTTATGTATTATACCAGTATATATCAAAGGAGCTGGTGCAATGAATTTTTGGATCTAAAAACATTTTTCGCAAATAGAGGCAGTTCTGTCAATGATATATGCGCAACATCACAAGAAGCATTGCAATACATTGAACAGTTTAAAATCAAAACCAAAGTTTGGTCAGATGCCTTTAAAGTTAAAACTAAAGTTGAAAGGATTAGAAGAAAAAGTTAAAATGATGAACTTATTGCCAAAATTTAAATGGAGAGATGATAACAAAGAAATGTATCAAAAAAAGCTAAACAAGAATCTAAGTCTACAAATCAAGCACGGACATTTTTATACATTAGAGCAGTTAGTAGATGTAATAAAGCAATCGTTACCAAAACAAAATACTTATAAAAATAAACCTCTATTCAAAAATAAGTGGTTCAACTATAAATGTTTAAAAGCTAGACAAATTTCTTTTGATCTTCTCATTTTTTTTAGAAATACAAAAGATCAACATAACAAAGACAAATATCTAGAAGCTAAACAGCGTTATATTGTCGTATGCAAAAATCAAAAAGAAAAATATTACCTAGACCTAAATGGGAAAATTAACAAAACAAGTGATGCAAAAAAATGGTGGGAGTTGGCGAAAGATATAAGAGGCGAAAGTTTCCAAGTGGGTGTAACATTATCAGCAGCTGATTTAAAAGAATATTTTCAAAATTTATTACCTAGTGTCTACATTAGGCAAATTTTTATCAAAACAATCGTCAAAATCAATGCGAATATATACAAGGTAACCTTAGTTAAACAGCTGATTAAAATTTTGGTTGTTACAGTTGTCAAACTGCATATATAAAAAACAATAATGAATACGCCATATTATTGTTTTTGTACAACTGTTGCCACCTTCTACAAATTCGCGTAAGTTTGAAGTTTGTCTTGATAAAAAAAATCTCTAATGTAGATACTATGTTAAATCAAACTTGTATATCAAAGCATATTCAGTATGCTGCAATGTGGCGCACTGATGATGACCTGGACAGTGTTATAACACCAGATGAAATTAAAGTAGTACTGCAGTTAACAAAATCTAACAAAGCTTCTGGAATGGACAGGGTTCCGTATGAAATGTTTAAGAATGCAACAGAAGAATTTCTTAATGAATTGGCAATTTCTTTTAACATACTATTTGAAACTGGCAGCGTGGATGAATCGTTTATAAATAGTATTATTTTTCCAATACATAAAAAAGGAGATAGGGGAATCTCGTTTATGAACTGTGTTGCGAAGGTGTTAATGAGAACAATTCTTATAAGACTTACAAATTGGATTGAAAAACTCAATGTCCTTAACGAATTTCAAGCCGGCTTTAGGTGCCAATATTCAACTGTGGACAATATCTACAATCTAGCGTCTATTGTACATTTAAAATTTTTCGAAAATAAAAAGGTCTATGCATTCTTCGTAGATTTTAAAGCTGCGTTTGATAGAGTATATAGAAGTTCTCTAATATATAAGCTATACACAATAGGTATTTCTACAAAAATCATAAACATTATTCAGAATATATACAAACATACCAAATCATCCGTTTGGACTGGAAATGAACTGTCTGATGTTTTTGAAACATTCGTTGGCGTTAAACAAGGGTGCCTTTTGTCACCATTGCTATTTTCGCTGTATCTAGATGACCTCCATGAATATTTAGGAGGTGGTTTAGATATTGATGGGTTTAATGTTCGCTTGCTAGTTTATGTAGACGACATTGTACTTTTGGCAGATGATATGGCTGTTATGCAAGGAATGGTGAACAATTTGGATAACTATTGTGAGTTATGGAATATGGAAACATGAGTAAATCCGAAATGATGGTATTTAGAAAAGATGGAAAACTTACAATACGTGAAAAAATAAAATACAAAGAACAGTATGTAAGGATTGTAAATGAATACTGCTATTTTGGTGTAATACTGACGTCCCAAATGAAACACTTAGAAAAAAGAAATAAATCTGCGAAGAACAGCATTAATGCCACTTGGAACAGCTTCTTTAACAAACCTCACATAACGCTCTCATCCAAATGGAATCTACTTCTTTCTGTAAGCCGTTCTATTCAATCGTACTCAGCTCAAGTATGGGGGTGTTGGCTATTTGATGAGGTTGAGATAAAGGCGGAAGTTGGTTATTTATATACTCTAAATTTGCATATGAATTATGTTTTTAAAGATCTTTTTCAATATGGTAATGATAGACTACATCAAAAGCTATCTGTACTGATATTAAGAAACAACATTTTTTGGGCAAGCCAAATAAACCAAATAGCAAGCGAATTTAATATTGTATTTGAAGATATTGCAGCAGAAGAATGGCTTACTAGAGGTTCAATGTTGCTGAAAAATTTAAAATCGAAAAATTTAATGCAAAAGCAAGAAAAATCTTTAAATGGCGACATCAGATTTTATAAACATTTAGATCACAGTAAAGGTTTAGATTACATTAAAAATTTTGAAAATATAAACCTTATTAAAACAATTTTTAAAACCAGGTGCGATATTTTACCATTAAATAGTAATACATTTAATAATACAGTGAGTAAAGTATGCAGTTTATGTAGAAGCTTTACAGCATTTCATAGTAAAATGTCCCATACTCGCAGAATTCAGAATCAGACATTAGGCAAGTTGTATCTAGATGAGAATGAGTTAATAAACATTTTGAACAGCGAAATACCTAACGGATGGAATAGGTTATATAAATTTGTTACTTATGCTATAAACTACAGAAAACTTATAATTGATGAATTTATATGAATAGTATAACCTACATACAATACTTCTTAAATTATAATATTATATATAACAGTCGACTCTAAGTCATTGTTATTAATTACATTATCCTTTATTTATAATTTATTTTATTAAATAAAGATTACAATACAATACAATAAATGATAATACAAAGTACAATACTTTACCGCAGGATTCCATTCCACTTAACAAACGTTTGAGCTGTTGTTCAGCAGACTCAGCAAATGATGTTATTATGCTATCTTTAAGTGCTTTATATTTGCCAGATGCAGGAGGAGAAATAATTATGTCTTTAACCAAATACAAAACAGATTGATCCAAAGCCATCACTAAATATTGTTACGTTTTTACCTTTTAAAAACGGTCGTTTATTTCCTTTAAATAAACCTGTACTTTGATTGCAAATAACAGCAGTTTAGTATTTTAAAAGTTGTAACGACTCTTTATTTTATTTAAAAATGTACAACAATACAGTTTAAATAGTCACTTTGTGTTTTAATACACACACACTTAAATTACACGCTTCATACAGCACACTTTAATAATGTACAAGATTATACAGCCAAGGCAGTTAATATGTCTTTACTTAACGACGCTTCCAACCAGACTGACTCAATGGTGTTCTCACGGCCAATTTATATACACCGTATTACCTACTAGATGTTTCTTGAAAGCTCTATTTCTTTCTACAATGTTCTTAACGGACAAACTAGAGCTTCTGATGATAATGCCAGCAGCATAAACACTTAGTGCTGCCACACTTAAAAACAATGGTGAAAGCTTTTTATTCAATGTTGTATGTTTAGAACTATGTTAATAATTAGATATGTTAACTGCTGTTAACATAAACGGAAATGCCTAGAAGAATTGAGAAAGATTTAAACCAGCCGTTAAAACCGTTATATTTGAATTCAAGTACAATTTCGTAACAATATTCAAATTTCATGGTGTCTTGAGTTATTCTACTCATCCGGAAACTAGATTCAACTTGAAGAAACCAGTCTTCAGGCTCATCTGTAGCATATAAGCTTATGTGTCAAATTTCGTTGATCTATTGAAGTAGCTAGCACGCAACTAGTTTCTGTCTCGTCGGCAATCGGGGGGTTTCGATGCTATTTCAAATAGACTTCAAGTCGGCATGTACAGTATATTATTTTATTTTGTGCGTGCTATATTTAAATGAGAGTAAAATAGAGGAAGAGAGCAAGAGATAGATATAGGGGCAAAGAGAACACTAGCAGGCACAGAAAAAAAGACGGAAACGGATGTGTAGACTGTTGAACGACTGTGTCTAAATGGTAACATAGTAGAATTCCCCTCCCAACCATGATCATACTAAGAAAAAGCGAAAATTAATTTGTGTATGATCAAAAAAAAAAAAAAAAAAAACACTACCCTGTACGATTCAGTTCACCAGGAACCAATAAAAAGGACGCTTAAAATTTCATATTAATATTCAGATTGTATATTAAATAAATCAAATCAAAAACCATAATGTTTAAAAATAAAAAAATCAATTAATCAATCAATTTTTAAAGTTTCATTTTTAAAAATAAAAAAAAAAATAAAAATATACAGTAAATACAAATCGGGTTCAACTGAGGATCGAACTCGGGTTTATAAAAAAATGTTATTTTTTTTTAATGGATAACAAAATAAAAATGTGCTAACTAAAAAAATAGGTTCAAAGAGGTTAAAAATAATTAAAAAAAATCAAAAAATAATAATTATAAAAAAATTATATATTTAATGAAAAAAATATAAAAAAAGATAAAGAATGGATTGCCCCAAGTGGGATTTGAACATGGGTTCGATAAAAAAAACAAATAAAAATAAAAAAATCTTGGCTCAAGCGAGTTTTGAGCCTGGAGTACGTCGAACGGTAGGCAATCGGTCACACAACTAGACCATTGTAATTGCTAAATGCGACGGGGTTAATAAATTAATTCAACTCTAATGTAATAACATAAATTACTTCTTGCCAATTGCAATGTTAAAATTACAAAACCAAAAAAATGATTTTCTTCTTTCTTTTCTCCATAAAATAATTAAATAGTTTTATAACAATAATTTAATTATTTTATAATTATATTTAATTAATTTACCCCTCATTTTAATGCATTTTAAATTTTAAAATTTCTAAAATTACTAATTTTAAAAAGATCTCATAGAAAGTTACATACACTTTTTTAATTTAACAATTTAACATTTTCACTCATGTTGTTAACTCTGAGTATAGTAGCCATAAGATGTAATCTTATGTAAAAGTTACAGTGTATGTAATCTTCAATATGATATTTTTAATTTATTTAAAAGAAAATCAACCTAATAATAAGAAATAAGGAGAAAAATGAAAAAAATTGACTTACATTTTCAGGATCCCACGTCGAAATATCTTTTGCTGCTTTCCTGTCGATGTATTGGTGTTCTATTTTGTTGTTAGGTGTTTAATTAATAAGGGTTATTAGCTCTGTTAATTGATTTTCTTTTACATATTATGTTATTAAAAGATTTCTTTTTAATGTCTATTTTTACTCAATATATTATTGATTTTATTAATTTTATTAAAATATTTACTAAAATTTTTTTCTTATGTTTGCACATTTTGACACTTGTTTTATTTAGGATTTAATTCTTTTTTTTTTCATTTTCACCACTAACTTTTTTTTTATATTGATTTTTGCAATTACATTTTTGTTTTCTTTTAAGTGAATCGCGGACAAAAGTGAAAAATTAAATAAAAATTTAAACTAAAAAAAAACAGTGAATAAAAAGTGAATTTTAGATTTAGACACAAAATAAAATTTGCATAGTTTTAAGTTATAACGTTAAAAATCATGAATAAATACCATTTGCTGAAATAATCCATAACCACAAGAACGTAACGATTTCCGGCATCACTGACGGGGAAAGGGCCTGCTACATCCATTGCAATCCGCTCGAATGGCGCGCCTGAGTTATACTGCTGAAGTTGTCCACGACTTCTTCTTACTGGGCCCTTCGCTGCTTTGCATTGTGGAAAATTGGCTACCCAATCGGCTACTGCTTGCTGACAATCCACCCAATAAAAACGTTGTTTTAACTTTTCTAAGGTTTTTGTCACACCAAGATGACCACCACTGGGACCGTCATGGAACTCTTTCATTACTTCGTTTATTTTAGAGGATGGTACTATAATTAGATTTTTCACTGTTTTACCGTCAACACTTTCCCATACGCGGTATAAGCAGCCATTTAACAACTGTAGACTATTCCATAGGGCCCAATATGATTTCATTAGTGGACTTTCTGCGGATATTTCATTGCGGGCTGGCCTTCTACCTTCTTCTTTTGCCGAAATTATTTTTGCCAGTATGGGGTCATTTCTTTGCGCCACAGACCAATCTTCACTGTACTCTATATGCATTAGTCGAACATCGATGATACATTCCTTTTCCTCGATTTTTGTACAATGCTTACATTCCACGTTGCAGGGCCGTCTTGACAGCGCGTCCGCATTGCCGTGTTTCAAACCCTTCCGGTGCTCGATGCTAAAATCATAGCTCTGAAGCCGCTCTATCCAACGAGCCAGTTGTCCTTTAGGTTGTTTAAATTGCAGCAACCACCTGAGGGCAGAATGATCGGTTCTTAGTCGGAAATGTTGGCCATACAGATATTTGTGGTAATGCTTCACACACTCTAATACTGCCAGAAGTTCTCGTCGTGTTACGCAGTAGTTTCTTCGAAAGCGTTCGACTGAAGTATCCAATGACCCTTTCAGTGCCACCGACTACTTGTGAAAGTACACCGCTTATTCCGTATCCGCTCGCATCGTATCTACTACAAATGTTTCTCCAGGTATAGGATATGACAAAATTGGTGCCGTACATAATAGATCCTTGAGCTTCTGGATTGCTAGTTCTTGTGCTTCACACCATTGGAGTGATTGTGACTTCTTGCAGAGTCCAAATGACATCACATTAAACTGCCATAACCCATCACTCGCGCTAGTGTATCCAGGGTGTCGTCAATTCTTGGTAGCGGGTAGCTGTCTTTCTTGGTGACGTCATTCTGTTTTCTATAATCGACGCAAAATCTAGTGCTGCCCTCTTTCTTCTTAACTAAAACAACAGGCGAGCTCCAAGGACTTGAAGATGGTTCGATTATACCGTTCCGCTCCATTTCATTGACCAACTCCTTCACTTCACTTCGTTTTGCTAGAGGAATACTTCTGGGCGCCTGCTTTATTGGCCTCGCTTCGCCAGTATTTATTTGATGCTTTACAATTGCCGCTCTACCATGGATTTGACTTTTTAAGGCGAAGACGGAGCTATATTTCTTCAGAATCTGTTTGGCCTTATTTCTGTCTGGCGGCGCTAATCCTTCTACCCATTCCCCCACATATTCCGCTAGTAGCTCGTGTTCTTTGGTGGATTCATTGGCAGGTTGCGGGTTTTTCTCGCAATTGATTACTGCCTCTGCTGAAGTGCATTGACCTATTTCGGAATTTGGCTTAACGACTTTTTCATAGTTGGACAGGTTAAGCATTCTTACAGGAACTATTTTGTTGCTGCAGGGTTTAACGAGGGCTTTTGCTGTTACAAGATCACTTGTTATTTCTGCTGGTTCTACCACCCACAAACTATTGTCCTCACAATTTCCCTCCATACGAGCCCATACTAAAGTTTCTGACTGTGGTGGTAGCTTCTGATGCTCGACGGTAACTAGCTTTCTTACTTGAGTCCTATTTTCATATCCGACGTCAAGGGGTATCTCCATATTTCGCCAAATCATAACTTTTTGTCCCATATCCAAAGTAATGCCATGGCTAATCATGAAATCAGCACCAATGATGACTTCGTCCACAATGTCGGCAACAATGAATACATGATTGACGGTAACGTTGGCAATGGTTAATTTCACATTTACTTTACCATAGACCGTGAGCGGCTCCCCAGTAGCTGTGCGCAGGCTTACCCCATAGAATGGTTCAATTGTTTTCTTGACTAAATCTGGCCTGACGAAACGTGCTTCTGATCGTTGATGTACCCCGAAGCAGTAAGATTGCTCTTTTTCTGTTGCATTACGGATATGGAGATGGTGGGGCCCTCAGATGTGGGAGCTAGCTCTTGCCCCTTAGTGCCAGCTCGTTTTAGTTTAAAGATTATTCTTGTGATGATTGATGATTTGACTGCCGGTTATTTCTCTGAGACGAGGTAGATCTGGTTCGTTTCCTTGGTGCTTTGCAGTTTCGCTGAATATGACCCGATTTACCACAGTTATAACATTTTATTCTGGCTTTATTTTGCTTCTCATTAAACGTCTCCAAAACCCTTTTTAATTCGTCGACTATATTTCTCTCATTATCAGGAACAACTTCAACATTTCGCACCTTGCATATTTGTGGTTTTGAAATTATTTTCACCGTTTCTTGTGCCAGTGCGAATGAGACGGCTTCAGTAAATGATGGTTTAGGTGTGGCACAAACTGCGTGTTTTATTTCAGGATCGCGAATGCCATTAACAAATGCCTCTATCTTGAAATGGTTCAAAAACGGGCTGTTTTTCCCTGGATAAGTAAGCTGCAGCGAACGTTCGATTTCCAACGCAAAGTCTTGTAGCGTCTCATTGGGCTTCTGCACTCTACCACGCAATTCCATTCGGTATAGTTCCTTTTTATGTTCACCAGCGTACTTACGTTGTATCGTCTCCATTATATCATCATAACTGTTTCTGTTACATGCTGGCACGCTTTCAAGAACTACTGCCGCATTTCCTTTTAAGGCCAATATCAACTCTATAGCTTTTTCTTCGTCGTTCCACATGTTTCTAATGGCAATTGTATCAAACTGGAACTTGAACACATTAAATGGTGTGGTACCATCAAAACTAGGGGCCTTTATTCTATTAGAGGATTCTGGAATAATTCGCATATGTCCATCTTGGCATTGAATATTATTCATCTTTATTTCTAGATCATATAGTTTTTTATCAACACCTTTGGCTATTTCATTCTCTAAATCGGACAGGCAGCTTTCTAAGTCGGACAGCTTTTTATCAACCTTATCAACGACTTTAGCTTGTATATCTAGGCAGCTCTCTAAGTCGGACACCTTTTTATCAATGCCATCCACTCTGCAGTTTATAACTTCCGAAATTTGCTGAAGTTTTTCGTCTGTCGCTCTAGAAGTTTCTTGAAATTTCATTTCCATTATTTTATTTTCTTCTTTAACTTCAGCAAGAAGTTTCTCGTTATTTGCTTTAGAAGTTTCTTGAAATTTCATTTCCATTATTTTATTTTCTTCTTTGACTTCAGCAAGAAGTTTCTCGTTATTTGCTTTAGAAGTTTCTTGAAATTTCATTTCCATTATTTTATTTTCTTCTTTGACTTCAGCAAGAAGTTTCTCGTTATTAGCTTTAGAAGTTTCGTTAGCTTCTTTAAATTGCTCCACCATAGCAGCAAACATTGTGGATAAATCCATGCTGCTTGTTGTTGCACGGGTAGAAACTTCCAATTCTTCTTTATACTCGAATTCGTAAGCTCCGATGCCAATATTACCCCGCTTGAATTCATCTATCAGCCTCTTTTGTAATTCTGCTTTATTACCAGCTGTAGGTAACTCCAACTTATTCAATTCCCTCTTGAGTTGCTCCACTTTTAGCTCTTCAAACTTCATGACTGCTTATTATTTTGCAATCCCATTTCTGACACCAATTGTTACGTTTTTACCTTTTAAAAACGGTTGTTTATTTCCTTTAAATAAACTTGTACTTTGGTTGCAAATAACAGCAGTTTAGTAGTTTAAAAATTGTAACGACTCTTTATTTTATTTAAAAATGTACAGCAATACAGTTTAAATATTCACTTTGTGTTCTAATATAAACACACACTTAAATTACATGCTTTATACAGCACACTTTAATAATGTACAAGATTATACAGCCAAGGCAGTTAATATGTCTTTACTTAACGACGCTTCCAATTAGACTGACTGAATGGTGTTCTCACGACCAATTTATATACACTGTATTACCTACTAGATGTTTTTTGAAAGCTCTATTTCTTTCTACAATGTTCTTAACGGACAAACTAGAGCTTTTGATGTTAATATTAGCAGCTTAAACATTTAGTGTTGCCATACTTAAAAACAATGGTGAAAGCTTTTTATTCAATGTTGTACGTTTAGAACTATGTTAATAATTTTTACAGCTATGTTAACTGCTGTTAACATAAACAGAAATGTCTGGAAGCATTGAGAAAGATTTAAACCGGCCGTTAAAACCGTTATATTTGAATTCAAGAACAATTTCGTAACACTGCCCCCGCTTAAGCCTGTTCGTCCCGAATAGGCACGAATTCATTTTTCCCATAGGCAGCTAGTCGTTCTAGATGTACGACCTTCATTTTAGATCTCGGGCTCTTTTCTTTCTGTATTCTGTACACCACGTTGTTTAATTTCTTAATCACTTTGTATGCTCCATCCCAATGGGATTGTAGTTTGGGAGACAGTCCTTTCTTACGTTGTGGGTTATACAACAGTACAAGCTGGCCTTCGTTAAATCCTTCAGAATTCGCTGCTCGATCGTATCTGGCTTTCATTTTATCGCTGGTCATTTTTATTCGTCTTCGTACGAATTCATATAGTTCGTTCAGGTCATCTTGCTCTTGGGAAGTGTTTTCCTTATTTGTTGATGAGGGCTTAATACCGAATTCTAAATCACTAGGCAACTTGGGTTCTGTCCCGAAGAAAATTTTTGCAGGTCTTCGAGAGGCTGAGTCATGAACAGCTGATCTGTATGCCAATAGAAATTTCGGTATGTGTTCATCCCAGTCCTTCTGATGTGCACTGACCACTTTTCTTAAATATTTCTCCAGAGTGCGATTGAATCTTTGGACCATGCCATCAGATTGAGGATGCAGTGGCGTTGTTCTGGTTTTTCTTATTCCGTATAAATCGCACATTTCCTTGAATACGGCAGATTCAAAATTTCTACCCTGATCAGAATGCAACTCCAGTGGAACACCATACCGGCACACCCAGTTGTTCACAAATACACTTATAACCGTTTTTGCTTCTTGATCAGGTATGACATATACCTCTGGCCATTTGCTGAAATAATCCATAACCACTAGAACGTAACGATTTCCGGCATCACTGACGGGGAAAGGGCCTGCTACATCCATTGCAATCCGCTCGAATGGCGCGCCTGAGTTATACTGCTGAAGTTGTCCACGACTTCTTCTTACTGGGCCCTTCGCTGCTATGCATTGTGAACAATTGGCTACCCAATCGGCTACTGCTTGCTGACAACCCACCCAATAAAAACGTTGTTTTAACTTTTCTAAGGTTTTTGTCACACCAAGATGACCACCACTGGGACCATCATGGAACTCTTTCATTACTTCGTTTATTTTAGAGGATGTTACTACAATTAAATTTGTCACTGTTTTACCGTCAGCACTTTCCCATATGCGGTATAAGCAGCCATTTAACAACTGTAGACTATTCCATAGGGCCCAATATGATTTCATTAATGGACTTTCGACGGATATTTCATTGCGGGCTGGCCTTCTACCTTCTAAATCTAAATTACCTTCCAGCTATAGACCAATCAGCATCAGAAGGCTCTTGGATAAAATTTTTGAAAAAATAACAAATAAGAGAATTTTAGATTTTTCAAGTCTCAACAATTTGGCTAAAAACTAAAAATAGTAGTTAATTTTCTTGATGCAAGTAAAATAAATCGTAAGAGTTATATTTACATATATATATATATATATATATATATATATATATATATATATATATCAATTTTACAAGAAATAAGCGCAACGAAATATGAATTTTCTTTATAAAATAATTTGGCATTATTGTTTGCGGCTGTAGAACGCTCATTTCGGGTCTACCTACTCTTTACTCTCTCTTTCTCTCTGTCATTCTATATATATATATATATATATATATATATATATATATATATATATTTATATACATATATATATATATTGTTACGTTTTTACCTTTTAAAAACGGTTGTTTATTTCCTTTAAATCAACTTGTACTTTGATTGCAAATAACGCCAGTTTAGTAGTTTAAAAATTGTAGGTAGGTAGGTAGGTAAAGAAGGGTTGCACAGCACTCATAAGAGTTCTTGTGCATCCACTCGGAGACCATGAGGTCCATTGTGAGTCCCTTCGTGAAGAAAATAGAAATAAACTACAGATAGGATATAGAAAACAAGAAGGAAAATAGTGGAGAAAGAGCCGAGAAAAAGCTGAGACCAAGAGAAAAGAATAGAAAGACTTTTAAAAGAAAAAGTACTACCTCCCCATGTCGCTCGCTCTAGGCCAACGACCCCCTCTTAGCCAGCCTATTCCCATGACGAATCCTATCAGTCTATCGAGATCTAATCTCGATATACTGTCCAATTCGTCAAGGAATCGACTGCCTAACCATTTCTGCCTACTTAGTTGTAGACATGGACAGTGACATATAATATGTTCCACCATCTCCAACTCCTCATTATCTTCGCACATTCTGCAAAGACCGGAGGAGCCCCTATCCCAATTCCCTATCATTCCCCCTATGGGACAATGACCTGTCACAACACCTATCATAGTCTTCAGGTTTCCCCTTATTTGCATCTGCTTTATCAAGTCTGCTTTATCAAGTTTGGGCCATAGGACCCTTGATAATCTGCAGTCCGTTCTACAATTCCATGCATGATTGGTTCTATCCCGAATCCACTCCCCAACTAACCTGAAGTAAAAGCCCAGAGGTGGTCTCACACCGCTTTCACTTGCAGTCCTATCCAAAGCTGAGCCGTTCCTAGCCAATTCGTCAGCTACCTCATTGCCATTTATCCCGCAATGACCCGGTACCCAGCAGAGTCTGATATGATAATCCCTCATCAATCTCCTAAGAGCCCTCTTACAGTCGCTAACTAGCCTAGACTTGACAAAATGTCCTTTCAAGGCCTTCAGCGCCGCCTGGCTATCCACATACAGAGTTACCTCTGTATTCACTTCAATGTTCCCTGCAATCAATTCTGTGGCCCTAAGAATACCTAGAATTTCCGCCTGGAACACACTACAACTATCCGGGAGTCTATACGTCCTTCTGATGTTTCCCTCAACTAGATACACACCTGCACCAGTGCCTGTATCCATTTTGGATCCATAAGTGAACACCGATACTCCACTGAATAGTTTCTCCCTATCTGACCATTGGTTCCTACTCGGAATAATAAGTATAGGATTTTCCCCGAAATCGACCTCCGTGCACATATAGTCCGTGGATCCAGAAGGAACCAGGGTATGTCCACCGAGATTGACCTCGTTTAAAAGTTTGGAATGTCCTGTTCTGATTGATCCTGTAAGTCCTAGTTCACTAAGTCTAAGCAGGCTCCTTGCAGCCATTCCCATCACAAACTCCTCAATGGGTAGGAGATGCAGAATGACGTCAAGTGCCGCCTGAGGTGTGCTTCTTACGGCACCTGTTATGCCAATCGAAGCACATCTCTGGGCTTTAGACAAAAGATTCCTACGACTTCCTATTCTCATTGCCTCCCACCAGACAAGACATCCATACGTCAGAATTGGCCTCACCACCGAGGTGTAAATCCAATTTACTACCATCGGTTTGAGTCCCCAACTCTTACCTATGGAGTTCCTGCATGTGTAGTAGGCGTTGAGACCTCTTAAGCCTCTCCTGAGTGTTCCTCTTCCAAGATAATTTACTGTCAAGGAACACACCAAGATATTTTGCCTCCTTTGCCAGTCTTAGTTCTGTCCCCCCTAGTACCGGTAGCCTAAATTGCTCAATCCTGTACCTTCTGGTGAAAAGAACTAGCTCTGTTTTCCCCGGGTTGATCCCTAAACCCTTACTAGTGGCCCATGAGGACAGTTCGTGATCAGTATAACCACGTCATCAGCATAGGCAACGATTTTCCTCTAGCGATTTTCCTCTAGCGTCAAATTGTGGTAGAATGACATTGACGGCTAAGAGCCATAGCAAGGACGATAGAACTCCTCCTTGCGGAGTTCCTCTAGTCACTATCTTCCTTATGCATGCATCTCCCAAGTTCGAATTAATTATTCGGCTATTCAGCATCAAAATAATCCATTCGATTAGGAAGCTTTGAATGCCTAATGATTCTAGTGATTCTCTAATGGCCTCAATCTTAATGTTATTGAAAGCTCCTTCTATATCAAGGAACGCTGCCAATGTATACTCCCTATACTGCAGGCCGCGTTCAATGTAACTCACCACATCATGTAGCGCACTCTCAACAGATTTACCCCTTAGATAAGCGTGTTGAGCCCACTGATGATATGGTTGTCAATTGTCGTCCTCAGATAAAGATCGATCAATCTCTCTAATGTCTTCAAAAGAAAAGACGATAGGCTGATCGGTCTAAAATCCTTAGGTTTCGAGTGGCTAGCCTTACCCGCCTTAGGTATGAAAATTACCCTAACCTCTCTCCACCCCCTTGGAATATATCTTCTAATAAGACACACACTAAAAAGCTCAGTGAGAAGTTTTAGTGCCGTGTCACTGATGTTCTGCAGCATGGCTGGAAAAACACCGTCTGGACCCGGTGACTTGTAAGGTTCAAAGGTGTTCACCGCCCATGCTACCTTATCCATAGAGACTATGTCACCAACTACTTCACTAAGTTCCCTATCAGATACACATTCCGAGAATCCCAAGAATCGTCCCGCCTGTACATCTGCCTCTAAGTTCCTACAGTCTGGAAAATGAGTTTCCATAAGTAAACTCAGGGACTCAGAGCAAGACTCCGTCCATGAGTTATCCGCACGCTGAATATATCCAGGAGCACTAGGATCCTTGGATAAAATTCTCCTGAATCTGGATAACTCATTAACGGAGTCAATGGACTCACAGTAATTCCTCCATGAGTCCCTTTTTGCCCTCTTAATGTACGCCTTATACCTATTAAAACTTTCCCTGTAGCTGTTCCAATCCTCACACTTGCGTGTCAGTTTCGCCCTATTGAACAGCTTCCTGACGGTTGACCTTTGGTTCCTAAGTTCCTTGGTCCACCATTTAGGCTGTTCTCTCTTTCCCGGAAATATTACCGGACAAGTTAGTTCATAGCTTCTCCTAACTTTCCCTGTGAAGTCCTCCACTAAACTCTCAACTCCCTCTGGTGACAATTGCCATCCTGGAGCGGCGTTTAGTTCCCTATCCATAATGGCCCTAAAGGAGTTCCAATCGGTTCTCCTGGAGTTCCTATATGGTTCTCCCCTTGGCCTCGCGAAATCTAAACTAAAGGATATCCTGCTATGATCCGAAAAGGAACATTCACTATCTACCCTCCAGTTCTTAATGTATTCGCCCCTAAAATTCGTCAGTGTTATATCTATAACTGCCTCTCTATCTTTAGTTCTGAATGTGGGCACCCAAGTTACAGATAAAAAGATTGTTAGTAGTTATAAAATTGAAAACTGACTCACCTCTCTCGTTGATATCGGCGCTGCCCCACTGACAGTGATGTGCGTCAGTGCATACTCTGTTAGTTTACACACCATATCACCCGGAGGGTTGGCCCCATCGTAGGGCATATAAACGGAGGCGAGTGCGAGTTTCCTCCCGTCTCTATCCTCTCTATTCACGACCGTTAGGTCTCCATTGCTGAAAGAATGAAAAAGTGTATACCCCTTGACACTTAATCCACATACCCTGGTGTTGTTGATCCAGGGCTCTTGGATTAAGGCCACATCCACTTTGGAGTCGATAAGATTCATCGTTAATTCGATAGAGGCTGCTTCACAGTGATGCAAATTAATTTGCACCACTTGCAGCCTTATTGGTACTGTCAGGTTTCGGATACCGGAACCTGATAGTGCCCAGACCGAAATTAGCGATTCCCCCCATAGACTCCAATTTCCTGAGAGACTCCTGGTCTATAGCAAACCTGAAGTCTCTTCCGAGGTTCTCTTTACAAGTCAGAGAAGCTAACAACTTCCACTGACTTGTATCCAGACCCTCATTCTGGTTGACCAGTACTGTCAGTATAGTTTCCACCGGTTTTATGTGTGGTGGAATCCACACTGTCACTACTGGTCTCAGGGGCAACTCAGATGCGAGTATCACATCCAGTTTCGCCTCTGGACAAAGGCTGCCACACTTGGCAATTGTGGCCTTGAGAAATTCAAGTGATTTCTCATTACCACAACAGTTTTGACACCCTTTGACCAGTCCGCGCCTTTGAAGGACACTTCATCCGGCCTTCCTTTCATTAAGGCGATCTCGTCGATGAGCCTATCTTCAATCGACCTCCATAGATCCGAGCTAATCCTCCCATCTGGGTCAGTACGGTCTATGACAGCCGCCTGAAGATAAGCCGGCTTCATCGACTCCTTCGCCTTTTTCGAGGTCGAAGGCTTGTCGTCACCAGATCTAGCTCTCTTAATGACTTCCTTTTGGGGGCCTTTAAGAGATCCAGTCGGTGTGTGACTCGCCTTCTTGGCGGTAGGGACTGGTTGGTCATCGCCAGACATCGCTCTCTTAATGACCTCCTTACGGTGATCCTTAAGAGAGCCAGATGGCTTATGACCAGCCCCACTTCCAGCATTCTTTATCGTCTTCTTTTGAAGACCTTTAAGAGAGCTGGGAGTGTTGTTTGCCGCACCTTTCTTGCTGGTAGAGGGTTGGTCGTCTCCAGACCTTGCTCCTTTGGTGCTTGATTCACCAGAGTTGCCGGATGGTTTACGATCAGCCCCCTTTTTAGCAATGATAGCCAGCTTTCCAGTGTCCACCGATCGTTCCGAAGATGTGATAGGTTTAATTGGTCGGCTGCTATCATTGCCTTTATCCTTGGACTTCAGTGCGACCCCTGACACGTTTCCTATGCTCTCCAGAGCATTTTCCGGAATGGTGTCAAATATCGCATTTAGTCCTTCGGGATAAGACATTCCCAAGATAGCTAAGGTCGAGCCATAGTTTTTTTCAAATCTAATCACACTCTTCCTATGCCTCTTGATAAGGTATTTATCCCTACCACTGACTGACGACAGATCCCTCTTGGCCATCTTATTAAGAAAGATCAAGGAGGATCTGACGCCATTCTTCGCTTTTTCCTCTTTTGTTCGGCTGCCGACGACGGTAGTTACACATGGTTTTACCGCGTCTTGCCGAACTAATTTTGAACCCACCTGTCCACCCACCCGAGCGGATGACACCTCGGATGCTGGAGAACTCCGTTCCTGAGCGTGAGCTGAAATCACTGTGATTTCATGCTCCTCATCAGAAAAAAGAGAGAGATCCTCCAACCTCTCCGTAGTGCCCGTCCCCCCGAGAGAGTCTCCAGGTGAGCCCAATAGGTCGTCTGTTTCGGCCAGTTCACTCAATAATTGTCCCTCTTGAGCAATTATGTCCTCGTGAATTCTTAAAAGGTCAGAGTCAGTGTCTGAAACTCCTACTGAAACTGCCCTATTCTCCTCCACATCCTTTTTATTAAAATTTTTTCTAACACTAATCTTGGTCACACGAAAATGCACGTACTAAGAGGACCATCTCGCGCAGTGACGGCATGCGCGGACTAGGCTTTTAAAATTACAACCAACCCGTGCCATGGGCGTTGGAGGGGAGCTGTTAACGATTAGTTTCTTTAAGCACTAACTAACCATACAGATCCTCGGCACTGCTACCTCCCACCTTGATCTTAAAAGTGCACTTAATTTATTTGGTCCGCGAGAACTTCTATGAGTTTCTAGGTTTAGATGTAATGCTTAGGACCCGACTATAGTCAGTACATGGGGATCTGTAACCAAAGGTAAGTGATCTCCAGTTTATTGGCTACAATCGGATCAGAAGCCTTACATCCGAACCCCCCTATCCGCCACCTGGGGACACGTCCGATGGAAGTAAATAAGTAAAGACTCCACACGGATTAAAAATTGTAACGACTCTTTATTTTATTTAAAAAATTTACAACAATACAGTTTAAATAGTCACTTTGTGTTTTAATACACACACACACACTTAAATTACTCGCTTTATACAGCACACTTTAATATTGTACAAGATTATACAGCCAAGGCAGTTAATATGTCTTTACTTAACGACGTTTCCAATTAGACTGACTCAATGGTGTTCTCACGGCCAATTTATATACACTGTATTACCTACTAGATGTTTCTTGAAAGCTGTATTTCTTTCTACAATGTTCTTAACGGACAAACTAGAGCTTTTGATGTTAATGTTAGCAGCTTAAACATTTAGTGTTGCCATACTTAAAAACAATTGTGAAAGCTTTTTATTCAATGTTGTACGTTTAGGACTATGTTAATAATTTTTACAGCTATGTTAACCGCTGTTAACATCAATGGAAATGCCTAGAAGCATTGAGAAAGATTTAAACCAACCGTTAAAATCGTTATATTTGAATTCAAGTACAATTTCGTAACAATATATATATATATATATATATATATATATATATAGGTAGACCCGCAATGAGCGTTGATATATATATATATATATATATATATATATCTGTATTACTGAAAAATGAACTAAAAAAAATTAAAAAAAACGGAGCAACAAAATTAAATTAAAATTTATTTTGTGATCGAAATACTTAGAAGTGAGCGCTGTCGTGCCAGAAGATGAGATTAGAAAAATGCTAAATCGGCTAAAAAATTATGCTAAATTGTTCTACAGCCGCAAACAATAATGCTAAATTATTTTATAAAGAAAATTCATATTTCGTTGCGCTTATTTCTTGTAAAATTGAGTTCAAATGACAATTTATAAAAATTTTTTCTTCAGAATTATTTGTAATGTTGGGCAGTAAAGTAAAAATAGTCATATTTACTTAATTGATTCTTTATTTATTTAGTTGATTCTTTCAAAAAATCAATATTGTTTTGAATTAAAAAAAAAAAATACTTTCAGGAAGTGTTAAAAAGCATTAGCATATTTTTATAAACTTTTAATGCGTTTTAACCTTTTCAAATGCTAAATCTAGCACTGAAAGTGCTAAAATGGCAACAATGGAGAACAAACAAATTTAAGCCACAAAATTTTTTGGCACACTCAATAGTTCTATTTATTTCAACTATTTAAAGATTGTCAACGTTAAATAAGCTATCTGTCATCTTCATTACATTTAGGAATTTCCATGAAACTTCTTGTTTTTAGTCATATAATTTTTATTTTTTTTTTCTTCGTTTTTGAAGTCTCTTTTTGAGTAAAAATTACATAAAAAGTTAAATAAACAAAGCAAAAAAGCGAAACCGACTGTGTTTTTAAAAACCCGGAAACCGGTTTTCCGTTTTGGATACTCTACCAGCGGCCAATGAGTGTGCAAAAAATAGTATGAGCACAGCGTTAAACATATTGTTACGAAATTGTACTTGAATTCAAATATAACGGTTTTAACGGCTGGTTTAAATCTTTCTCAATTCTTCTAGGCATTTCCGTTTATGTTAACAGCAGTTAACATATCTAATTATTAACATAGTTCTAAACATACAACATTGAATAAAAAGCTTTCACCATTGTTTTTAAGTGTGGCAGCACTAAGTGTTTATGCTGCTGGCATTATCATCAAAAGCTCTAGTTTGTCCGTTAAGAACATTGTAGAAAGAAATAGAGCTTTCAAGAAACATCTAGTAGGTAATACGGTGTATATAAATTGGCCGTGAGAACACCATTGAGTCAGTCTGGTTGGAAGCGTCGTTAAGTAAAGACATATTAACTGCCTTGGCTGTATAATCTTGTACATTATTAAAGTGTGCTGTATAAAGCGTGTAATTTAAGTGTGTGTGTGTGTATTAAAACACAAAGTGACTTATAAACTGTATTGTTGTACATTTTTAAATAAAATAAAGAGTCGTTACAATTTTTAAACCACTAAACTGCTGTTATTTTTGCAATCAAAGTACAAGTTTATTTAAAAGAAATAAACGACCGTTTTTAAAAGGTAAAAACGTAACAATCGGTGTCAGAAGTGGGATTGCAAAATAATAAGCAGTCATAAAGTTTGAAGATCTGAAAGTGGAGCAACTCAAGAGAGAATTGAATAAGTTGGAGTTACCTACAGCTGGTAATAAAGCAGAATTACAAAAGAGGCTGATAGATGAATTCAAGCGCCGTAATATTAACATCGGAACTTACGAATTCGAGTATAAAGAAGAATTGGAAGTTTCTACTCGTGCAACAACAAGCAGCGCGGATTTATCCACAATGTTTGCTGCTATGATGGAGCAATTTAAAGAAGCCAACGAAACTTCTAAAGCTAATAACGAGAGACTTCTTGCTGAAGTTCAAGAAACTTCTAAAGCTAATAACGAGAAACTTCTTGCTGAAGTCCAAGAAACTTCTAAAGCAAATAACGAGAAACTTCTTGCTGAAGTTAAAGAAGAAAATAAAATAATGGAAATGAAATTTCAAGAAATTTCTAGAGCGACAGACGAAAAACTTCAGCAAATTTCGGAAGTTATAAACAGCAGAGTGGATGGCATTGAGACAAAGGTGTCCGACTTAGAGAGCTGCCTAGATATACAATCCAGATATGTTGATAAAAAACTACATGATCTAGAAATAAAGATGAATAAACTTCAATGCCAAGATGGACAGGTGCGAATTATTCCAGAATCCTCTAGTAGAATAAAGGCCTCTAGTTTTGATGGCACCACACCATTTAATGTGTTCAAGTTCCAGTTTGATACGATTTCCACTAGAAACATGTGGAACGACGAAGAAAAAGCTATAGAGTTGATATTGGCCTTAAAAGGAAACGCAGCAGTAGTTCTTGAAAGCGTGCCAGCATGTAACAAAAATAGTTATGATGACAAAATGGAGGCGCTACAACGTAAGTACGCTGGCGAACATATAAAGGACTTATACCGAATGGAATTGCGTGGTAGAGTGCAGAAGCCCAATGAGACACTACAAGACTTTGCGTTGGAAATCGAGCGTTTGCTGCAGCTTACTTATCCAGGGGACAACAGCCCGTTTTTGGATCATACCAAGATAGAGGCATTTGTTAATGGCATTCGCGATCCTGAAATAAAACACGCGGTTTGTGCCACACCTAAACCATCATTTACTGAAACCGTCTCATTCGCACTGGCACAAGAAACGGCGAAAATAATTTCAAAGTCGCAAATATGCAAGGTGCGAAATATTGAAGTTGTTTCTGATAATGATATAAATATAGTTGACGAATTAAAAAAGGTTTTGGAGGCGTTTAATGAGAAGCAAAATAAAGCCGGAGAAAAATGTTATAACTGTGGTAAATCGGGTCATATTCAGCGAAACTGCAAAGCACCAAGAAAACGAACCAGATCTGCCTCGCCTCAAAGAAATAACCGGCAGCCAAATCAGCAATCATCACAAGAATCACCTTTAAACTAAAACGAGCTGGCACTATGGGGCAAGAGCTAGCTCCCACATCTGAGGGCCCCACCATCTCCAAATAGCAATCTTACTGCTTCGGGGTACATCAACGGTCAGAAGCACGTTTTTACTGTAGACACCGGGGCATCACGGTCTATCGTCAGGCCAGATTTAGTCAAGAAAACAATTGAACCATTATGTGGGATAAGCCTGCGCACAGCTACTGGTGAGCCGGCCACGGTCTATGGTAAAGTAAATGTGAAATTAACCATTGCCAACGTTACCGTCAATCATGTATTCATTGTTGCCGACATTGTGGACGAAGTCATCATTGGTGCTGATTTCATGATTAGCCATGGCATTACTTTGGATATGGGACAAAAAGTTATGATTTGGCGAAATGTGGAGATACCCCTTGACGTCGGATATGAAAACAGAACTCAAGTAAGAAAGCTAGTTGCCGTCGAGCATCAGAAGCTACCACCACAGTCAGAAACTTTAGTATGGACTCGCATGGAGGGAGATTGTGAGGACAACAGTTTGTGGGTGGTAGAACCAGCAGAAATAACAAGTGATCTTGTAACAGCAAAAGCACTCGTTAAACCCTGCAACGACAAAATAGATCCTGTAAGAATGCTTAACCTGTCCAGCTGCGAAAAAGTCGTTAAGCCAAATCCACCAAAGAACACGAGCTACTAGCGGAATATGTGGGGAAATGGGTAAAAGGATTAGCGCCGCCAGACAGAAATAAGGCCAAACAGATTCTGAAGAAATATAGCTCCGTCTTCGCCTTAAAAAGTCAAAGCCATGGTAGAACGGCAATTGTAAAGCATCAAATAAATACTGGCGAACCGAGGCCAATAAAGCAGGCGCCCAGAAGTGTTCCTCTAGCAAAACGAAGTGAAGTGAAGGAGTTGGTCAATGAAATGGAGCGGAACGGTATAATCGAATCATCTTCAAGTCCTTGGAGCTCGCCTGTTGTTTTAGTTAAGAAGAAAGATGGCAGCACTAGATTTTGCGTCGATTATAGAAAACAGAATGACGTCACCAAGAAAGACAGCTACCCGCTACCAAGAATTGACGGCAACCTGGATACACTAGCTGGAACAGAATGGTTCTCCACATTGGACTTGCAAAGTGGTTATTGGCAGGTAGAGATTTCAGATAAAGACAAGGAAAAAACCGCCTTTAGCGCGAGTGATGGGTTACGGCAGTTTAATGTGATGCCATTTGGACTCTGCAATGCTCCAGCCACATTCGAGCGTTTAATGGAACAGGTATTGAAAGGACTTCACGGGAAGACATGCTTGGTGTACCTCGATGACATAATTGTCATGGGTAAGACTTTTGATGAACATCTGAATAACCTTGAAGGAGTCCTTAAACGTATATCAGCGGCTGGACTCAAACTCAGTGTTAAGAAGTGTGCGTTGTTCCAGAAAGAAGTCAAATATTTGGGACATCGCGTAACAGCAGACGGAATATCAACAGATGAGGATAAGATAATTGCTGTAAAGAACTGGCCACGTCCGAGAAATCTCCACGAATTGCGTAGTTTTCTTGGCCTTTGCACATACTACAGACGATTTGTCCCGAATTTCGCCAATGTAGCCGCAAGCTTACATGAGCTGACCAAAAAGTCACAATCATTCCAATGGTGTGAAGCACAAGAACTAGCATTCCAGAAGCTCAAGGATCTATTATGTATGGCACCAATTTTGTCATATCCTATACCTGGAGAAACATTTGTGGTAGATAGCGATGCGAGCGGATACGGGATAGGCGGTGTACTTTCACAGGTAGTCGGTGGCACTGAAAGGGTCATTGGATACTTTAGCCGAACGCTTTCGAAGCCTGAAAGAAACTACTGCGTAACGCGACGACAACTTTTGGCAGTATTAGAGTGTGTGAAGCATTACCACAAATATCTGTATGGCCAACATTTCCGACTAAGAACCGATCATTCTGCCCTCAGGTGGTTGCTGCAATTTAAACAACCTAAAGGACAACTGGCTCGTTGGATAGAGCGGCTTCAGAGCTATGATTTTAGCATCGAGCACCGGAAGGGTTTGAAACACGGCAATGCGGACGCGCTGTCAAGACGGCCCTGCAACGTGGAATGTAAGCATTGTACAAAAATCGAGGAAAAGGAATGTATCATCGATGTTCGACTAATGCATATAGAGTACAGTGAAGATTGGTCTGTGGCGCAAAGAAATGACCCCATACTGGCAAAAATAATTTCGGCAAAAGAAGAAGGTAGAAGGCCAGCCCGCAATGAAATATCCGTCGAAAGTCCATTAATGAAATCATATTGGGCCCTATGGAATAGTCTACAGTTGTTAAATGGCTGCTTATACCGCATATGGGAAAGTGCTGACGGTAAAACAGTGACAAATCTAATTGTAGTACCATCCTCTAAAATAAACGAAGTAATGAAAGAGTTCCATGACGGTCCCAGTGGTGGTCATCTTGGTGTGACAAAAACCTTATAAAAGTTAAAACAACGTTTTTATTGGGTGGGTTGTCAGCAAGCAGTAGCCGATTGGGTAGCCAATTGTTCACAATGCATAGCAGCGAAGGGCCAAGTAAGAAGAAGTCGTGGACAACTTCAGCAGTATAACTTAGGCGCGCCATTCGAGCTGATTGCAATGGATGTAGCAGGCCCTTTTCCCGTCAGCAATGCCGGAAATCGTTACGTTCTAGTGGTTATGGATTATTTCAGCAAATGGCCAGAGGTATATGCTATACCTGATCAAGAAGCTAAAACGGTTATAAGTGTATTTGTGACTGGGTGTGCCGCTATGGTGTTCCACTGGAGTTGCATTCTGATCAGGGTAGAAATTTTGAATCTGCCGTATTCAAGGAAATGTGCGATTTATACGGAATAAGAAAAACGAGAACAACGCCACTGCATCCTCAATCTGATGGCATAGTCGAAAGGTTCAATCGCACGCTGGAGGAATATTTAAGAAAAGTGGTCAGTGCACATCAGAAGGACTGGAATGAACACATACCGAAATTTCTATTGGCATACAGATCAGCTGTTCATGACTCAACCTCTCGAACACCTGCAAAAATTGTCTTCGGGACAGAACTCAAGTTGCCTGGTGATTTAGAATTCGGTATTAAGCCCTCATCAACAAATAGGGAAAACACTTCCCAAAAGCAAGATGACCTGAACGAGCTACATGAATTCGTACGCAGACGAATAAAAATGACCAGCGATAAAATGAAAGCCAGATACGATCGAGCAGCGAATTCTGAAGGATTTAACGAAGGCCAGCTTGTACTGTTGTATAACCCACAACGTAAGAAAGGACTGTCGCCCAAACTACAAACCCATTGGGATGGACCATACAAAGTGATTAAGAAATTAAACGACGTGGTGTACAGAATACAGAAAGAAAAAAGCCCGAGATCTAAAATGAAGGTTGTACATCTAGAACGACTAGCTGCCTATGGGAAAAGTGAATTCGTGCCTATTCGGGACGAACAGGCTTAAGCGGGGGGCAGTGTTACGAAATTGTACTTGAATTCAAATATAACGGTTTTAACGGCTGGTTTAAATCTTTCTCAATTCTTCTAGGCATTTCCGTTTATGTTAACAGCAGTTAACATATCTAATTATTAACATAGTTCTAAACATACAACATTGAATAAAAAGCTTTCACCATTGTTTTTAAGTGTGGCAGCACTAAGTGTTTATGCTGCTGGCATTATCATCAGAACATTGTAGAACGAAATAGAGCTTTAAAGAAACATCTAGTAGGTAATACGGTGTATATAAATTGGCCGTGAGAACACCATTGAGTCAGTCTGGTTGGAAGCGTCGTTAAGTAAAGACATATTAACTGCCTTGGCTGTATAAAGCGTGTAATTTAAGTGTGTGTGTGTATTAAAACACAAAGTGACTTATAAACTGTATTGTTGTACATTTTTAAATAAAATAAAGAGTCGTTACAATTTTTAAACCACTAAACTGCTGTTATTTTTGCAATCAAATAAACGACCGTTTTTAAAAGGTAAAAACCTAACAATATTTAAGAAAAAAATGCCTCAACCAATGAAGACTATTTTGATATGCAGGAACACAGTTATCTAGAGGAGGCAATGGAAATATTATTCCAGTCCGGTTACGCCTACACAAAAGACACAAACGAACCTATCGATGCAAAAAGACAGAAAAGCAAGAAGCTCTCACAGAATGAAGCAAACATGTCGGCCCTTGCACTAAATCAGAAACATGGAAATCAACAAAATTATCACAATCACCGGAATAATTTTATACCTATTTTCAATAACTACAGGAACGTCAATCATAACTTCTAATCAAACAGGAACAACCAAAGATCCCCAAATAAGTACTACAATCCCCATTATCATCAATACCAATAGCGTGTGGAACCTATGGACGTAAACATAGTCCATAAACTTTCTCTCATATCTATTTGGAAAAAAACTTACTTTTCAAACCCATCACCAGCCATTACAATGGTTGTTCTTTATCAAAGAAGTTCAGTTCTACTGTTCATTGTAAACCGTTGTGTTTTACATAAGCTTCTCTAAAAAATATTGTTACGAAATTGTACTTGAATTCAAATATAACGGTTTTAACGGCTGGTTTAAATCTTTCTCAATGCTTCCAGACATTTCCGTTTATGTTAACAGCAGTTAACATATCTGTTCTAAACATACAACATTGAATAAAAAGCTTTCACCATTGTTTTTAAGTATGGCAACACTAAATGTTTAAGCTGCTAACATTAACATCACAAGCTCTAGTTTGTCCGTTAAGAGCATTGTAGAAAGAAATGGAGATTTCAAGAAACATCTAGTAGGTAATACAGTGTATATAAATTGGCCGTGAGAACACCATTCAGTCAGTCTAATTGGAAGCGTCGTTAAGTAAAGACAAATTAACTGCCTTGGCTGTATAATCTTGTACATTATTAAAGTGTGTTGTATAAAGTGTGTAATTTAAGTGTGTGTTTATATTAGAACGCAAGTGACTATTTAAACTGTTATTGTTGTACATTTTTGAATAAAATAAACAGCCATTACAATTTTTAAACTACTAAACTGTTGTTATTTGCAATCAAAGTTCAGTTTTATTTAAAGGAAATAAACGACCGTTTTTTAAAGGTAAAAACGTAACAATATTGAAAAACTTTTCAAAAGTGCAAACTAAAAGGCAAAAAAAGTGAAAAAATAAACCAAGTCTTCATCAATAATAGTGTGAAAAAAATATTAAAAAAAAACTTTAAAAGAAACTATTTTGCAAACAATTATACCAAACAAAAATCCAAATTACCTGTGAAAAAAAAAACGTAAAAAATCAAAACATGAGTCATATAGTGCTATGCAGTCAATGTAAAAAAGAAATGACAACAACAAATTATGTAAAGTGTTATAACTGCAATTCGAATTATCATTTTTCAACTTGTTCCCATTGTCGGAGAGTACGTATTCATGGAGAGAGAAAAACGTCGTGGAAATGTCACATTTGCAAACCCCGTATCCGATTGCCAAATACACTTTATTAAGCAGTAGTTTTCGATGATAACAACAACAAAAAGCAGGCAAGAGAATGCAAAAAGAGACCAAACCAAAAAATTCAAGAAATCAATGTCAACGACCTCGGTCAACTCTGTGTGCTGAGATTGAAGAATTCAGGACAGATTTGAAAGAAATGAAAAACACGATGAATTCCTTCGTAGCCACCGAAAATAATGCTATAGCAACTATTACACAAACAATTAACACGTTAACAGAACAAGTGAAAGATTTACATGATAGAGATAAAAAGAGAGATGATCAAATTTGTAAGATGGAAAAACGAATCAATAAACTAGAACAACAAATGTTATGTAAAAACATCGAAATAAAAACATAACAAACACACAAATGTCTGCTTATGATGTTGTAAAAGCAATTGGCACATCGATTAACATAAACATAAACAAAGAAGATGTACACAAAACGTATGTATAAAAAATCAAAACAAAAAATCAAAGCAAAAAAGAAGAATTCATGAATAAAATTGTAAGACATAGAGTGGATTCCAAATCTATAAATATTAATGAAGAAAATAATGATTCTCAAACCCCCAAATACATATATATAAACGATGAGCTGACATTTAATAACAGACGTCTTCTATGACTTGCAAGAACTAGAACCAAAGATGCGAATTGGAAATTTGTTTGGGTTCGCAATGGGAACATATTTGCCCGCAAAAACGATAACTCTCCTTTTTTCACCATAAATAACACTGCAGATATTGAATCAATCAGCAACACAGTGTAAACTTGATTTGCATTATATACTTATTTTTTAACTTCTTTTTTCTTTTCTATTAAATAAAAATAAATAATATTATAAAACAAACATTAAATAATTTCAATGATATTAAAAAAGACTTTTTAAGATATCCCATATCACTAATATGTATGAACATTCGTTCGCTTAGACTAAACTTCACAATCTTTCTCTCAACTATAAACAACATAATAAACAAAATAAAAATAATAATTTTAGTAGAAACAAATATAACCGATAATGAAAACACATTATCATATTGTTGTAACAGCTAGCTCTTTACGTAGTGTCTACATTAGGCAAATTTATATCATAACAAACGTCAAAATCAGTGCGAATATATACAAGGTAACCTTAGTTAAACAGTTGATTATTATTTTGCTTATTACAGTTGTCAAACTGCATATATAAAAAACAATAATGAATATGCCATATTGTTGTTTTTGTGCAACTGTTGTCACCTTCCACAAATTCGCGTTAAGTTTGACGTTTGTCTTGATAAAAAAATCTTTAATGTAGACACTATGTTAGAAATAATACAATTAGACATTAATATCAATAACCAAAGAACTACTCTCTTATCTATTTACCGTCCCCCTCACACAAACATTCCGTCGTTTATAAATTAACTCGATACAACAACATAAAGAAAAAACAAGATATTATACTAGTGGGAGACGTGAATATTGATTTGTTAAGAGAAAGTATCGCAACAACAACATACCTTAACATGGTTATGAGCAATAGCTTATAAAACTTTTAGAAATCAATTAAATAAAACAAATATTTTTGAAAAAAAATAAATATTATAAAAATAAATTTATTGAAAATCGACACGATATGCGAATAACGTGGCAATTAATAAATGAATTAATTGGTAAAAAGTCTGCAAATATTGATGGTTTTATAATGAAAAATTTAAAAAATGAAGACTTTACTGATATAACAAACAACTTTTCTTTAAATTTCAATGCAAATGTCAAAAAAATTATGCACTGCTGTAACATACAGAGAATACAAACTTCAAATATTCCAGTGACTAACACTATTTATGTTGAATATACCAACGAAGAGGAAATTTATAATATTTTAAAAAATATAAACATTAGAAAAGGTGCCGGATCTGATGGAATACGATCGAAAGATCTTAAAATAAATACTACTTTTTCAACACCAATTTTTACAACATTAATAAATTCTAGTTTAGAACAAGCAATTGTGCCAAGTCTGCTTAAAACATCAATAGTTAGGCCAATATATAAAAATGGCGATAAATTGGATGTTAATAATTATAGGCCAATAGCTATTTTGTCTGTCGTGGACAAGGTAGGTAGGTAGGTAGGGAAGGGTTGCCCAGCACTCATACGAGTGCTTGTGCATCCACTCGGAGACCTAACGGTCCATTGTGAGTCCCTTCAAAAAGAATATAGGAAAGAAACCAGAAAGAAACTACAGATAAGGTATAGTAAAGAGCAGGAAGGAAAATGATAGAGAAAAAAGCTGAGACCAAGAAAAGTATAGAAGAGAATAGAAAGAATCAGAAAAGGAAAAGTACTACCGCCCCAGGTCGCTAGCTCCACGCCAACGACCCCCTCTTAGCTAGCCTATTCCCATGACGAATCCTATTAGTCTATCGAGCTCTATTGTCGATATACTGTCCAATTCGTCAAATAATCGACTGCCTAACCATTTCTGCCTACTTAGTTGTAGACATGGACAGTGACATATGATATGTTCCACCGTCTCTAGCTCCTCATTATCTTCGCACATTCTGCAAAGACCGGAGGAACCTCTATCCCAATACCCTATCATTCCCCCTATGGGACAATAACCTGTCAGAATACCTATCATAGTCTTCAGGTTTTTTGCTCTATCAAGTTTGGGCCATAGGACCCTTGATAATCTGCAGTCCGTTCTACTTTCCCATGCAAGATTGGTTCTATCCCGAATCCACTCCCTAATTAACCTGAAGTAAAAGCCTAGAGATGGTCTCACACCGCTTTCACTCACAGTCATATCTAAAGCTGAGCCGTTCCTAGCTAATTCATCAGCTACCTCATTGCCATTTATCCCGCAATGACCCGGTACCCAGCAGAGTCTGATATGGTAATCTCCCATCAATCTCCTAAGAGCCTTCTTACAGTCGCTAACTAGCCTAGACTTGACAAATTGTCCCTTCAAGGCTTTCAGCGCTGCCTGGCTATCCACATACAGAGTTACCTCTGTATTCACTTCTATGTTCCCTGCAATCAATTCTGTGGCCCTAAGGATACCTAGAATTTCCGCATGGAACACGCTACAACTATCCGGTAGTCTATACGTCTTCCTGATGTTTCCCTCAACTAGATACACATCTGCACCAGTGCCTGTATCCATTTTGGAACCATCAGTGAATACCGATACACAACCGAATAGTTTCTCCCTATCCGACCATCGGTTCCTACTCGGAATAATCAGTATAGGATTTTCCCCGAAATCGACCTCCGTGCACATATAGTCCGTGGATCCAGAGGGAACCAGGGCATGTCCACCGAAATTAACCTCGTTTAAAAGTTTGGAATGTCCTATTCTGATTGATCCTGTAAGTCCTAGTTCACTAAGTCTAAGCAGGCTCCTTGCAGCCATTCCCATCACGAACTCCTCAATGGGTAGGAGATGCAGAATGACGTCAAGTGCCGCCTGAGGTGTGTTTTTTACGGCACCTGTTATGCCAATCGAAGCACATCTTTGGGCCTTAGACAGAAGATTCCTACGACTTCCTATTCTCATTGCCTCCCACCATACAAGACATCCATACGTCAGAATTGGCCTCACCACCGAGGTGTAAATCCAATTTACTACCATCGGTTTGAGTCCCCAACTCTTACCTATGGAGTTCCTGCATGTGTAGTAGGCGTTGAGACCTCTTAAGCCTCTCCTGAGTGTTCCTCTTCCAAGATAATTTACTGTCAAGGAACACACCAAGATATTTTGCCTCCTTTGCCAGTCTTAGTTCTGTCCCCCCTAGTACCGGTAGCCTAAACTGCTCAATCCTGTACCTTCTGGTGAAAAGAACTAGCTCTGTTTTCCCCGGGTTGACCCCTAAACCCTTACTAGTGGCCCATGAGGACAGTTCGTTAAGTTCATACTGCATGACGTCGCTGATCGTGGAAAGAAATTTACCAGTGATCAGTATAGGCAACGATTTTCCGTCCTCTTGCGTCAAATTGTCTTAGAATGACATTGACGGCTAAGAGCCATAGCAAGGGCGAGAGAACTCCTCCTTGCGGAGTTCCTCTAGTCACTATCTTCCTTATGCATGCATCTCCCAAGTTCGAATTAATTATTCGGCTATTCAGCATCAAAATAATCCATTCGATTAGGAAGTTTTGAATGCATAATGATTCTAGTGATTCCCTAATAGCCTCAATCTTAATGTTATTGAAAGCTCCTTCTATATCAAGGCCGCGTTCAATGTAACTCACCACATCATGTAGCGCGCTCTCAACAGATTTACCCTTTAGATAAGCGTGTTGAGCCCCACTGATGATATGGTTGTCAATTGTCGTCCTCAGATAAAGATCGATCAATCTCTCTAATATCTTCAAAAGAAAAGACGATAGGCTGATCGGTCTAAAATCCTTAGGTTTCGAGTGGCTAGCCCTACCCGCCTTAGGTATGAAAATTACCTTAACCTCTCTCCACCTCCTTGGAATATATCTCCTAATCAGACATACACTAAAAAGCTCAGTGAGAAGTGTTAGTGCCGTGTCACTGATGTTCTGCAACATGGCTGGAAAAACACCGTCTGGACTAGGTGACTTGTAAGGTTCAAAGGTGTTCACCGCCAATGCTACCTTATCCATCGAGACTATGTCACCGACTACTTCACTAAGTTCCCTATCAGATACACATTTTGAGAATCCCAAGAATCGTCCTGCCTGTGCATCTGCCTCTAAGTTCCTACAGCCCGGAAAATGAGTTTCCATAAGTATACTCAGAGACTCAGAGCAAGACTCCGTCCATGAGTTATCCGCACGCTAAATATATCCAGGAGCACTAGGATCCTTGGATAAGATTCGCCTGAATCTGGATAACTCATTAACAGAGTCGATGGACTCACAGTAGTTCCTCCATGAGTCCCTTTTTGCCCTCTTAATGTCTGCCTTATACCTATTAAAACTTTCCCTGTAGCTGCTCCAATCCTCACACTTGCGTGTCAGTTTCGCCCTATTGAAAAACTTCCTGACGGTTGACCTTTGGTTCCTACGTTCCTTCCATATAAACGGAGGCGAGTGCAAGTTTCCTCCCGTCTCTATCCTCTCTTTTCACGACCGTTAGGTCTCCATTGCTAAAAGAATGAAAGTTTATAAAATTTAACTCATTCCTAGCTAGTATACACGTTCTTACCTTATCCTCAGTGGATGGTACAAAAAGAGTGTATCCTTTGACACTTAATCCACATACTCTGGTGTTGTTGATCCAGGGCTCTTGGATTAAGGTCACATCCACTTTGGTTCATCGCTAATTCGATAGAGGCTGCTTTACAGTTATGCAAATTAATTTGCACCACTTGCAGCCTTGTTGGTACTGTCAGATTTCGGATACCGGAACCTGATAGTGCCCAGACCGAAATTAGCGATTCCCCCCATAGACTCCAATTTCCTAAGGGACTCCTGGTCTATAGCAAACCTGAAGTCCATTCCGAGGTTCTCTTTACAAGTCAGAGAAGCTAACAACTTCCACTGACTAGTATCCAGATCCTCGTTCTGGTTGACTAGTACTAGTCTCAGGGGCAACTCAGACGCGAGTATCACATCCAGTTTCGCCTCTGGACAAAGGCTGCCACACTTGGCAATCGTGGCCTTGAGAAAGTCAAGTGATTTCTCATTACCACAATTAACAGTTTTGACACCCTTTGACCAGTTCGCGCCTTTGAAGGACACTTTATCCGGCCTTCCTTTCATTAAGGCGATCTCGTCGATGAGCCTATCTTCAATCAACCTCCATAGATCCGTGCTAATCCTCCCATCTGGGTCAGCACGGTCTATGACAGCCGCCTGAAGATATGCCGGCTTCATCGACTCCTTCGCCTTTTTCGAGGTAGAAGGCTTGTCGTCACCAGATCTAATTCTCTTAGTGACTATCTTTTGGGAGCCTTTAAGAGATCCAGACGGTGTGTGACTCGCCTTCTTGGCAGTAGGGACTGGTTGGTCATCGCCAGACCTCGCTCTCTTAACGACCTCCTTACGGTGATCCTTAAGAGAGTCAGATGGCTTATGACCAGCCCCACTTCCAGCATTCTTTATCATCTTCTTTTGAAGACCTTTAAGAGAGCTGGGAGTGTTGTTTGCCGCACCTTTCTTGCTGGTAGAGGGTTGGTCGTCTCCAGACCTTGCTCCTTTGGTGATTGATTCACCAGAGTTGCCGGATGGTTTACGATCAGCCCCCTTTTTGGCAGTGATAGCCTACTTCCCAGTTTCAACCGATCGTTCCGAAGATGTGATCGGTTTATTTGGTCGGCTGCTATCATTGTCTTTATCCTTGGACTTCAGTGCGACGCCTGACACGTTTCCTATACTCTCCCGAGCATTTTCCGGAGCGGTGTCAAATATCGCATTCAGTCCCTCGGGATAAGACATTCCCAAGATAGCGGAGGTCGAGCCATAGATTTTTTCAAATCTAATCACACTCTTCCTATGCCTCTTGATAAGGTATTTATCCCTACCACTGACTGACGACAGATCCCTCTTGGCCATCTTATTAAGAAAGATCAAGGAGGATCTGACGCCATTCTTCGCTTTATCTTGTTTTGTTCGGCTGTCGACGACGGCAGTTACACCTGGTTTTACCGCGTCTTGCCGAACTAATTTTGAACCCACCTGTCCATCATCCCGTACGGGTGACACCTCGGATGCTGGAGAACTCCGTTCCTGAGCATGAACTGAAATCATTGTTATTTCATGTTCCTCATCAGAATCAAGAGTAAGATCCTCCAACTTCTCCGTAGTGCCCGTCCCCCCGAGAGAGTCTCCAGGTGAGCCCAAGAGGTCGTCCGTTTCGGCCAGTTCACTCAATAATTGTCCCTCCTGAGCAATTATGTCCCCGTGAATCCTTAAAAGGTCAGAGTCAGTGTCCGAAACTCCTACTGAAACTGCCCTATTCTTCCCCTCCACATCCTTTGTTTCTTTACTAATCTTGGTCCCACGAAAATGCACGTACTAAGTGGACCATCTCGCGCAGTGACGGCGTGCGCGGACTAGGCTTTTAAAAATTACAACCAACCCGTGCCATGGGCGTTGGAGGGGAGCTGTTAACGATTAGTTTTTTAAGCACTAACTAACCATACAGATCCTCGGCACTGCTACCTCTCACCTTGATCTTAAAAGTGCACTTAATTTATTTGGTCCGCGAGAACTTCTATGAGTTTCTAGGTTTAGATGTAATGCGTAGGACCCGACTATAGTCAGCACATGGAGATCTGTAACCAATGGTAAGTGATCTCCAGTTTATTGACTACAATCGGATCAGAAACCTTACATCCGAACCCCCCTATCCGCCACCTGGGGACACGTCCGATGGGAGTAAATAAGTATAGACTCCACACGGAGTCGTGGACAAAATCCTTTAGGGAATAATAGTCAGAAGACTAACAAACTTTTTGCAAAAATATAAAATCATAAATAAAAATCAGTTTGGATTCCAAAAAAGTAAAAACATTAACAAATGGTTTAAAAGCAATTTGGATTGCAGAAACTTCTGCGTAAAAATAAATAATAAATTAAGCAACAAAATGTCATATGATTGCGGCGTACCGTAAGGTTTAAAACTTGGACCCATATTGTACATAATATATGCAAATGACATGCTCAAATGTTTAAAAGAAGGAACAACCTTCGCATATGCCAATGATACCGCCATAATTGTAGCTGATAACAATATAGCAAACGCAAAAGACATAATGCAACAGAAACTGGATATATCAACCTTATCATCAATGCAAATAAAACCAAAATAATGCATATTAAACCACCACACATCGAAGATTCAAATGTAGAAATCACATTTCACAACAAAGACTGACTACACAGAAATATCTGCAATAATACACACGCTAATGACACTTCTTGTTCCACTATAGAAAAAATCAATTCATATAAATATTTAGGAGTAATCATTGATAGCACGTTTAAATAGAAAGCACATATTCAAAACTTACAGAAAAAAAAACTCAGAAAGGCGTCATATAAACTTTATCATTTAAGCAACTGCGCTCCTTACAGTGTTCTCCGCCAAGCGTACTTCTCAGTAGCTGCATCATATATCAGACACAAAATAACAGCGTGGGGAAATGTCAGATATAACAGCACACTACAAAAAACCCAAGACACCCTGCTTAGAACTTTATGGAAAAAACATTACAATTACTACCAGAACAACCCAACACCACTACCGATTCCACCAATGTTCCTAAATCAAACAGCTTGGCAAAACACCTAAACATTATGAATGTCAAAAACATATACCACACAATACTTATCAAAGAATTTGATGATGACAGTCGATTTTTGCAAACAATTGATCACACACATAACACAAGAACAAAATCACAAGGAAGATATAAAGTCCAACATTTTATAAATGAGTATGTCCGAAACACACTGCCCGTCGTATTGCCCACTGTTCTAAACAAAATACCCATAAATATCATAAATACCAAAAATAAATACAAAAAAACACAAAGAAATTAAAAACTACCTAATAAATTTGCAATGAACACTCGTTGAATTAAATATATAGTAATTTATTATTAAAATTTCCTGCAGATAAGCTTAAAAATGTAATAATAAACAAATCAAATTAAAATAAACCATATGAATGAAAACAGAAGAAAATAAAAATATATGAAAACCCGAATACTGGAGATGGAATATGAATACGAACTATAAATTAAATTTTCCAGCCATGAAGTATCTTCAACATATGCCGAGAACAACTCAACATTAATTGTATTTGCTTTTAAATTTTTTAAAAATATTAATATAAAATTTTAATCTATTGAATTGTAAACAATAACTGTAAATAAATAATAAATAAATAAAGTTAAAAAAAATAGTAAGGTGAAGATTCAAATTAGAAGAATACGACTATGACATCGTCTACAAACGTGTAATAAATAATGGAAATGCCGACGCGTTATCTTGTATCCCACCAAATAACCCGCAAATAAATACAATAGAGACTGTTAATGAAAATAGGGAAGTCACAACACCAATTAATTTTTATAAAAAACAAATCATATTTCGAATTACTAGAAGGACTTTTCACTTTAAGGAATTAGACCACTCAACAGTAGTAACTTTAATTAAAATACATTTTAATCTAACTCAAGTTAACTCAATCACAATCGAAGACTCTTTTTTTGGAGACATTCAAAAACACATATAACAAAATTTCCCAGGGTGATAGCTTTCGGACAATAAGATGCAAAACAATACTCGAGGATATAGAAGGCGATGCAAAACTAACGGAAATTATCAAAACAGATTTTCTTTGTAATAACTATAGGGGAATCCAAGAAGTCTATGAAGAACTCAAACTAAAGCTTTGTAACCATAACTAAAAATACCTTATCGAATTACTAAAACTCTAAAGAAGCCGCGAGAAATAGGTCATCGTTTATCGACGTGTTTTATACTTTGGAGAAAAAAACAATTCATGACATTAATCGATAAGTTTTCAAAGTACACACTGGCTTTTCCGATAAACGGAAGAAATTGCACCGAATTTAAGAATAAAATGCTACAAGTTATAAGTATGTTCGGAAAAATAGAAAAAAAAAATATAAACATTTCTATATATTATACGTAGCAATCATAAATCTAATGGACATAGAGATATTGCATAATACAATAAATGAACACATCCGACTTTTGAGATATGACGAAAGAAATACGGACGAAACAATTGAAGAAAAAATTAGAATCATGAGATTTTATAATAATACTTTCCATATATTAAATAAATATATACCTAAGTTAAACAAGAATAGCGTAGATGTAGAATTAGAATGAGGAATCAATTATATTAAAGAAATAAGAGGTGGAAAAAAACCATAGAAAGTATAGAAGAGTCGACGCTAAAAAAATCGAAGACGATCATTTACAGACTAAACGAACTGGACAGAAGTACTATAAAATACATATAAAACCTAAAATAAGGTACCAAGACAGAAACAATCCTAACAATTAAAGGCCATGATTCACTATCCTACATAAAAAATCTGACAGAACTCTATCCCACTCAAAAAAATCGCAAGATAATGTGTTTTCGGTGCTACACTATCACACAAACAAAGCATATATTGTTGTTTTCTTATTAACTTCTCCACAAAGTTCAACTCTGATCGCACAGCAAAAGCTATTTAATGAAAATTTTCAAAAAACAAAAGCAAATAGGACAGACTTGTTAAAAAATCTGCCACACATATTCATTTCAAATCCACACTATCATACTTTTTGAACATACTCGTCCATACGCTTTTTGACAGATCTTATAGTGAATCATGGCCTTAATGAAGACCTTATCGACTCTCATTTAGATGACTTTGACATAAGAAATATACATACTTTAAATACAAAAACCACTGAAACAAAGACTTTACTAGATACGACAACCAAAAATTTCATTTTATTAAAGGAAAAGGTCGAAAACTTCATTCCACATTTCAGACCAAATCGTGAATTAGTAAGTATGCTAGGAAAAGGACTAAAATTTATAGCCGGAACATTGGACAGTGACGATGAGTTTCAAATTAATGAATCGAACCGATTAGGATGGTTATATAAGAACCAAAAGACTCTAACTAAGAGAACACACAAACTTTCGTATTTGTTAAATTCAAAATATTATAAATTATATAAATCAAATTTTAATATAAACCTATATTAATAATGTCAAGGACTATCCATAGAATAAAATAGAGACATTAGAAGATGAAGTTACATTTATGTCACATATATATCAAGCAAATAATGATATTTCACTCTTGCGAGACCATATAGATAGTATCGGACAAATAATATTTTCCAGTATACTTGATATTGTTACGTTTTTACCTTCTAAAAATGGTGGTTTATTTCCTTTTAAATAAAATGGTACTTTGGTTGCAAATAACAGCAGTTTAGTAGTTTAAAAGCTATAACGACTCTTTATTTTATTAAAAAAAAAAAAAAATACAACAATAACAGTTTAAATAATCACTTTGTGTTTTGATATACACACACACTTAAATTACACACTTTATACAGCACACTTTAATAATGTACAAGAATATACAGCCAAGACAGTTAATTTGTCTTTACTTAACGACGCTTCCATTTAGACTGACTCAATGGTGTTCTCACGGCCAATTTATATACACTGCACTGTCATCTAGATGCTTCTCGAAAGCTCTATCGCTTTCGATGTTAATGTTAGCAGTTTCAACATTTAGCATTGCCATACTTACAAACAATGCACAGTGGGGCAGAATCGAATTTTTTTGGAAATAAATCTGTAACTTCTGATCGGCTGGTTGAATTTTCATGAAATTTGGTATAGGTGTAGCAGAGGAGTGTACAATGTTAAGATGGAAGGGGGGGGCACAACAAACCTCTCAGGGGCGGAGCTAAGGGGGCTCAAAGTGAGGTACCTCTGACATAAACAATTTTTAATCGCTTGCCAAATTTTTGTTTCTCGTCCGATTTCAAATATTTTTATATATTGTTGTAGGCCGTGTAGACCAATAAAAACATGCTTACATTTCCTATTTATCTCTTATAGCTTTCGAGTTATTTGCATTTGAATTTTTAAGCACCATAATTTTGCATGTTCTTGGTTTTTTTCATATATATCCTAGTATTTCCGATCGATTTTATTAGTTTTTTCCTTAACTAGTTAAAGAACAAAATTATCTATTGAATAAACAAATTTGAAGTCGATATCTTTACCGAGTCCAAAAATAAACGATTTTGAATTTGAAAATTGCAAAGAGACGACTTTTTGTGTTTTTTAGTCGAAAAAGTATCTACACTCTATTTTATCTAAAATAAAATTTTCTTTAGCAACATATAATAATTTTGCACTTTTCTGAAAGGTAACTTCACAGAGATGACTTTAAGATAAACAACAAGCCCAATACCTCAATTGGTCATGGTACACACCCTCCCGAATTCGACCCATTTTATATGAAAGTTTTGATTTTAGACCATATTTTCTCAAATCCCAAAGCACGAATCGAGAAGCGGAATATATTTTAAGAATCTTCAGCATCTATAGCCAAAAATGTAAAAAATCCCATTTTTGGGAATTTTCATTGATTGAAATTTGATTAACGTGTTTTTATTTATATTAATAAGATCCACATTTCCTGCAAATTTCATTAAGATATCTTTATAAACAAAAATGTTATTACATACAATTAAAAATTTTGTATTTTCTCCAAAAACGCCAAATTGGGCCTTTTGTATGATTTATTTCTAAATAGCGAAAGAAATTTTAAAAATATATATTCCATATTAAGCTTATCCTATATATATATATTATTATATATATATATATATATATATATATATATATAATTTCATCTTTTGCAAAAAGATTCAAGTCAATATCATGCCTCATTTCAGAAATATGCGCCTTTAAACTTTTATATTTCCAATTTGTTGTATATATGACTATATTTTTACAAACTTGGAACTTTTGCCTTTAGCTTTGCGTGAATAATTACTTAGAAAATTATGAATATTTCTGTGTACTATTAATAATATCTATACACAAAATATTTTTATAAAAATAATTAATAAATATTTTTTATTTTTAATAGGATTGCCACATTTCCCAAATTTAAGTAAATCTTTATCCTTTTCTAAGCATTCATATATTTCTATTAATGAATTTAAAATAACAAAACAAACAAAAAATGACTATTTTAACTTAATCAATATTATTATTTTTTTGATATTTATCATCTTACTTAATAAATATTCTACTTCTAAAACGATTTTTTTTACTTATTTACATTAAATTTTAAACTTATACTACTTATTTTCTATAAAATAATCTATTGTACCTGTATACATAACTAAAAGATAATAAAGGTCCTTCAAGTCTTCAGTATTTTGAGTTGATAAAGGCTCATAATAAATCCAACGTTTTCTCATTGACGATAGTACAGGGTATGATGATAGCAATAGACTATTAAAAATATCTTGGTTTTGTGACGTTCTGGAGCATTTCCTGGAGCTGAATAATTGAACGTGCTTAAAATCTCTGTTTCTTGCTTCTTGAGCCTCTTGAGTAAGCTCTCCAGGTGGAAGAATATTTCGTTCAATTATAATTTCGCCATGGCACAATACTTTATGTTTCTTTCCATGGATATAGAGAAACAAGTAGTTTAGATATTTCTGTTGCATATTCTCCAAATTGAGCAGAGTTAATTTTGTGCTTACTAATAATTGCCATTAATATTATGTTAGTCCTTTCAAGTAACTCTTTATTAATACCAGTTATTTTTGATGTAGCTTCGAAATTTCCGAAAAACCTTCTTGCTGTGTTTCCATCATTTGTCTCTTCTCTGAATTCATCCTGGATTCTACTTCTCTCAGATATTCTAAGTGTTTTTAAATCCTCGTTGTTTCTGGTAGGTTTTGTTAAATTTTCTGGCACACTTCTATACTTTAAATCATATGCTATGTGCAGAAAATGCTCCATAAACCGTATTCTTGCGTGAAGTGAAGATATTCCGAAAGACAGAAATTCTTCTTAATACTCCTTGCTTTACCAATATCCGAAAATTGTGATTTCGTCTCATCACATAGTGAGCATTTCCAAAAAGAAGATGTTTCTGTAATGGCATTACTAACCTCTCCATAACCATTGTTAGACTAAGTTGAAAGGATATGTCGAATGTGTATTGGTTTATGATTATTGAAAGATGTTGTAAATCATTTATTTCATCTTTAATATATTCCACTAAATCCTTTGTTGTTGTCTCTTCGATTCCCTTGTGTATTCGAGGTCTGCAAAAATGTTTTGATCCTGGAGTGGTGTTAAGCCATATATCTTCAAATGAGTTTTTACACTTTGATGAAGATTGCTTTAAGGAATAAGATCGCATTCTTAATGGCACCAAAGATGCTATAAATACGCTTTTATAATCCGCCATTTTCTTACTTCCATTAACATGCTTGTATTCAGGAAGGGTTCAGGTTCCAACTGATCTGCAGAGAAATCTTCAAATATCCTGGTAGCTGTATTCTCAAGCAAAGAAGATAGCTCTACATATGCTTCCTTTTCGGTAACCGAAATACATGGTAAAATAGTTTGCTTTTTTTCTTGAATATCCTTGTATGATGGTAGAATTGAGTGTCCCTTTTCAAGCAGAGCTTTTCTTAAAATTTGATATTTATTTCGGCTAAGGTTCAGTTCAAGCATTAAAGCAATTGCTTCTTCCTCTGTAAAATTGGATTGTGAAGTTGGAGGTACACTTTCGGTAATCCGTTTAGGACATTTTGGCGATGCAGTTGGCAGTATTTCAGCAATATTAATTGCACTCTTAGGTTGCTTCTCCTTTTCTAACATTTCTTTGAATGTATCAGAAACTTCTTCGTTCGAAATTATAGAAAGCTTATAGGCCAGTCTTTTCTTCTTAGATCTTCTTCTTAAATCATCATATGTCTTGCAGGGTGCTCCAGTTGATATTTTGCACGCCGATATTTCTATATCAGTATCCATCCAATCGGAATGTTTAATTTTTAATCTGTTAGTACGCTGATTCAAGGACTTCATTTTTATGTCATACAACTTTAAAAAGTTCTCTATCTGAGATTTTGAGTTTTTATGAATTCCACTATAGCTTCTAAACGATTAAGATCATTTTTAGATAAACTCCACAGAGCACAACACAATTGTTCATGTTTCAATGAAATCACCATGGTAATCAAATTCGTTATGATGTTGATAAGAATTAGCTGCGCATTTATATATTTCTATTAGATATATCGCACAGGTATATATATTTACAGGTATTCTGTGAATTTTCATTAGGTAAAATATCTGAAAGAGTCAATTTGGAAGAGTACCTATACCGAATTCATTGATATTATATGTTGCTGTTAGGTATCACCGGAAAGGATACCTGTACATTGCCACTAGATCATAAATATATAAATTTTTAACCATCACCAATAGATAAATACATTTGTTAAATTTAGGAAAACACCATAAATGTAAACTAATAAAATACTTATTGCTTAAGTTAGAATAGACATTTTTTGTTTGTTTTGTTATTTTCATTAATAGAAATATATGAATGTTTAGGAAAGGATAAAGATATACTTAAATTTGGGAAATATGGCAACCGTATTAAAAATAAAAAATATTTATTAATTATTTTTATAAAAATATTTTGTGTATAGATATTATTAAATTCTTATTAAAATTATGAAAATTATTATTATTAAAAGCATACAGAAATATTCATAATTTTCTAAGTAATTATTCACGTACAGCTAAAGGCAAAAGTTGAAAGTTTGTAAAAATATAGTCATATAAAGTCAAATAAAGTTTAAAGGCGCATATTTATGAAATGAGGCATAATATTGACTTGAATTTTTTTGCAAAAGATCGGAAATTATATATGCTAAAGGATAAGCTTAATATGGAATATATATTTTTAAAATTTCTTTCGCTATTTAGAAATAAATCAAACAAAAGGCCCAATTTGGGGTTTTTGGAGAAAATACAAATATTTTAATTGTAATAACATATTTGTTTATAAAGATATCTTAATGAAATTTGCAGGAAATGTGGAGCTTATTAATATAAATAAAAGCGCGTTAACCAAATTTCAATCAGGGGTAGGGTTTTCCTGAATTCCCAAAAAAAAACCCATATAAAATGGGTCGAATTCGGGAGGGTGTGTACCATGACCAATTGAGTTATTGGGCTTGTTTTTTATCTTAAAGTGATCTCTGTGAAGTTACCTTTCAGAAAAGTGCAAAATTATTATGTGTTGCTAAAGAAAATTTTATTTTAGATAAAATAGAGTGTAGATACTTTTTCGGCTAAAAAACACAAAATTCGTCTTTTTTGAAATTTTTAAATTCAAAATCGTTTATTTTTGGACTCGGTAAAGATTTCGACTTCAAAATTTTCTTATTCAATAGATAATTTTGTTCTTTAACTAGTTAAGAAAAAAAAAAAACTAATAAAATCGGTCGGAAATACAAGGATATATATGGAAAAACTGGAACATGCAAAATTATGGTGCTTAAAAATTCAAACGCAAATAACTCGAAAACTATAAGAGATAAATAGGACATGCATGTCTGTTTTAGTTCTTATCACGGCCTACAATAATGTATATAAATATTTGAAATCGGACGAGAAACAAAAATTTGGTAAGTGATTAAAAATTTTTTATGTCAGAGGTACCTAACTTTGAACCCCCTTAGCTCCGCCCCTGAGGGGTTTGTTGTACCCCCCCCCTCCCAACGTAACATTGTACACTTTTCTGCTACAAATTTCATGAAAATCCAACCAGTCGATCAGAAGTTACAGATTTATTTCCAAAAAATTTCGATTCTGCGCCACTGTGTAATTTTGGATTATGTTGTATACGCTAGTTTCAATTTACTGTCGTTCATTTCGAATTATAATATTTTTTTCGCCGAATCTTGATGGTCTTAAGTACCTGAAATGTATATATTTGGCCCTTTTAAACCCTTCTTGGCACTTTTTCGATCCCAACATCCCTGCAGTATGTGTCTACTGAGTGCTTAATACTTTTGCTTCAACTGCAATGTCGAGTTTATATTAGACAAATTTTTATTAACGTCAAATTTTTGTCTGTATTACCGAACATTTTTTATCTCTATCAATTATAGCGAAAATTTCTTGTTACGGAATTAGTTTTTTTTTAAATTCATATCTCGCACTTTATGCCTTGTATGTTTGTAAAATTTTTCCCTATAATATAATAAAATAATTAGCACTTGCTGCAAATTATAGGTATTACTGATAACTCATGTGAACTCTTAATTACATTGCAATAATTGTCTTTAAGTCACTCAGAGTAAACTTGTATCGTTCAGAGAAACATGTTGAAATTATTGTAAAACCTTAGAGGTATTCCCTCAATAAATTCAATTTAAATTAGTTTCAAAAATCCGCGGTGCCATTGGAAATCCGATAGTGCCAAAAATGGCACAATTGTGGCATGAATCACATCACTACTGATAAGATTCTGCAATTTAACGATACAAAATAGAAAAGTCGTCAATTTAGTTTTTAAAAATCGGACTTAAAAAATCTCAAGTTTTTATTAAACGGCACACAAGAAATTAAATTTCGTATTCTATTACTAAATTCATAAAACCAATTATATTTTTGACTGAAATACCTATCACTGAATTATTAAAATCAAATATCCAAATTCGTAAATATTTTATTGAAAAAATGTTAATTTTTTTCTTATTATAAATTTGAATATTTGAAAATTCTTAAGAAATTCAATAATATAGTTTATTAAAATCAATAAAAATAATATTAAATTTTTTGCAGATTTTCAAACAATTTTTAGGTTCTATTTAATATTTTTTTCACATTTTCTGTAATATATACAATAATTCGGAATGAATGTTATTATTGTATTTTGTCATATGAGTGCATGTATGAAAATTTGCGAAACTTTTATATAATACTAACTAATTAATGGAGACTTTTTTAGATGAAATATAGTTTAACGGTAATTCACAGTGTATAGTATATAGATGTGTAATTATGCTGGTGAAAAATAATGGGGCCCTGATAGCTTATGTATTCATGTATAGTAGTATATAAAATATACATATATGTATGAATAACAAGATTTATATGAAATAAAAGAAGAAACAACACTATTTCCAAATTTCATTAGTGGCCAAAACCATATAAAACAGAAACGCAATCGTTATCAATTGAAGCATTTTCTAAATGAATTTAACTTACATACCTTTTAACGGAGTGAAATATCTAAGTTTCAATGAAACCGAAATAGATAAGATATAACAAATGCGCAAAACAAACTCTGCTTTGGTACCACCAAAACCGTACAACTGGGCAATTTACAATTGCAAACATGTATCATTTTGTTAAGGACCACTTCCGCTAAAGACCATTTCCGCAAAATACTTTTAAATACAAAAATTAAAACATTAAATTATATTCAAGAAGTCCAGTTACTTTCGCATAATTATATCACGAGAGGGAGCTACAGGCACACAATTGAAAGGACATAGTTTTATCGACTTGGTGATTATTCAGCAATATACAATAGACCCCATCATTTATGTGATATATTGCTACATACATGCATATTTCATATGCTTTTGATTCATATAGAAGATGCACAAAAATAAATCATTATACATATTTGGTAATGAAATATATACGAAAATTAAGGTAACTTACCTCTGAAATCCTGTAAATGATGGATTTTATATTTTTTTGTGTTAACATTTTTATAATTTTATTTATTTTTAATTGTCAAAAAACAAGAAATTGTTATTGTTTTTCGTATTAGTTTAGAAAAAATTTACAAGCAATAAAATAATACGAGGGCGGATAAATAAATCCGTGACTTTTCGAACTTCCCTCGTAGTTATATGAAATGCAACACTATTCCCATCAAGTACCACCGCGTGCATCCCAAAAACGGTTGCCATCATCTTATTGGCCGGCAAACTTACCTTGGCCTACTTCGGAGCAGCTTCACCCGTAGAAACCTATTGTTTAGACTGCTGCTTGGTCTCCGGAGTACATTAATGGATCCATGTTTCATCCACAGTTGCGGTTAAACAACTCCAAACAAATCTTTGAAGTTGTCACACGTTTACGTTTATGGTTAATTGAGAGCAAACGCGGCACCCATTTGCAGACAACTTTCTTAAATCCAGCTGATCATTTAAAATCTAAACCACACTACCATATGATGAATTTATATTCCTCGGATTTATAGGTTGAGTTTTGAGAGATCTTTTGTGGTAAGAATTACTCGATGCTGGAACTATTTACCTTATGAATTGCGTATTTTTTCCCACTCTAATAATGTCTTTCGTGTTAAACTTTTAAATTACTTTACTTATCTCACTTGAACACCGAAATTTTTTTTCGGTATTATTATTTCTTTTTTATTATTATTATTTTATTTTTTTATGATATATAGTGACTATATTAATGATTGGTGAAAGTATTAGGTATGGTTTACTTGCTGGTTATGCGACATTTTTTATTTTTTCTTGGGTATTACTTTTTTAACTCAGTCCTCAATATTATATTAGATATGTCACTTAATATTTACTGCAAATCTAACTAATTCATATTGATGGTTATTTTCTACACACTTTTTTTTTTTTTTGGTAAAATAACAATTATCCATCGTCAACTATCTTGTTAAATAACATCTGAATATCTTTGTCAGAGTATTGTTTCCATAATTACCACTGATAGGGACCTCTATAACGTACTATACTTGCATTTGTACTTTACTGAAATTATTTTTAAAGCATTATGGCTGGGGAGCCAATTATGTTATTAACTCTTATTTTTATGTTTATGATTTTTTTTATATTATTGTACATGTATATGTTACATTTTTACATATATATGTTTATATATTTATTTGTTATTATAATTGTTAACTAATTGTTAATTACTCAGGATTTTTATTACTATGTAATACATATTTATATTTTGGCCATAAAACGGCTTTGTATTATATTATTGAATAAATAAAATAAAATAAATTAAAATATGAAATGCCTATGGCATCAACAATCTCACGCATTTTTACTCTTCGGTCGGCTAACACCATATCGTGGATTTTTTCGACATTTTCGGGTGTACTCACCTCAACTGGCCCTTCAGAACGTTCAGCGTCATTTGTACTTATGCGACCACAACGAAAGTCAGTAAACCACTTTTTTACCATTGAAATCGATGGTGCAGAGTCCCCATAGTATTTATCGAGCTTTTCCTTGGTTTGATTGGAGGTTTTTTTTTCGCAAAAAATAATGTGTAATGAGCACTCGAAATTCACTTTTTTCCATTATTAGAAAAATACACGAGGTTGTATGTTTTGAATATCTGTTAAACGCAAAGTAAATGACGACACTTATTCAAAATTTGACAGTAGTCTATTAACAGGTGGTACTTGATGGGGATAGTGTTGCATTTCATATAACTACGAGGGAAGTTCGAAAAGTCACGGACTTATTGATTCGCCCTCGTATATTAAAATCAAACAAATTTTTTTATAATGATTTATTTAAAAAATTATATTCATAACTTTTTCTGTGCAATAAAATAGAATATTAAAACCAAATATTATTTTTAATTAAATTTAATTGAATCCAAATAATGAAATTTTAGCCATAATTTTTTCTGTGCAATGATGGAAAACATAAATAATAGAAATTTTTATATAATTATATATTAAAATTAAAGATTATAATAATTTTTCTCAAAAATTTAATTCGTAAATAAATAATAAAAATAGTTATATTTTATTTTTTAGTTTTGATTTCTAAACTTTTGCAAAATAAAATAAGAAATAATTTCTAAATCAATTTTAATTAAAAAAATAAATGATTAAATATATTTTGATAAGCTTGAATTGTTTAATTGACTGTAATTTTTTAAGTAATTAATACTTTATATAATTAATTATTAAAACAACAAATTTTAATCGATTTTGAACAATTAAATAATTAGGTCTTTCGAAAATTTGGGTCAAGCTAAAACCTTTTTTTCTGTATCGAAACTGCGTCACAAACTACCAATAAACAAATAAAATTAGCTTTTCCAGTATTAGTCTGAACTACAGTTTTTAGTCAGAAAGTGTTCCTGTACTTAATTCTTTTTTATATTTTGCTGTTTCTCTGACAAATATTGATTAAAAGCTTTAAATCTGACTCGTACTTGAATAGAGCTAGATAGATAGATAGATAGAGAAGGTAGATGTGATACCAGATAGTACCACATCTTCACCCAGAGACCGATCCCGGTCCATTGTGAGTCCCTTCAACAGAATAGTTGTGAAATAAGAGTATAGAATATATAAAATTGAAAATACAGAGTACAGAAAAAGTAAAGTGAAAGATAAAAAGGGAATAGAAATGTAGCGAATCACAGAGGGGGACCAGCAATGCCACCAATCCCCCTAGGGTTAAACCCTTGATTCTCCCTCAAGCAGCCAATTCCCATGACGAAGCCTATGACGTCAACAAGATCTACGTCCCGAACGTCACCTAGCCCGTCGAGGAACTGTCTACCCAGCCACTTCATCCTACGATGCTGTAATCGCGGACAATGGCACACAATGTGCTCAATAGACTCGGTCTCATCGATGTCCTCACACAGTCTGCAAAAATCAGAACTGTTAGCGTCCATTCTAGACCTCATCTTCCCTATCAGACAGTGACCCGTTATGGCCCCTATCATGACCCTCAAGCTCTTCCTATTCATGCCCAGGAGAGTGGTAGTGTCTGCCTTGTCCAATACCGGCCATATCGCCCTCGACACCTTGCAGTCCTCCCTACTTTCCCAAGCCGAATTGGTTCTGACCAAGATCCAATCATTGATCTTCCCATAGAAGAAACTCAGTGGTGGTTTCACATATGTCTCTCTTTCCGAGACGTTCCCTGCCGCACCCTGCCTTGCCAGTTCATCAGCCAATTCGTTGCCTGAAATATTGCAATGGCCAGGCACCCAGCAGAGTCTCACCATGTAGTCCTCCATCAACTCTCTCAGTGTCTTCCTACAGGCAGCCACCAGCCTGGATCGCACCAAATGTGTCCCCAAGGCCTTTAGAGCCGCCTGACTGTCCACATAGAGAGTGACCTCGGTACCTCTCGCAATGTTTTGCCTGATCATCTCCGCGGCCCTCAGGATGCCGAGAATCTCAGCCTGAAAAACACTGCACTCATCAGGGAGTCTAAAAGAGCCCTTCAAATTCGTGCCCATAATATAGACCCCCGCCCCGGTACCCTCGACCATCTTTGATCCGTCCGTGAACACTGCGCAACCCTCATATAGTCTCTCAGTGCCGGACCAGACCTCCCTATCAGGTATCACCACGACAGGACCTACTCCAAAGTCCGATTCAGTGGCCATGTAATCTGATGCCCCCGCAGAGCTCAGATTAACCTCACCGTAACTGATCTCGTAAATGACCTTGGAGTGACCTGCTCTTGATGAGCCTAATAGTCCCAATTCCCTAAGTCTCAGTAGACTCTTTGCTGCCATACCCCTCACAAACTCTTCAATAGGTAAGAGATGAAGTATGACATCCAGAGCCGCTTGTGGTGTGCTTCTCATTGCACCTGTAATGCCAATCGAAGCACACCTTTGCGCCTTCGACAAAAGGCTCCTATTGCTCTTGCGTTCCAGTGCCTGCCACCAGACAGAACAACCATATGAAAGGATTGGTCTCACCACCGAAGTGTAAATCCAATATACAACTTTCGGTTTGAGTCCCCAACTCTTACCTATGGAGTTTCTACAGGTGTAGTAGGCATTGAGGCCACGCTTGAGTCTTTCCTGAACATTCCTCTTCCAGGTCAGTTTGCTATCAAGGAACACCCCCAGATATTTCGCTGAGTCTGAAAGCTTCAGTTCAGTCCCACATAGTACCGGTAGTCTGAATTTCCCTACCTTGTACTTCCTAGTAAACAGAACCAACTCTGTCTTTTCCGGGTTCACTCCCAACCCCTTATCAGCAGCCCACGAGGACAGCTCACCCAGCGCTAACTGCATGATCTCACTGATTGTGGGAAGAAATTTTCCCTTTACCAGTATGACCACATCATCAGCATAAGCCACGATCTTCCGCCCTCTACTGTCGAATTGACGCAAAATAACATCGACAGCCATTAGCCACAGCAGGGGTGAGAGCACTCCCCCTTGCGGAGTTCCCCTAGTCACTAGTTTTCTTAAGCATACTCCACCCAGGCTTGAATTGATAATCCTGCTGCTCAGCATGAGGATTATCCATTCGATCAAGAAGTCATGTACCTTAAGATTCACCAGCGCCTGCTTGATAGCGTCAATCTCAATATTATTGAACGCTCCCTCAATATCCAAGAACGCGGCCATGGTGTACTCCTTATACCGAAGCCCTTGTTCTATATAACCCACCACATCACTTAGCGCACTCTCCACAGATTTACCTTTCAGGTAAGCATGTTGAGCACTACTCATGATGCTGGAGCTACCAGATGATCTTAAATATAGATCTATCAGTCTCTCTAAAGTCTTCAAGAGGAAAGACGATAGGCTGATAGGTCTATAATCCTTGGGTTTCGAGTGAATAGAGCTAATATTCATAAAATTAATTATCTAAAAAAATACAATCAATTTATTGAATTAATTTTGTTTTTAATTGATTTGTAAAATAAATCAAAAATTGACATATTTTAAAAATTGTAAAAAATCATCATATCGTAATTTTGTAATTCTTGAGACAAAAAATCAAATCTGGCAGCAGTGCCTGCAATAAGTTTCTTTAATAAAATTGAGAGAGCTTGAGCATGTGAGCATCACACAGACAATGCAGTTAAAATTTTTATTTTTGCCAGCGGTATGGCAGTTTGTGTTCTAAAATCTGAACGTCAAATTGTTGTTTATGGTTACAATCAAAATACATGGAATTTTTTTGTTGTAGTTGTCGTAGGGTTGCCGTTACCTTACTACTCGTACTATGACAGACAGACAGTTTTTCCAAATGAATTTGTTTAATTTTTGCCATTTTAAATTAAAAAGAAAAAAAAGTTAAAAAATAGTTTTAATTTTTTGTTTTTAAATGCTTTTGTTCATAAAAATAAAATTTTGATTGATGAAAACACATGCATCTGCAGTATCTCTCTGCAGACACTTTTTGAATAAACAAAATTTTTTTTATTTCAAAAAAAAAAAGGTTATTCTGCGAAGCCGGTATAGAGCCGACATATATAGAGAAGAAAGTCTTTAAGCCCGGCCGAAGGCTGGCTAAACACAAAAACCCTTATTATTGGTAGTCCTGATTTGCTCCCAATATTTTGCAATTCTAACTCTACGTCTACACGAAGAGATTTTTATTTCTTAACATACGAAATAACGTCAGCAGAATAAGGAGAAATTTATATGTTAAATTGTCTTTTTCTTATCAAAAATTTAAATTTATTTGAAATTTTTATTCTTTATTTGTCTTTTCAAAACAAAATTAATTATTTTGCACTTTTCTTTTTGTTTAAAATGGTAAAATTTTAAAAGAAAACAACAAATTTGACAGCTTATGTTAAACATTATTGCTCAGTTTTCGTTTAAACATTTATTGAGAAATATAATTCTTATTAGTCCACTCGTGACATTTTAAAAAGAGATATAGAATTTGACAATTGCCAACATAAAAATGTCTACGTGTAGACTAGGGGTAATAAAATAAAATTTACAAGAAGCCGTTAAAGAAATTTACATCTCAAAATAAGCATCTATTCACGTTCGTTAAGTTACAAGAATCCCGACGTTTTATTGCTTGCAGAGTTACCAAGAATTCAATTGGCAACATAGGGTTTGTTAGAGTTTTAACTGGCAACACCACCCAATAAACGAACAACAGTTACTTTTGTTTGCTTTCTTATTTATGTACCCAGTAATCGTTTATCCTAAATGTATCACTATAAGTGAATTTAGTTTTGTGTTATATTTTCATCTATTTTGTCGTTTGGTTTATTTTCTTTTTTTGTATTTATTAAATATAACGATAAACGGAATTAAATTAAATATAGTTCTATCTAAATTAATAAAAGCAATAATTTTTTTTAATTGGAATAAATTTTAACGCATACAAAATCCAAAATCTGAAAATATTAAAATATATATATGTATTTATGCATATATAAAATGACCTCCGAGAAAAAGTAAACTATATTCAACATTGATGGTGCAAAGTTTTTTCAATTACACATAAAAAAAAATTGTGTTGGTGTTTCTCCCAAAATGAAAATCAAAAACAACAGCAACTACGTAATAATAGAATAAAATAAAACCAGCTTTTGTTATCTTGTCTAGTGATAAAAATGGAATACAATAATCAAAACATAAAAAGAAAATAATTGTTTTTAATATTTGGCGTTTTATCGTCACATCGGCATCGCCATATATACGTTGTACATTTATTGGAATTGAGTAATAAAATTTGATCATTTTAGTTTAAAATTATACTATTTTTATCAGAGAAAAAGAAAAATAACTTGTGTAATTAATATTTGTTTGAGTGAAGTATAATAAAGCATTTTCAAATGTTTGATGGTGCAGTTGTTTATTGGGTGCCTTAACACTTGGTACAATAGTAAAGTGAATTCTTGTTGGCGGTGTTTTCCGTCGGCGGTCCTGCATAGTGCAGTGTAGTTCATAGTAAACTTTTATTATACTTCGTCTTTGCATCGACAACTACAAAGAATTACCTATACAAATATAGAGGAATAATAAGAAAAATATTTTGGGACAGCAATGATGAAGTCGTCAGGGTAAGTGGTTTTCTTTTTTTATTTAAAATTAAAATGTAGTACTAGTAATTATAAAAATGTCTAATCAAATACTTAAAGCAGATAGTTTTTGTTTATTTTAGCATATATTTCCCCTATAAAAACATAAAATCTTATTTTGTTTGTTAGGGCCATTGTAGTTGTTATTTTGTTTTCATGTTGATGGGATGTAAGTTGAAATTCATAGTGATAAAAATAAAAAAATAAATAATTTTCTTTTTATTAATTATTCTTTTTTATAGCTCTTTTATTAACTACAATATTTTAAAAAGTCTTGCCAACTTTGATATAAAAATACTATATTTAGGAAAGCGCTGAAATAATTTCCTTAACTATATAAATTTCTGTGGACTTTTGACAAACAACATTTAGGTATTTTTAAATTCTTCATCAGTAAACTTAAAAATATGATAAAAAAAACATGCTATAGGAAAGTTAAATTATTGTGAGCTATATTTCCATTGCTAACAATCGTATAAAAACAGATTAATGCATAGAGGTTCCAAATCGCTTTTTTTTTTGGAGATAATTCTGTAACTTGTGATCCGATAAATATCTGAATAAAATTTGACACGACCAGAGCTAAGGCGTTTTCGAGATGATTTGGGGGTGTGTAGTACTCTAGCGGGTCTATTAGGTGGATTTCCAAAGTTGATAAACTCAAGTAAAGAAAAAAAAAAAAAAAAAAAAATTAATAGTAATAATAAAGGGTGTGAAGATAAATACGTCAGTTAAATACGTCCTACACAAATGTTAAATACGCTCCACACGCTGTTAATTGATTTGTTAAAATGAACAAAATTATTTTTTAATAAAAAAACTATATCAAAATTAAATTTTAATTAAAAAAATTAAAATATTTTTATAAAACACATTAAAATTGTAAGCGGAAGTGTGGAAGTAGCCTAGGACTAGTAGATTATAGAAATGTATATTCTATGTCCATTTTCCATCTGGGATCAGAGATATCTAATTTTGAAAAATGTGTTTTTTCACTATGATCATATGGATAAATGTGGAATTTTCAGGTGGCTCCAATGGGCATAAGGAGCAGACATGAATCGGGTAAGCCGAAAAATGGAAGTAGCCTAGGACTAGTAGATTCCAGAAATTTATGTTCTATGTCCAGATTCCATCTGAGATCAGAGATATCTAATTTTGATTTTTTTTTCTATTTTGAAAAATTCGAAATTATGTACAAGACTTTAATGGCTAAGAATTGAAGTGGATAAGAGGCAATAAAATTTTATACAATATTTTTAAAAATAACTTTTGAACCATATATTTCTTTTTTTTTTTTTTACCAAAAAAGTTTATATTTTACTTCATTATTCCTTCTAAGTTTTTGAAATACAAAAAAAAAAAAAATAAGAAATATATGTATCCATGGTTCGTAAATTTCAGGGAATATTGAATCTTTTTTAATAATTTAAGATGTGTGTTTATTTAATTGTTATCCTCTAAAGCATTTCAAACAAATAACGCATTTCAATGTAATTAAAATGCATGACCTGAAAACCACGAAATGTTGAGCTATGTAGGTTTTGATACTTAGAATATCAATTTTACTTAAATAGAACTATGTAATTATATTCTTTAATATCAAAAACTTACTGATGAAAAAATTTGGTACTAATCTGATAAAGGGAACAGTATCGAAAATCGTTGTTTTTTTTTACAAAAATAAATACTTTATTTTCCTTTTTTTTTAATTTGATTTCAGTAATAATAGCTTTGCTCCCTTATTTCTCATTACTTCTAAAAAGTAAGAAATTGTAAGAAAAGCAACAAAATTCGAAATACCCTGTAAATTTTGAGATTTATATATATATATATATATATATATATATATATATATATATATATATATATATATATATTATAGTTTTTGCACTAAAGATCTCGTAGCTGCTTAAATTGTAAGTCAATTTTTAATTTAATTGAATGAAGAAAGCAAAAGAAAACTACAAATAAGAGATAATTTATTATCTTTTTATTGAATTGGCTTTTCTATTTCAAAACAACACTAAAGATATCAAGTTTTAAATGCTATTTCATTTACAATAAAATGGGATGTCAATCTTTTAAATCGTCAAAGAATTATTTAAAAATTTCAAAACCTTATCAAATTATTTTTAATATATTTTTATGCAAAAAGCACAAAGTGCTTTATTTGAAACATACTTGGGGCAAAAATAAAAAAGGAAAAAGAATTAAGTATATCATTCCATATAAAATGGAATAAGTTTTAAATTTTTTTTCCAATTTAAAAGAAAATAGATCGTTATGCTTACAAAAAAAAAGCCTTTAAAAGACATTACATCGTTGCATAGCTTTTGAAGAAAAATTTATAATAAATTGCATTATAACTTTAAAAATTTCATTTTTTTAAAAGTTGTTTAAAAATTTTCTTTTAATATTTGACCAAAATATATACAAATATATATGAATAACAAGCTTGATTCTTCTACTTTCCCAAAAATCTTAAAAAGAAGAAATTAACAAAACAATAAAAGAATATATCCAGAAACTTAAAGAAAACACTGTTTTTTGAGCATAATTCAAAATTTTTATCGATTTTTGCATACAAAATTATGCATATTTTCAATTAACCATTTTTTAAGATTTTACTTGAAAAATTACAATTTTTAGACCTTTATAGTTAATAATTTATATGTAAATAATTTAGCTTCCAAATAAAATTGTCTCAAAATACGTGTGGAGGACACAGTGGGGTACCTTATCTATCATCTCCAAAAAGTTTTGTCCGCCCACGTTGCCTTGTTTCCCTGGAATCTGGATTCATCCCACTCAGAATCCCAAATTTTAAATTTATGAAAAATTTGTATAACTCCTTCCAACTTACACTGTTAAAGGATTTGAAAAGTGGAGGACATAGTGGGATACCTTATCTATCATCTCCAAAAAGTTTTGTCCGCCCACGTTGCCTTGTTTCCCTGGAATCTGGATTCATCCCACTCAGAATCCCAAATTTTGAATGATCGTCAAATTCATGTTTTAAAGGCAATTCTGATAAAGTTGCCTGAATTTAAGATATGTGAGTATATTTCATAATGGTAAAGGTTTTCTGGGCCTATTTGGTCCAAAAATGTGTTCCTAATTCCATTTTTATTGAATATATTAGTTTTTCCATGCTTAACAAAGCTATGTTAACGAGTTAACAGACCTCTGTTAACTAACATGGTTTGCGTCTGGGGTTATAAATTTTAAAATTTATCTTCACACACATGTGAAAAAGTACAATTTTGAAATTATATATCTCTGATCCCAGATGGAATCTGGACATAGAACATACATTTCTGGAATCTACTAGTACTAGGCTACTTCCACTCTTCAGCTTACCCGACTCATGTCTGCTCCTTATATACACTGGAGCCACTTGAAAATTCCACATTTTTCCATATGATCATTGTGAAAAAGTACAATTTTCAAAATTATATATCTCTGATTCCAGATGCAATCTGGACATAGAACATACATTTCTGGAATCTACTAATCCTAATCTACTTCCACTCTTCCGCTTACCCGATTCATGTCTGCTCCTTATTTCCACTGGAGCCACTTGAAAATTCCACATTTTTCCGTATGACCATAGTGAAAAAACACATTTTTCAAAATTATATATCTTTGATCACAGATGGAATCTGGACGTAGATTATACATTTCTGGAATCTACTAGTCCTAGACTACTTCCACTCTTCCGCTTACCCGACTCATATCTGCTACTTATGTCCACTGGAGCCACTTGAAAATTCCATATTTGTCCATATGACATAGTGAAAAACACATTTTTCAAAATTATATATCTCTGATCACAGATGGAATCTGGACATAGAACATACATTTCTGGAATCTACTAGTCCTAGGCTACTTCCATTCTTCCGCTTACCCGATTCATGTCTGCTCCTTATATACACTGGAGCCACTTGAAAATTCCATACTTGTCCATATGACCATAGTGAAAAACACATTTTTCAAAATTATATATCTCTGATCACAGATGGAATCTGGACATAGAACATACATTTCTGGAATCTACTAGTCCTAGGCTACTTCCATTCTTCCGCTTACCCGATTCATGTCTGCTCTTTATGTCCACTGGAGTCACTTGAAAATTCCACATTTTTCCATATGACCATAGTGAAAAAACACATTTTTCAAAATTATATATCTCTGATCATAGATGGAATCTGGACATAGAACATACATTTCTGGAATCTACTAGCCCTAGGCTACTTCCACTCTTCCGTTTACCCGATTCATGTCTGCTCCTTATGTCCACTGGAGCCACTTGAAATTCCATATTTTTCCATATGACCATAGTGAAAAAACACATTTTTCAAAATTATATATCTCTGATCACAGATGGAATCTGGACATAGAACATACATTTCTGGAATCTACTAGTCCTAGGCTACTTCCACTCTTCCGCTTACCCGATTCATGTCTGCTCCTTATGGCCACTAGGACCACTTAAAGTTTTCGATTTTTGTTCAAAGAAATTTTATGTATGGTGTGATATATATGAATTTTTTTTTACAATTTTAATGTGTTTTATAAAAATATTTTAATTTTTTTAATTAAAATTTAATTTTGATATAGTATTTTTATTAAAAAAATAATATTGTTCATTTTAACAAATCAATTCACAGCGTGTGGAGCGTATTTATATTTAACATTTGTGTGGGACGTATTTAACTGACGTATTTATCTTCACACCCTATATATATATATATATATATATATATATATATATATATATATATATATATATATATATATATATATATATATGTATATATATCAAAATAAAATTTGAATAAAAAATCAAAATAAATTTATAATACACATTAAGTATACAATTATAAAAATAATCTAATATATCACTCTAATTGACGATAAATATTTAAATTTTTTAGGACATTGGTCCTTTACTCAAAAATCCTAGGAAATGGACGGATAAAACTTATTGGAAATCATTTCTAGATACATCTAGATGAATATCCAATAGTCAGAATCCTTATTGGAAATCATTTCTAGATGCATCTAGTTAAATATCCAACAGTCACAATCCTTAACAGTTTTTTTTTAGAAAATTTTAAGATTTTTCGAAAAAGTAATTTTTGTTATATGAAAAGGACTTAGGTCCTCTTCTCAAAAATCCTGAAATCATGTCTAGATACATCTAGATGAATATCCAATAGCCAGAATCCTTAACAGTTTGCTTTTTTTTAGAAACTTTGAAGATTTTTCGAAAAAGTAATTTTTATTTAATGAAAAAGGATATTAGTCTTTTTCTCAAAAATCCTAGGAGATTGGCGTATAAAACTTATTGAAAATCATGTATAGATGCATTTAGATGAAAATCCTGTAGTCAGAATCCTTAACAGTTTGTTTCATTAGAAAATTTTATGATTTTTCGAAAAAAGTAATTTTTGTTATATGAAAAAGGACTTTGGTTCTTTTCTCAAAAATTCTAGGAGATGGGCGGATAAAACTTTTTAGAAATTTTTTTCTAGATACATCGGGATGAATATCCAATAGTCAGAATCATTAACTATAGGATATGGCTCCAATGACCATTAGCAGAAGACATGAATCGGGTAAGTGGAAGAGTGCGAGTAGCCTAGGAATAGTAGATTCCAGAAACGTATGCTCTATGTCCAGATTCCATCTGGGATCAGAGATATGTAATTTTGAAAAATATAATATTTTTTATTATGAAAATATGGCAAAATGTAGAGTATTCAAGTGGCTCCAATGGACATAAGGAGCAGACATGAATCGGGTAAGTGGAAGAGTGGGACTAGTAGATTGCAGAAATGTATGTTCTATGTCCACGTTCCATCTGGGATCAGAGATATATAATTTTGAAAAATTTATTTTTTCACTATGGTAGCGTGACATGAATAACCTAGTGTTCAATCTTAACCAAATTATGATGCAATACTTTTTCGTAAATAGGTAATATTAGTTGAATATGTTTTCAGAATAAGTTAATTTGTCGTAAAAAATCTGTTTAAAGCTAAAACAGTGTCAAATTGTAAATTGGTCATTGGTGCACAATTGTACTTGTCATCTTCAAATTGTACCAAAAGAACTACAATTGTACCAATTTTCGTCCCTGATACATTCATAAACATATTTTCGTTTTGAAAAACATTTTTTGCTTTTCCCTTTTCCAAGAAGACTTTACCAAATCTTACAAATGATAGTGATGTTAATAGTTTCTTCGTTGTTGTTTTTGTTTCTTTTCGCTTTATTTTATTTTCTGTTATTTATTTTCGTTTTAACGCTTTTTGTGCGTATATTTTGATTTTCATTACAATTTTTGTTTTGTTTATCTTTTCCTTTTACCTTTGAAGTGAGGAAACTGATAGTATATGTCTTGACTGTCAGTCATTTGTTTATCTGTCACCTTAAAAGCTTCTTAAGTGCCTTTTTGCATTAACTATTAAAGCTTTTTGTTGATTTGTGTACATATTTACATACATACATACACACATACATACCTATATACGTACATACCTATATAAATACATACCTATATACATACATACATACATACAGACATACATACAGACATACATACATATATACATACGTACATACATACGTACATATGTATGCATGTATATGATGGCTGGCCTTAAGTTTGTATGTTAGCTTGTTTTTACGATCGCTAAACAAATTTTAAGTAAAATAAACTAAAAATAATTAAATCAAAATTAATAATAAATATAAAAAAACGAAATCGACTAAAATTAATAAAAATCAAAATAAGAAATTCTTAGAATAAATTTTATTTTCAATTTTATTGTTTGCATACAAAAACAAATCTTTCGTTTGCGACAAGATCGGCATATTTTAAATTATATTAAAATGGCTTTAATTATTTTAAATAATTTTATTATTATCTATTTTTGTAAATGTGTGTGAAGATAAATTTGAATTTAACTACCAAAGACAAAATCCACTTTCATTAACAGAGCTTATTTAGCAGTTAACAGTTTAAAATTTATAACCCCCGACGCAAACCATGTTAGTTAACAGAGGTCTGTTAAGCATGGAAAAACTGATATATTCAATAAAAATGGAATTAGGAACACATTTTTGGACCAAATGGGCCCAGAAAACCTTTACCATTAGGAAATATACTCACATATCTTAAATTCAGGCAACTTTATCAGAATTGGCTTTAAAACATCAAATTTGGGATTCTGAGTGGGATGAATCCAGATTCCAGGGAAACAAGGCAACGTGGGCGGACAAAACCTTTTAGAGATTATAGATAAGGCATCCCACTATGTCCTCCACTTTTCAGATCCTTTAACAGTGTGAGTTGGAAGGAGTTATAAAATTTTTTCAAAAATTTAAAATTTGGGATTCTGAGTGACCAAATGGAGAGGTGGCATAAAATACTAGCATATGGAAAATGTGGACAAGGGTCAAAATTTATTATGAGCTTGTATATTTATCATATTTATGACCTTTACGAGCCATTTCTATGCTTGGATGATACCCTTATTATAAATTTTTCATGTGTGAAAATAAATCCGTAAGTTAAATACCTTCCACAACTCTGTTGAATATGGTCTACACGCTTTTAAATACGCTCCACACTCTGTTAAAAACGTTTCACATATCGTGCATTTAAAAAAAAAATATTTTTAAAGAAAAAAAAAAAACGTATTTTATAAAATTTATTTTTAATTGTTTAAAAAAAAAAACATCACAATTAAACATTTTTGAAAAAAACTAAATAAATTCTTTATTTACATTTACAGAATTAGAATATGATTAACAAAAATATCCGTCTTCAGGTTACATTGTGTGCCAGTTTGGACTGACCTGAATGGCGTTGTTATATAACACGTGAAAGATCTAAAGGAGTAGAACTCAAAACTGCACAGGTTATATGTTTCTCAGGAGACATTATACATCTAATGAAAGCTCTAAAGGAGCAAATCTCAAAACTATTTGTTTCTATGAATACGTGATACGAAAGTTCGTTCATAATATCATATACATACAGTTGCGAGTTGTGAATTAATGCGAGCAGAAAAATGCAACTTAAAAAATCAACGGATTTTTTTTTATTTATTTAAAAATGCTGTAAACTATAATTTGATGGCATTACCATCAATTACTCCCAATACACATAAATTTAAAGTCATTTTAACTACAAAGAATATTAATAATATTAAAAAAATATTCCTTCTCAATTCTTTTTAAGAATTTAGGAATAATTTAGATCAAAATTATGATGATGGTATTGAAATAACATTGATGTGTAGTTCTAATATGGGGATTCTTAACAAGTATCCCGAAAAAATTGATACAAATCATGTAACAGTAGATATTTTATATTATTCGAATTAACACATGTGGCCATTTAAAGCCACCTGCCACTACCAATCGTTAATTTAATGATGTTAATATGGTAACGGAAAACATTTCTCCTATTAATACAACTTGAATTAATTTGACTTTAAATTTAGACTGTCTAGGTAGACAACGGGTATGAAGATAAATACGTCAGTTTAATACGTCCTACACAAATGTTAAATACTCTCCACACGCTGTTATTTGATCTGTTAAAATGAACAAAATTATTTTTTAACAAAAAAAAAAAAAAACTATATCAAAATTAAATTTTAAATAACAAAAACTATATATATAAATGGTGTAAAAAATGTATAGTAATTCATAAAATGAATTCGGCTAGGCCGATTTCTGTAAAATTTTTTGTCAGTTGTTCGTATTTTCGAGGAGAAGGTTTTTACGGAAGAAAATTTTGGAAAATCCCTCCGGAAAATTCGGAAAACTGGAAAAATCGAAAATCGAGTTTTTGTATGAAATTTTGTGTGAAATTATTCCTTAATGGTTTTTCCAAATCAAACAATAGAAAGTTCTTAGTGTAAATAATGGAAAATTGCGGAAAATGCGAAATGCGGAAAATTGGAAAATCTCTCCACAAAAGTCAGAAAATTGGAAAAATCGAAAATTGATTGAAACAAATCGAAAAACATTGTTCATCAAATCGTTCTCCACTGATTCCATTCAAATAAATCACATTGAAATTTTAAATATTTGTGTTGTATTATTACTCTAAAGTTTGTCTGAAGGCTTAAAATTGGGGCGAGGCGAAGTTCGCCGGGTCCGCTAGTATATTTATAAAACACACTAAAATATAAAATTGTAAACAAAAATTTTCAAATATATTACTCTATACATAAAATTTCTTTGAACAAAAATCGAAAAGTTTAAGTGGTAATAATGACCATAAGGACCAGACATGAATCGGGTAAGCGGAAGAGTGGAAGTAGCCTAGTACTAGTAGATTTCAGAAATACATGTTCTATGTCCAGATTCCATCTGGATCAGAGATATATAATTTTGAAAATTGTACTTTTTCACAACGATCATATGGAAAAATTTGGAATATTCAAGTGGCTCCAGTATATATAAGGAGCAGACATGAGTCGGGTAAGTGGAAGAGTGAAGTAGCCTAGGACTAGTAGATTCCAGAAATGTATGTTCTATGTCCAGATTCCATCTGGGATCAGAGATATATAATTTTGAAAATTGTACTTTTTCACAATGATCATATGGAAAAATGTGGAATTTTCAAGTGGCTCCAGTGCACATAAGGAGCAGACATGAATCGGGTAAGCAGAAGAGTGGAAGTAGCCTAGGACTAGTAGATTCCAGAAATGTAAGTTCTATGTCCAGATTCCATCTGGGATTAGAGATATATAATTTTGAAAAATGAGTTTTTTTACCATGATCATATGGAAAAATGTGGAATTTTCAGGTAGCTCCAATGGACATAAGGAGCAGAGGAGGGGAGGGTGAAAGGGAAATTTGCCCCCAAAAAATTCGTTTGTAATAAATAGAAAAAAGAATAATGAATTTATATAATTAGCATTTTTCATCCTAAAATTTGCAATTGTTTAATAAAAAATGCATGAAATGCACATTTTTGTATGTTTTTATTTCACTTTTTTTAAATAACTACATAACATAATTTTGGATTTTTGTGATGTGTTATATTTTCTAATAGTAAATAATTTGTAATTTCATTTATTTTTCCTAGGTTTCCGAAACTCTAAATTTCCAAATTTCTTTAAACTTAAGCTTAAATTTTACTGACCATACGAGTAAAAATGCCTATTTCAATCAAAAATAATTTGCTTAAGTACTAGTTTTATAAGTTAATGAAAAATATTTTTTATTTTATAAATCAATATCTATCCAAAACTTTTTATAAAAAGCGTTTAAGTAATACCACAGAAAAAGTTTTCTGCAAATTTTTGCATACAAAATATTATATTTATTCTAGATATTATTGAATTATACTTAAAGAAAATTTTGCGTATTTTGAGACAATTTTATTTGGAAGCTAAATTATTTACATATAAATTATCAACGATAAAGGTCTAAAAATTGTAATTTTTCAAGTAAAATCTTAAAAAAAGGTTAATTGAAAATATGCATAATTTTGTATGTAAAAATCGATACAAATTTTGAATTATGCTCAAAAAACAGTGTTTTTTTTATTGTAAGTTTCTTGATATATTCTTTTATTGTTTTGTTAATTTCTTCTTTTTAAGATTTTTGGGAAAGTAGAAGAATCAAGCTTGTTATTCATATAAATTTGTATATATTTTGGTCAAATATTGAAAGAAAATTTTTAAACAACATTTAAAAAAATGAAATTTTTCAAGTTATAATGCAATTTATTATAAATTTGTCTTCAAAAGCTATGCAACGATGTAATGTCTTTTAAAGACTTTTTTTTGTAAGCATAACAATCTATTTTCTTTTAAATTGGAAAAAATTTTAGAACTTATTCCATTTTATATGGAGTGATATACTTAAATTTTTTTCCTTTTTTATTTTTGCCCCAAGTATGTTTCAAATGAAGCACTTTGTGCTTTTTGCCTAAAAATATATTAAAAATAATTTGATAAGGTTTTGAAATTTTTAAATAATTCTTTGAGTATTTCAACGATTTAAAAAATTGACATCCCATTTTATTGTAAATGAAATAGCATTTAAAATGAAATATCTTTAGTATTGTTTTGAAATAGAAAACCCAATTCAATAAAAAAATAAAAAATATTTCGAATTTTGTTGCTTTTCTAACAATTTCTTACTTTTTAGAAGTAATGAGAAGTAATGGAGCAAAGCTATTAATACTGAAATCAAATTATAAAAAGAAAGTAAAGTATTTATTTTATTTTTGTAAAAAAATAACGATTTTCGATACTGTTCCCTTTATCAGATTAGTACCAAATTTAGCATCAGTAAGTTTTTGATATTAAAGTATATAATTAATTATATTTAAGTAAAATTGATATTCTAAGTATCAAAACTACATAGCTCAACATTTCGTGGTTTTCAGGTCATGCATTTTAATTTCATTGAAATGCGTTATTTGGTTGAAATGCTTTAGAGGATAACAATTAAATAAACACACATCTTAAATTATTAAAAAAAATTCAATATTCCCTGAAATTTACGAACCATAGATACATATATTTCTTTTTTTTTTTTTTTTGTATTTCAAAAACTAAAAAGAAATAATGAAGTAAAATATCAACTTTTTAGGTAAAAAAAGAAATATATACTTCAAAAGTTATTTATAAAAATATTGTATAAAATTTTATTGCCTCTTATCCACTTCGATTCTTAGCCATTAAAGTCTTCTAGAAGATATATTAGAAGATATATTCCAAGGAGGTGGAGAGAGGTTAGGGTAATTTTCATACCTAAGGCGGGTAAGTCTGGCCACTCGAAACCTAAGGATTTTAGACCGATCAGCCTATCGTCTTTTCTTTTGAAGACATTAGAGAGATTGATCGATCTTTATCTGAGGACGACAATGGACAACCATATCATCAGTGGGGCTCAACACGCTTATCTAAAGGGTAAATCTGTTGAGAGTGCGCTACATGATGTGGTGAGTTACATTGAACGCGGCCTGCAGTATAGGGAGTATACATTGGCAGCGTTCCTTGATATGGAAGGAGCTTTCAATAACATTAGGATTGAGGCTATTAGGGAATCACTAGAATCATTAGGCATTCAAAGCTTCCTAATCGAATGGATTATTTTGATGCTGAATAGCCGAATAATTAATTCGAACTTGGGAGATGCATGCGTAAGGAAGATAGTGACTAGAGGAACTCCGCAAGGAGGAGTTCTCTCGCCCTTACTATGGCTCTTAGCCGTCAATGTCATTCTTCGACAATTTGACGCAAGGGGGCGGAAAATCGTTGCCTATGCTGATGACGTGGTTATACTGACCACGGGTAAATTTCTTTCCACGATCAGCGACGTCATGCAGTATGAACTTAACGAACTGTCCTCATGGGCCACTAGTAAGGGTTTAGGGGTCAACCCGGGGAAAACAGAGCTAGTTCTTTTCACCAGAAGGTACAGGATTGAGCAATTTAGGCTACCGGTACTAGGGGGGACTGAACTAGGATTGAAGAAGGAGGCAAAATATCTTGGTGTGTTCCTTGATAGTAAATTATCTTGGAAGAGGAACACTCAGGAGAGGCTTAGGAGAGGTCTCAACGCCTATTACACATGCAGGAACTCCATAGGTAAGAGTTGGGGACTCAAACCGATGGTAGTAAATTGGATTTACACCTCGGTGGTGAGGCCAATTCTGACGTATGGATGTCTTGTCTGGTGGGAGGCAATGAGAATAGGAAGTCGTAGGAATCTTTTGTCTAAAGCCCAGAGATGTGCTTCGATTGGCATAACGGGTGCCGTAAGAAGCACACCTCAGGCGGCACTTGACGTCATTCTGCATCTCCTACCCATTGAGGAGTTCGTGATGGGAATGGCTGCAGGAGCCTGCTTAGACTTAGTGAACTAGGACTTAAAGGATCAATCAGAATAGGACATTCCAAACTTTTAAACGAGGTCAATCTCGGTGGACATACCCTGGTTCCTTCTGGATCCACGGACTATATGTGCACGGAGGTCGATTTCGGGGAAAATCCTATACTGATTATCCCGATTAGGGACCAATGGTCAGATAGGGAGAAACTATTCAGCGGGGCATCGGTGTTCACTGATGGATCCAAAATGGATACAGGCACTGGTGCAGGTGTGTATCTAGTTGAGGGAAACATCAGAAGGACGTATAGACTCCCGGATAGTTGTAGTGTGCTCCAGGCGGAAATTCTAGGTATTCTTAGGGCCACAGAATTGATTGCAGGGAACATTGAAGTGAATACAGAGGTAACTCTATATGTGGATAGTCAGGCGGCGCTGAAGGCCTTGAAAGGACACTTTGTCAAGTCTAGGCTAGTTAGCGACTGTAAGAGGGCTCTTAGGAGATTGATGAGGGATTATCGTATCAGACTCTGCTGGGTACCGGGTCATTGCGAGATAAAGGGCAATGAGGTGGCTGACGAATTGGCTAGGAACGGCTCAGCTTTGGATAGGACTGCAAGTGAAAGCGGTGTGAGACCACCTCTGGGCTTTTACTTCAGGTTAGTTGGGGAATGGATTCGGGATAGAACCAATCATGCATGGAATTGTAGAACGGACTGCAGATTATCAAGGGTCCTATGGCCCAAACTTGATAAAGCAGATACAAATCTACTTTTAAGCATGAAAAGGGGAAACCTGAAGACTATGATAGGTGTTCTGACAGGTCATTGTCCCATAGGGGGAATGATAGGGAATTGGGATAGGGGCTCCTCCGGTCTTTGCAGAATGTGCGAAGATAATGAGGAGCTGGAGACGGTGGAACATATTATATGTCACTGTCCATGTCTACAACTAAGTAGGCAGAAATGGTTAGGCAGTCGATTCCTTGACGAATTGGACAGTATATCGAGGTTGGATCTCGATAGACTGATAGGATTTGTCATGGGAATAGACTGGCTGAGAGGGGGTCGTTGGCCTAGAGCGAGCGACACGGGGAGGTAGCACTTTTTCTTTTCATATTCTTTCTATTCTTTTCTATACTTCTCTTGGTCTCGGATCTTTCTCCATTATTTTCCTTCTTGCTCTTTTCTATGTCCTGTCTGTAGTTTATTTCTATTTTCTTCACGAAGGGACTCACAATGGACCTCATGGTCTCCGAGTGGATGCGCAAGTACTCGTATGAGTGCTGTGCAACCCTTCTTTACCTACCTACCTACCTACCTACATAATTTCGAATTTTTCAAAAAAGAAAAAAAAATCAAAATTAGATATCTCTGATCTCAGATGGAATCTGTACATAGAACATACATTTCTGGAATCTACTAGTCCTACGCTACTTCCACTCTGCCGCTTACCCGATTCATGTCTGCTCGTTATGTTCACTGGAGCCACTTGAAAATTCCACATTTATCCATGTGATCATAGTGAAAAAACACATTTTTCAAAATTAGATATCTCTGATCCCAGATGGAAAATGAACATAGAACATACATTTCTAGAATCTACTAGTCCTAAGCTACTTCCACTCTGCCGCTTACCTGATTCATGTCTGCTCCTTATGTCCACTGGAGCCACTTGAAAATTCCACATTTATCCATATGATAATAGTGAAAAAAAACATTTTTCAAAATTCTATATCTCTGATCCCAGATGGAATCTGGGCATAGAACTTACATTTCTGGAATCTACTAGTTCTAGGATACTTCCACTCTTCCGCTTACCCGATTCATGTCTGCTCCTTATGTCCACTGGAGCCACTTGAAAATTCCACATTTATCCATATGATCATAGTAAAAAACACATTTTTCAAAATTAGATATATCTGATCCCAGATGGAATATGGACATAGAACATACATTTCTGGAATCTACTAGTCCTAGGCTACTTCCACTCTTCCGCTTACCATTTACAACTGCTTTTACTAAACGTTTAATAATTTTCCTTACGTACAAAAATACTCAACTAAATTATATAACAGGAGTCTACAGGCCATAATTAATAAAATCACAACAGTACTGTTACATCCGTTCTCGCTATAAGCAAAATATATGCGAATCAAGATCACATCACATAGCGTTTTATGCAACTGTATATCGTTCAATCCACAAGACATTTTTAAAAATGTCAATTTTTTTTTAAAGTCATCAGATTTTTTTTCACTATTTTCTTTCTCATTACTATTTTTGCTAATTTACAGAAAATCGCAATTTTTTATGATATAAATTTGTATGAGTATTAAAAAAAGCGGACAAAGTACTGAAGTTAAACTTTTCGATGTAAATGAATTTTAATGATTAACGGCTGTAATGAAGGCTAAGTGAGACCTCTTTAAAGGCAACAGTTCAAAGGCAAATGGTTTATTTAAAAATTCACTCATAATGCAATTGCAGTTTTACTATGCATTTTTGATTATATTTTTTTAATACGTTCGAAACAATGTGGTCTACTATTTTTAATATTTTTTTAAAACACCCGGGATTTCCCGTCAAAATATTCGAGAATTCAAGGATTTTTTTAATTTTAACAGGAAAACGGGAAACTAAAAATATTCTTGTAGTTTTAAAATTTTTAATACCTTATATCACCCTAAACATGGTGCTTACAAAAGTTTTACACATATAATACAACTAGAACGTTATCTGACAGGAACGTTAATGCTGCGTGAATTAGGTTTTTGACTATTGAATTATGTTTTTTTTTCTATCAGATATCTACTCATATATATTTGTTTATACTTAGTTTAACGAATTTACTTGCCAGTTGTTTCACATGAAATTTTAAATCAACCCTATTTTTGTCATCTTCAAATTTTAGATACTTTAGCTTTATTATAGATTTGTGGAAATGAATGATAAATAAGTTGAACTTTGAAAATACTCACTTTCATCCGATATATCACAACCCCATTCAGGTCCGTCCTAAATGGCCCTCCCACAACATTTTTTTGAATTTAATTTCTTTATTTACAATCTATCCATTTAAGGACAATAAGTAAATGAGATATAATAATAAGAAAATTTCATTTAATGTTGAACTCCATTGAGAACAACAATAAGGTTATACACAAAATTTTGATATACATATTAACATAAAATTAAGAACATAGAATTACATATGTGAAAATAAAAAGAAAATAAAAATAAGGTAAAGTTATTAGATTCTGACTGGCAAGTCAAGGATATGAGGTATTTTTAGACGTCTAATTATTTGAGTCTCTTAAAGTTTTTGATTGGTATCTTTGCAATATTTCAATATTCGAGTTGCTGGAGGTTCCCCATAGTTGAATACCATAAGTCCAGACTGGTTTTAGAATTGTTTTATATATTGTTATTTTATTTCTCAAGTTTAGTTGTGACTTTGGTCCTAATAGCCAATGGAGACGTTTTGTTTTAATATTTAGTTGTTGTTTTTTTGCTTTGATATGTGATTTCCAAGTTAATCTTCTGTCAATGTGTATACCTAAATATTTAACGCAGTCACTTTGAGGAATTGCATTGTTGTTAAGAAATACCTCGGGACAGTTGCCACGACGTAGAGTGAACGTAATATTCGTAGACTTTTCGGTATTAACTTTAATGTTCCATTTATTGAGCCACTCTTCTATTATATTAAGTTGCCTTTGCATTAAAATTGATGTATTGTTTCGACACGTATCAGACGTCAAGATTGCAGTATCGTCAGCGTAAGTTGCAACTAAAGTATTTTCAGTAATTGGCATGTCTGATGTAAATATAGTGTAGAGAATTGGTCCTAAAACACTACCCTGAGGAACACCGGCCTCAATATCATATATCTCAGAATACTCGTTGTTCACTTTAACATAATAGCTTCTGTCTGTTAGATATGATTTTAATAGTAAGAAGAATGGAGTCGGAGCAATTTCTTTAATTTAAAATGTAATCCAATATGCCATACTTTATCAAACGCTTGTTGTACATCTAAGAATACTCCTGAACAATATTTTTTAGTTTCCAATGTATTCCTTATATATGCAACGATACGATGGCATTGCTCTGGAGTACCATGTTTATTCCTAAAGCCAAATTGGTATTCTGGAATGATGTTAAGATTTTCTAGAACTGGTAATAATCTTTTCAGAAATATTTTTTCAAATATTTCGGCGAATAAAACCAGTAGGCTTATCGGTCTGTAAGATGTAACACTGTTTTCTGGCTTGTTAGGTTTGTTTACCATTACAATCTCTGCACACTTCCATTGCGCCGGAAAGTAATTTAATCTTAGTATAGCATTATAAATATATGTTAAAAATAGTATTCCCTTTTTAGGTATAGCTTGAACCGTTTTTCCATTTATGCCATCATATCCGGGAGATTTTTTACAGTTAAGCTTTCTTATTTCGTTTCTGACTTCGTGTGGGGTTACATGTTTGATCGGCCATTCCATAGGACAAAGACTATCTAGAAATTTGACTGTTTCATCCAAACAGGAACTTGTATTGGAGTGGGGTTTAAAAGTGTTTTGTAGATGACAGGCAAATGCTTCAGCCTTAGATTTGTCAGTTTTACACCATGAGTTGTTAACATCTTTTATTGATACATTTCTCTTTTTTGGTCGTTTTATATATTTTGTAGCCTTCCAAAGGGAAAACTCATTATTTTTAATATTATTAGTGTTGATATTACTGAGAAAGTTACCAATTTGATTATTCTTCATTTCAAAGAGAGCTATTTTAAGGTCTTTAGTAGCTCTATTATAGATTTGCTTGTCATAAGGATTTCTACTATTCTGCCATATCTTCCTTAGTCTTCTTTTGTTTCTTAAAAGTTCTCTGATTTCAGATGTTATTAAAATTTGATTACAGTTTCTTTGAATATGATATTTGGGTGTTGATAAATAACCTGCTTCATGAATAATATTATTGAAATTTTCCACTGCATTATCAATTTCTTGTGGAGATTTTAAAGATAAGTTAAGGTTTACATTTCTCTCAATGCAAATGGCAAATGACTTCAAGTCAGTTTTTTTATTTAAAATATTTGGTTTTGTTGTATGTGATTGCATAATAGTATTAAAACAAACTAACAAAGGTGTGTGATCAGAGCTTAGTTCATCAACATCTGTAATGTGCAATAACTGACTATTGATTCCATAGTAGATTGCAAAGTCCAAGAGATCTGGTATTTTTCTATGATCAGTAGGCCAATAAGTTGGATTTCCCGTAGACAATACAGAATATTTATTATTTACAATGCATTTGTAAAGTTCGCTTCCTTTGGGGTTTACCAATCTGGATCCCCACCATTGATGTTTAGCATTGAAATCACCAGCTACGAAAAACCTTGGCCCTAAACTTTGAAAGAAGGTTTGAAATTGTTGACATTTAACAGAAAACCGTGGTGGAAAATAAATAGCACTGAATGAAATAGTATTTAGATCGCATTTGATTTTAACAGAGGCTGCTTGAAGATATGTTTCTCTAATTTCGTCTATTATTTCGTATTTAATTTTAGATTTTATTAATATTGCAGCACCAGCATGTGCTCTATCATCTGGATGGTTGGCTGTGATCAAATCATATCCCCTTATCTTAAAAAAGGATCTACTAGTAAAGTGTGTCTCCGACACTAACATAATATCTATATAGTGAAGATTTAAAAACAATTCAATTTCTCGTATATGGTTAGAAAGCCCATTAGCATTCCATATTGCAATATTTATATTTAGTTGCATAGTTTAGTAACTAAAACTGTCATCATGTTTAAAAGCTTGTTGGTTAATTCTAATTGATTTTGAATTAAATTTTCTAATCTTTCAAATGAATTTGTTTGATTATGCTTTACGACTTCAGAATATGAATAGTTGTTTTGATTAATATTTGTATTAATTGCATTATTGCTCAAACAAGGATGTTCGTCTTCATTATAATTATAATTTGTGTAAGTACGCTTATTTACTATATGTTGGTTAAGTTTTTTCTTTAACAATTGCTTATATACAATACAACCCTTATAGCTTGCTGGATGGTTTTGTAAACAATTCATACATTTAGGTGGAGTGTTACTATCTTTAGTGCAATCAGCTGTTAAATGACCAATCCACATTTAACATAGTTAACCGATTTCTGGCAGTAGGTTTTTGTGTGACCAAATTCTTGACAACGGTGACATTGAATGATATCTTTTGTTTTCTTAGGCGGTACAATATTTACAATAGCATTACAAATAGTTTTGATGTCATACACATTTTTATTATTAGAATTTGGTTCTAAATCAACAAAAAACATTGGAAGGGGCTCTTTCGTGATTCTACTTCTTATATTAGTAATATTTCTTACATTATGTCCTAAAGACTCAATTGCATTTTTGATTTCAACGTTTGATGTTGAAGGATGTAAATTTTTCACGACCACTCTATAGGCTCTTTCCTGTTTCAATTGATATGTATGAAACTTAATATTTTTGTCGTTTATGAATGAAACCAGCATTCTATATGATTTAATATCTTTAACTGAGATTCTTATTTGTCCATCTCTTAGAGTTTTATAGTGAAACATATTAGATGGTATTAATTTTGAAAAACTTTTTATCATAGCGCTAATATCTACTACATTAGGTATAATAATTGGTGGAGGTTTTGGAGCATTATCATTAGCCGTTTGTTCATCATCAGATTCGTCATTATCATTTTTATCATTGCATAAACTAGAAAATCTATTTTGACTTACATTTATGCTTGTGTTTGCTGCTTTACTAAATGCACTTACGTTATTATTGTTGTTTTTACTATTTTTGGAACTCATAGCATTGTTGTTGGCATTCTTTTGGGTACTCATATAATTGTTTTGTGATGTTGATGCTAGAGCATTGTTATTGTTATTGAAGTTATTAATATTTTGTCTTTTTTTTAATATTTTTGGGGAATCAAGTTGTTTTCGTTTTCTGCTTTAGGAGAGGTGACAACCTGCCAGCACATATCATCCTCTTCACTATCATTGCTATCACTCATTATGATAGCAATGTAAATTGTTTTTATTTATAAGAATTTTGAATATGCAATTTGTTATTGCTTTTTATTTATTGTTTTTAGATTTTAACAAAACAATAGTTTTTTTTTTCAATTCTATTTTGAATTTGCACTTTAGAGAACTCAAAAAACTTTTTACGTTTGTACAAGATCACGGTCAGAAAAAGACTGACTCCCACAACATGGAATATAAATCATTGGAAAATATTGATATTTTAGTCCACTCTCGTAGCATGTCTTCTGAGAAACAACTGGACATACCCTATATAGTTTTTAGATCTACTCCTCTAGAATTTTCATCCTATGTATCACAACCCTATTCAGGTCTGTCCTAAATGTCTCTTCCACAACTTATAATATAAATGATTAAAAAAACATGGTATTATATTCCACCCCTCGTAACATGTCTGCTGAGAAACAACTGGATGTATTCTATACAGCTTTCAGAACTACTCCTCTAGAGGTCTGTCCAAAAAGCCCCCCTTTGAAGTATGAATTTATAAGAATTAGCGCATAGTTCAGACTCCGTATTATCTTCCCTAGGAAAAAAGTTAATATTGTCTAAACAGTTTTCAATCTGGTGTACCACAACTCCATTCAGGTATGTCCAAATGGCCCTTTGTTTCTTAGACCTATGTGAATTTTGCCCAAATTCAGCACCTCGTAGCATGTCTCCTGAAAAACAACTGTATTATACCCTCTGCAGTTTTAGAGCTTTCACATTATATATCACAACCCCATTCAGGGCCGTCAAAACTTCCGCGCAAAGCGACCTAAATATGGATATTTTTGTTACAACACAATTATATTCTGGAGATATATTTTGTTTATATTTTTTGTTGTTTAAATTTTAAATAGTTATGTTTTATTTTATAAAACATTAAAAAAAGTAAAAAACTCTTTTTTCCGTTAAAAAGTCAAATTAAATGAATTCAACTTACTTTACAGTGTTTGGAATATATTTAATAGATATGTGGGACATATCTAACTAACAAATTTATCTTCAAACCCTTGTCTTTAATTGCTAAACTTTAATTATATTTTTAATTTGATATTCTATTATTTGAAATTAAATTAATAAAAAATAAAAATCATCTTAATTAAAAAAACTAATTCGAGGAAAAAATCACAATTTATGTTTTTTTTTCTTTGTTTACTAAAAAAGTATGTATTATTTTAAAATATATATTTTTTATTATTTTTTGTTAATATTGTTTATTTAAAATAATTAATTATTCATTTTTGTTGTTTTTTTTGGAATTGTTTTTTTTTTATCAGATATAATTTATTGTTATAAATTTTTTCATAAATTCTAAAAATTATTTTTAACTTTGTTAAATTTTTGATTGATGACGTTATTTATTGAGTTTTTTTTATATTGTATGTACATAAATATATTATATTTTAGTAGGCTTCTTCGTATTCGAAAATATTGTATTTTTCATAGCATTATTCATGGAATTTATTGCATTCAAAATTTAATAGTAACTCTTAGGTACTTAAAATTAAAATAAGTATAAATTTAGTATCTCATTCATTGGTTGCTTTTGATTATACTCTATTTAATATTGCATGCTCATATGTATACATATTTACGTTTTGGATAATTTCTTAAAGAAGTTCAACACGTTTCGGCAGCTGATTTCAATTTTTAACAATTTTGATTTGTTTACTTGTTTGCTTTTTTATTTATTTACGTTTGCTATTTTTGCTCAACTAATTAGAACTGCGGCATTAAATGTAAATATGTATGTAGTAGATATTTGTATGTACGTATAATTGTGTATTTAGTAAATGTAGTACATGTGTATACTACATACCTACATAATAACTATATACATACATATGCACATTAAGTATAATATAGCAGCTACCTACCTTCCTATGTACACTTTTGTATAAATGTTTATGTATCTAAAAAATAGATGCTTTTAACCAAATATATTGTTATTTGTTAACGAAACCTCGGCGTATTTCATTTCAAGAACACAGTCGCATTTTAATTTTTAATGTTTTTTTTTTTATTTTTGTATGAAATAATTTAAAAAGTGTGTTGCTTTTTAAAGAAGTTCTTAAAACCTTTTACTAACATCCCTATATTATATATATATTATATATGTTATAAGGTTGTAGTTAAAATTTGGTTAATTGATTATAAATGCCTGAAAAATACTTTCTTTGCTTTTTGTATCAAATAATTTAAAGTGTCTTACTTAATTTTTAAAGAAGTTCCTGAAACCTTTTACTAACATCCCTATATGAATTATAAGGTTGTAGTTAACATTTTGTTAGATTTACCTGTAGTTATATTGTTTTGAGCTTAACTATGGTTAATTTAATGATTATAAATGTTTGAAATGTACTTTCTTTCCAGAAAGTAGAACAAGATTACAATTTTACCTGTAATTTTCACGCCCTTTAATTGCTTTATTTCCATTTAAACATCGTCAAGGATACAGAGGAAATTTTAAATCTTGATATGCTTAAAGAACGGAAAAAAAGGAAATAAATTCACCTACAGTGTTTTTGTAAATAGAAAATACGAAATATAATTAAACCTATATAAATTCCTGCAATGCTTTTGTTCTGAAATAGTGGTGTTTTTCTATTCACAATCTTAGCTTATTCTACGGTAGCACATTTTTTTTTTTTCAAATCGTAGTTTATTGTTGTACTTCATAGCAGGCTAGGAGGATATAGCAATAGAAAAAAAGATAGTCAATTTGGAAATTCCAAAATTTTATTAAATTGATGAATGACAAAAATGTTTTTTATTGTAAGGTGTGTTTTCAGTAAAAATTTGAATTTATTTAAAAAGAATAAAATTTATACAAAATATTTCACCTGTAGTTTTTCCTTTTTTAATGGGCTTACTGTGCGTGGTACAAGAAGAAAATCATTCAAATAAAATATTTAAAACTATATGGCAAATAATGGCAAAAAATTTTTAAGTACAAATTTTCTACTTTTACGTTATGTATTATGAAATATTCTCGTCATCACTTTCAAATATTTATATTCCATTATTTATCTAGGTTAGGTTGAAAACGGTGGCGTCTCCAATCAGAGACTAGTCGGTCTAAAGAAAAATAGTGTAAAGAGACAAAGAAAAAGAAGTACATTAGATAATCTAAAAAACGTGGACCCACAACCTAACAATTAAGAAGGATTGCTCCTAAACTACTAAGCTAGTTCGTACAGTGTATGACTTCCAAACCACCTCATCCTTCCGCGCTGACAGAGTATATGCTCCACTGTGTCTAGCTCCTCTACATTATCGCACATCCTGCAAAAATCTGCCGTGCTCATGTACCACTTACAAGTCATATCCCCATTAAGAAGTGCCCATAGATCATAACCACAATGATCCTTCGACTTCCCCGACACATGCTCAGAAGATTCCGTTCCTAACTACATCCGTGACATTATTCACGACTTCCTCAATACTCTTAGCTGAATTTCTCCAGCAATGGGTATTCCTCAGATCCCTAAACACTAACTCACCAAAAGACTTCAAATTCGTCCTTCTGGAGTTCCTATACGGCTTTCCCTTTGATTTTGTAAACTCAAGACAGAAGGATATCATGCTACGGTCTGAAAAGGAATAATCCATAACTACTCTCCAGTCTTTAACAAAATTGCCCCACTTGTTCGCTAGCGTTATGTCTATAACTGTTTCAATATCTTTTATTCTGAATGTAGGAGTGCTAACCCTATAACACATATGAAGATTGTAATTTGTTATAAAGTCAAATAAAACTCACCCGTTTTGTTGCTGTACCTGCTTCTCCATTGGTAACGGTGAGCGTTCGCCTCAAATCCTAGAATCAAGAACGCGCCTCTCCTTCTAGTGTGCTCCGCCAATTGCTGCAGAACTATGCCCGCTAGATCGGTCGCCCCACATGGTATGTACACTGATGCCAGTACAAGCCTACTACTTCCAGCGGCTTTCCATTGGACAATTGTAAGGTGCCCATTTGCTAAAGGAATGAAAAAGATTAACATTTAGATAATTTTTAGACATGATACATGTTCATACCTTGTACATTGTGGATATTATGAACCAGTTGTACCCCGTGACTTACCACATACCTTGGTGTTGCTAATCCAAGGTTTTTGGATAAGTGCCACGTCCACGTTGGAGTCAATAAGGAGCTTTGTCAATTCGAACGAGGCTGCTTCACAACGAAGCAAATGAATTTGCACCACTGATAGCACCCTTGATTTAGTATACCTAAACCTGATCACCCAAAACCCGAAATTTACAAACCCCCTCAGTGACTCCAGCTTTTTCAGAGACTCTTAATCCACTGCGAATATGAAGACCCAGCCTTGGTTCTCCTTAAAGGTCATAGTGTTCAGTAGCTTCCATAAGGAACAGTAAGGGCCTATAAGGAGCCCCTCATTCTGATTTTCCAATACTGTTAGAATGGTTCCCATCTCTGGAATGAGTGGAGGGAACCATGCTGTCACTATTGGACGCAGGGGCCTTTTACAATATGCTCAATTATCTTGTGCTCAATCTATCGCTATTGCTCAAATATATAATAAAAATAAAAATTCATATTTCTATGTTTATTATAGTGTTATATCTTAGATTTTACTTATTCAAACAAGCGATTTGCGTAAAAGTAATTTATAAAAAGAATAAACATAGGCATTGTCCTAATTTTACACAAATTCTCATAATTTGAACATGGAAACAAATTAACGGTTCGAAAAAAAAAAACTATGTGATAAGATATTCATATATTGATTCCATGGAAACAAATTACAAACAATTGCAACTAGAAAATATTAATAACGCAATACTGATTCTGTGGTACGATATTTCTCAGTCAATTTAGATACATGTAATGAAGTTCTAGGCTTATAATAAAAAAAGTTTGTGCTGATGTTTGTAATGCACAAACAAATCTTTGGACCCTCATTTTATAGTATACCGTTCGATTCAAAATCATTTTCTGAGTCGATTTAACCATGAGTAGACTGTCCATGAAAACCGCAATTTTAAAGATAACTTGCTGAAATTTGGCACGAATAATTATTTTGGTACAGGAACGAGTCTATTATCGGTCTATTATTACAAATATCTTCCCGGAATAATGATTCAACAACCAAAAATGCCTTTAATATAGGAATATTTTTATTGAAATTTGGCACAAATAAGTTTTATATAAGTGTAAATTTGTGTGTATTATTTTAAGTTTCAAATTCGGGCAACTTGGCGGCAATTTTGTCCTTAAGGATATTATGCTGCAAAGTATTTATTTTGTTAATGATTTAGTTTTTTTTTTTTTAGTTTTAATAACTATTCTGATTTATTTATTCATAATTATATTATAAGCGAAACCTTCATTAAATATTTCTTTAAATACTTATTTTTAAAATGTAATCGACTTTGGTAAATGTTATCTAGGTACCCTTTTCCAAAATATTTTTTTATAATTTTTTTTCTAATTTTCTAATGAATAAATTTTATTTTTTATTTCAGTTCATCAATATGGCTGCTTTTATCATCGATTGCTTTAATAAATTTAATACAATGCATTCATTGTGGCAGAAACGATTCTCCTGGTGGTAAGTGTTAAAAATTCAATTAACCTTCCATATGTTATTTGTTTATTTATTAAAATGTTCGCATGAGATAAGATTTGTATGTAAAAATACGCAGTATATTTTTTCCTTTAAATCATTTTTTGTGAGCAAATATTTAAAACTATACCAATATTGCTTTTGCGTAAAAAAAATAGCTGGAATGGAGAGAAAATATATGTAATCGTACCCTGCAAGCATTTAGTCAATTCTTTTTCGAAATAGCTCACTTCTTCGCCACTCTTAGAAGTGCAATAGTAGATTTTTCTCAATTTTCCAAAAAAAAAAAAAAATATATATATCAGTTGAATTGAATCTGCTAGACGTGACTTCTTTAATCACTATTAGAAGTTGTTTGGATAACAGTTACAGTTATCCAAAAACGAAAACACTATTTTTCAACACCTTTTCTAGCATTTGGAATATTGTTGTTTACCAATCCACATAATCTGTCGAATTCGGCACTCTAAGATGATTAATAGTAGAATGTGCAAAACTTTACAAAAACAACACATATTAGGTTCGAAATTTTATCATAAAATCATGATTTTGACGATTGTTTACATTTCATAATGGGAAAAAGAACAAGCAGAAACAATATAATTTTGCTTAGTAAAAATATAAGTTTTGAAGTGATAAGAGTGAAAAAATATTGATATTAACTAAAATTATTTATGTAAGCTGATAATGAAACAAAAAATTCATAAGTTTTACTTATAAAAGGAAAATTAAGAAAATAAGGTAAGCGTTTATCAAAATTAAAAAGAAATTATTAATATTTCAACTAGTTCTGCGCAAGCGAATAAATTTATCAAAACATTTTCTATAAAATTAAAATATGTTATTAACAATTTGAGGGCCAGAACATGACAGAAAATTCTGTTTTATATAAAATTCTTGATAACTTAAACAACATTTTTTAAAAGTGTGAGAGTTTGACTTATGTATGCCCGCAGCAAAAGTCGCTAATTTTCAGAATAATTTTCTATAGAACAAAAAATTACGAATATATTAAAAATTAAATTTTACAAGTCTATTCTGTGGAAGGTTAAAATTTATATGTATATATATATACAGCAATCAAAATTTTGAGAATGTATTGCATTAGAGTATCCGAGAAATATTTTAGCAGAGCTGAATTTTTACACTTTAAATTTGAATTTTCAAAATTTTAAATTAAATTTTTTAAAAGTTTGAAAAGAATTCAAAACTTGTTCTTGTTATTAAATATTTTGAAAAAATTGTTTTGTTGTTGTAATGCTTGAAATGTGTAGAGTAGATTGTGGTAATTTTTGGTTAAGTAGCGTTTCAAAAATCTTAAATATTGACAAAAATGATTGAAAAAATTTTCAGGGCCAAGATAAAATTTAAATAATGATTTAAAATGGTACATCATCATTAAAATTGGTAATAAAGTATAGAAATTATTAAAAGATCATTTCCTTTATAAAAATGGAAACATTTGAAAGAGAAATTAGAGAAAATTTATTATAAATATTTTTTCAAATATTTCCAAAATTCTTAATAGTCAGCTATTTGTTCAGCGAGAAAGTATGATTTTAGAAAAGTATATAGTGTTCGCCTTATAAAAAGTGTAATACATTTGTTCTTTATTTTAGAAGAACTAACGATTTTAGAAAAAAATTAACCAAAAAATTTTTATTTGTTTTAATTACATAGAAAATTCAATACAAAATTAAAATAAATAATAATGTAGTCTTGTAATATTTAGAAATCGTATATTATATTACTAAACATTTTGGAAATATTGAATTACACATTTTATAATGCGAACATCATAACCTTTCTAAAAATCATACATTGTCGCCGAACATACTAATAACTGCAGAAAATTTTGCAAATATTCTAATAGATGTTAAATTTTCATTTGAATTCAAAATCTTTCTGTGCATTTATATTCATTGTTTTCTGTAGTAAACACAAAGAAGAGTTATTTTTGTTATTTAAAAAATAAATTAGAATATTAATAATTATTCTTATTTTATTATATATACCTACTTTATTAAATTTGAAAGAAACAAATATTCTAATTTTGTACTTAAAATATTTCTTAGTATTCTTTTTCAATTTATTTTTTTTTTAATGTTAATTTGAATTGAAAATATTGTTGTGTAATTAATATTATTGCTTTCCATAATAAATATCAGAAAGAGTTAATTTTATGATTTAAAAAATTTTTATATTTTTACTTTTGATAATTTTGTTCATTCCTAATCCTTTATTTTAAATTGTAAGTATTACTAGCATTATTATTTTAAAAATTTTATGCAAAATAGTTTTGAAATTTTGCAAATATTTTCTATCGAAAGTGTAACTACGTCGGTACACGGGGAAGTTGATATGTTTCGCTTTTACTATCGAATTCTCATATAGTTAGAGATAGCAACTTTTGAGTAACGCTTTAGTGGGGATTGGAAGATTCGAATTAGGATTTTTTATTAGACACTTTTTACTGCGGAATAGTAGATCTTAATACGTGAAGTACAAAATTTACTAAAGCGTTACGAATTCTGATCTACTTAGTAACACCGTTCGGGAAGAAATGTGTCACTAAGAGATAGTTCCTTTTGAGTAACGCTTTAGAGGGGAATTGAAGATTCGAATTAGTGACATTCAATACTGACTAAAGCATTACTCAAAAGGAACTATCGCTTAGTGGCACATTCTTCCTGAACGGTGTTACTAAGTAGATCAGAATTCGATAGTAAAAGCGACGCATATCAACTTCCTGGCGTATCGATATAGTTACACTTTCGATAGAAAATGTTTGCAGGGTAATAACAAAATTTGTATATACATATATTATTTACTTGTGGTTTTTAACACCTTTATATGCAGGGTGCTTAAATGTACATACATACATACATAAATACAGACATACATACATACTTACATACATACATGCATACATACATACATACATACATATACATATATATACGCGTATTGGACAATATAAAAATTCTCAACATACCATAATGAATACACATATGTAAATCCATACATTTTATTATAGTGTATAACTGACGTTATGTCTCACTCACTGGCTAACTGTCTGAATTAATAATTTTATTTGTTTTCATTTATTTGTACAATTTTTCTTTTTGAAGTAAGTTTTACTTGCATACATATGCATTCCTTATTAATTTTACATTTATTTATTTATTTACCAACATGAATTTAAGTTATTATATTGTAATATTATTTATTTCAATTTTGTTTCTTTTGTTTGTAGAAACTTTTCCACAACTTCTTGAGATTGAAATCAATAGCAGCGCAAATATAACATGTCGCATGAACCAATCAAAGTTTGGCGGTAACTTCAATAGTTCTTCCATGTACTTTAAACAAGAGGATACAAATTATATCGTGCCCAAAGAAAATATATACGTAAGTTAAACATACAAATACTCCTACTTATAATTTTATTAAAGCTATTTTTCATAATTTAATTGATAAGATTAAATAAAAATATAAATATTAATTAGATAAATCAAATTATAATGAATGAAAAGCCAATACCTTTAATTACTATGTAGATACACTGCCTGCCACTTGAATAAGGAATCACATTTTTTTTTTAACTTTAATTAAGTATATCTCCTAAACTAAATTTCAGAAAAAAAAATTTTTTTGCGCAACCAAATATCAAAGTGTTCTTGGCTTTAGTCTCCTGAAGAAATAAAAAATATACATATTTTGTTATATTAAAATTATGCATTTATTTAAAGACATGTATTTCTGTGGTACTTTTTCGTGTGTCACTTGAATAAGGAATATTTTAAAACTAAGCAAACTGTAATTTATTTTTAAATTTTAGGTTATAAAAATGAAAGTTATTATCTTCTAGTATTCAATTAGTAATGAGTACTGCCATCATTTTTAGAAATAACCTTAAAAATGCGTTTTGGCATCGACTTGTATAATGACTCTTAAGTAATTTAGCGAAATTGAACTCCATGCTTCCGTTATTGCATCCTTTAAGGATTATATCATCTCAAATTGTTTTCCTCCTTCATAAACTTTTCTTGAAAGCCAACCCTAGACATTTTCCATTGGATTCAGGTCTGGTGAATATGGGGGCCAATCCAAAAGTTGAACACCTTGTTGATTAATCCATTGTTTTACTGCTCTGGCGGTATGAATCGGAACGTTGCACAGTGGGGTCAAACGCAAATTTTTTGGTAATAAATCTGAATCTCCTAAACTACTGGTCGGATCAAATTGAAATGTATGGAAGAGTTGTAGAGGAGGACCTAAGCTTTCAGAAAAATCATCTTGTAGTCACCCTGTGATAACACGAGATAAGCTACAGGGTGTCAAAGTTGACTACCTCGAGTATGTAAAAGTTAAAAAAAATCGTAACTTGTACAAATGAAGTCCGATTTTAAAGATTTTTATATTTCTGGAAAGTGCTTGGCAAGATAAAGAAAAAATAAGCTTACTCATCTAAGTTATCTCTTACAGTTAAAAAGATATTTACGCTTGAATTTTGAATTTTTGATTTTTTGGCTCGACTTTCTTTCGTTTTTCGGGAATAAGTCCGGAGATATATGAGGAAAAAATTTTTTAAAAATATTCTGTAATTTGCTACATATTTCAAAATAATATGCTGAAAGAATTTTTGGATTATCTCAATTCGTCTAGACGTGAAAAATATTCAAAGTCAGCACTCTGAAATTGGCATGAAAAATGGCAATTTTTTTTACAAAAATATAGTACAATTCATTCACTTTTTTCTCAAAGTTCCGTTAATAAAAAAATTTTTTCCTTATTAATTTCAAAAGATAAGGCTTCATAAATGGTTAATAAAGAAATTTTGAATTGATTTAAGTTTGCACCCTACATCCAGCATTGGCCGAAAATTGTCAATTTTAAAAAATAGTTTCATTTTTATCGATTAATAAAAAAAATGTCACGCGAGCTTTTTTAAATTTGGAAATAGATTTAGAATGATTTAACACTAAACTGCTTCCCGCCCGGCCAAAAACGAATGCTGGAGTGGAGATTTTATGTTAAAAGTCAGTTTTTTTAACGACTATTTTTAAAAGCATATTAAAAGCATATTAGCATAATATTTTTAATATTATTTCTTATGTAATGTATAAAACACAAATCAAGCTTTCATTCTTAAAAAAATCAATAAAATAGCTCCAATAACCTATTTTTGGTAATTTTTCAAAAATAATTTTTTTTTCAGAAAATAGCTGAAAATCCAATAAAATTTAATTTTTTTAATACAACTCCACTAATTTTGCAAATACTTTAAAAATGTTAAAAGAATATAAAAATAGACTTATTTACCAATTCAACTATATATAAAGTGTTGATATAGGTCATTTAATAATAGTAATATAATGGCCTCAAAACTACCAAGTCACGTCAAAAGTTGCAAAATTCACTATTTTGTTCCGTATTTCCATATGTGTGTATACGTAACACTCAACTGCATTGCTTATTTTTGTTACGAGATAATAATATTTATTAATGAATTTATTTAAAGTGTTCATAATTTTTTTCTACTGAAAAGGTTTTTAAAATTACCTAAGTACATAAATAAGTATATTTTCCTTCGTTTTTTATTACATTTTTTTAAGTTTTTAAATAATTTACCTAGCTACTTAATTAATGTATTATAAATGATATATTATAAATGATTTTTTTACAATCGCATAGGTACATTTTTTGACGTACCTGTTTAACACTACAGGTCATAAAAATAAACTGAATGAAATTGGGGGTTTTGAGCAAAAATTTTAATTTTTTAATTCATTTTTGCCTGTCACCATTTACCTGATATAAATATTCTTTTTCTATATATAAGTATCCTTATAAATATGCAGATTTATTAGTGAATTTGCCATTATGGAGATTACATTAAAACACTTTTCTATTTGCAAAGTAATCTGGGATAATCTATCTGATATTATAAATCGTCCAGAAAAAATAAGAAAATTCATTGATACAGTAGTATCTTTTGGTTTAACTCTTACTGCAGAAGACAGTTTAAAGCTCGAAAATTTCATACGAAAAAAGGATGAAAACTTCAGATTGGTCAATACCAAAGTTCAAGAAGAAAAATGAAGAGTGGTTGGAGGGAGAAATACCGATTTTCATCGGAAAGCAGAAAAAGGGTCGACCAAAAAGAAGTTACGATGAAGTTCAGCTAAGAACAAAGAGAACCAAACAGGAATCTATTCTAAATTCACATACGAATGCCGAAATAAAAGATACATTTAAAGCTTTAGTAACACGTACGTAACCAAAGGAAGTAGAAAAAGTTATAGATGTGTTACCAACAGCTTCTCCCAATCGATTACATCGGATAATCGAAAGCATAGTGACACCGAAATCAACATCGTCCTTTACCTCTGAAGATGCTTTAGCTCTAATATTAAATTTAGGATTATCAAGAAACCAATACGAGATTTTGAGGAAATCTGTTAGCGTAATATGATATGATATCTTTCCCAGTAGCAAATCAGTGAGAGAAGCGAAAAGTAATATTTTACAGCCTATGGAACACCCGGTTAATGCTTCTGTTAAAAGTGCTAAAGTTAATATATTGCAATTACTTGAAAATACTGCCTCTAGAATTATATCTACCTTCAGCAATGATAACATTGAAAAATGCAGACTCTGAACTTATTTTAATATTCAAATGGGGCTGCGATGAAACATCAGGATTTTCGGAATACAAACAACTGGATGGAAGTAATTCTGGAAATAATTTTTCTCGCTGTTTATAGCGTCTCTGGTACCACTTCGAATGCGCTTAAATAAGCCTTCCTTATCGACAAGAAATGACTCGCTTTTTGATGATACATGGATAAATTTAACTCCAGGTTCCAAATTTTTGTGCCGTCCAATCCTTTTTGATTACACAAAAGAAACCACGGTTACAATAAACAGCATTGTCAACCAATTGGAAGAAGAAATTAAATCATTGCCCCCAATATATGTAAAAGTATCAAACAGAACTATTAAAGTTACATTTCAACAACAATTAACGATGATTGATGGAAAAGTTGCAAACGCTATAACAGATACAACGTCTACATGGAAATGTAATATATGTGGAAAAATAAGTTCACAATTTCAGGATAATTCTGAAGCCCTTGTTAATAAAAATTCTTTAAAATTTGGAATATCATCATTCCACGCAAAGATAAGATTTTTGGAGTTCTGCTTACATCTTGCATATGATATGAAGTACAGAAATATTCCCGGGCAGGAAAATGCTACAGTAAAACACAATTTGGAACTTCGCGAATTACGAAAAGAGAAGAAAAGAATTCAATTAGAATTCAAATAACAACTCGGATTAATAATTGATAAACCTCTACATGGCTATGGAAGCTCAAATGATGGAAATACAGCAAGACGTTTCTTTGAAAATCCGGAACTCACATCTTCAATCACAGGCATTGACTTAAATATTTTGAAGCGTTTTAAGATTGTATTGGCAGCCATTAATAGCAAAAAACAAATTAATGCGGACAAATTTAAAATTTTTGCTTACGAAACTAAAGAACTACTTAACATTACATACCTCTGGAAATCAATGACTCCAACAATTCACAAAGTATTGGCTCATGGTAAAGAAATAATAGAAGATAGTATTTTGCCATTGGGGGAGCTAACAGAGGAAGCACAGGAAGCCCGAAATAAAGATGTTAAACATTTCCGACTCTTCAATACCCGAAAATGTTCGAAATAGCGCAAAATATGGGCTTAATGGAATATTTATTAATATCATCAGATCCAGTTATATATTCTATAAGAACACGATGGCTACCAAAATTCACTCTTGAAATAGAAAAAGAGGATTCCGAAGCTAAGGAAGTTAAAAATTTGCTAACGTTCGATGTTTCTGATTATTTTCAAGAAAATCTCTAATAATATCTTCGATAATATATTCTTAATAAAATAAATATACGGGATATATGTATAATAAGTATGTAAATATGTAGATCAAATTAAATAAAAATTACTCAAATAAAGAATTTACTACTTTATAATAACAAATATATACCTACATAATACATTAGAAAACTAAAATGTTACGTATACACACATATGGAAATACGGAACAAAATAGTGAATTTTGCAACTTTTGACGTGACTTGGTAGTTTTGAGGCCATTATATTACTATTATTAAATTACCTATATTAACATTTTATATATCGTTGAATTGGTAAATAAGTCTATTTTTATATTATTTTAACATATTTAAAGTATTTGTAAAATTAGTGGAGTTGTATTAAAAAAATTAAATTTTTTTGGATTTTCAGCTATTTTCTGAAAAAAAATTTATTTTTGAAAAATTACCAAAAATAGGTTATTGAAGCTATTTTATTGATTTTTTTTTAGGAATGAAAGCCTGATTTGTGTTTTATATATTACATAAGAAATAATATTAAAAATATTATGCTAATATGCTTTTAAAAATAGTCATTAAAAAAACTGACTTTTAACATAAAATCTCCACTCCTGCATTCGTTTTTGGCCGGGCGGGAAGCAGTTTAGTGTTAAATCATTCTAAATCTATTTTTATAAAAAATATGAGTACCAAATTTAAAAAAGCTCGCGTGACATTTTTTTTATTAATCGATAAAAATGAAACTTTTTTTTAAAATTGACAATTTTCGGCCAATGCTGGATGTAGGGTGCAAACTTAAATCAATTCAAAATTCCTTTATTAACCATTTATGAAGCCTTATCTTTTGAAATTAATAAGGAAAAAATTTTTTATTAACGGAACTTTGAGAAAAAAGTGAATGAATTGTACTATATTTTTGTAAAAAAATAGCCATTTTTCATGCCAATTTCAGAGTGCTGACTTTGAATATTTTTCACGTCTAGACGAATTGAGATAATCCAAAAATTCTTTCAGCATATTATTTTGAAATATGTAGCAAATTACAGAATATTTTTAAAAAATTTTTACCTCATATATCTCCGGACTTATTCCCGAAAAACGAAATAAAGTCGAGCCAAAAAATCAAAAATTCAAAATTCAAGCGTAAATATCTTTTTAACTGTAAGAGATAACTTAGATGAGTAAGCTTGTTTTTTCTTTATCTTGCCAAGCACTTTCCAGAAATATAAAAATCTTTAAAATCGGACTTCATTTGTACAAGTTACGATTTTTTTTAACTTTTACATACTCGAGGTAGTCAACTTTGACACCCTGTAGCTTATCTCGTGTTATCACAGGGTGACTACAAGATGATTTTTCTGAAAGCTTAGGTCCTCCTCTACAACTCTTCCATACATTTCAATTTGATCCGACCAGTAGTTCAGGAGATTCAGATTTATTACCAAAAAATTTGCGTTTGACCCCACTGTGCGTTGTCGTGTTGGTACGTCCATGGTATGGGTCCAAAGAAATCATTAAATTTTGGAAATGCTTCCTCCAGAATGTTTTTTTAAGTCGTTGCAGTTATTTCGTTGGATACAGAAACCAATTCTATGGACCATAATACGAAATGGCACCCCATACCATTATTCCGCCCTCTCGACTGTGTTTGCGGCTCAAAAATAATTCCTCCTTATTTAGGTCATGGAAGTAATAGTTATACCCGTCGGGACCACAATATTAAACTTTTTTCATCGGAAAATACAACTTTAAACCATTTGTTGGACCATGTCATTATGGTTTTTTTGCAGTTTTCGTCGGACTATGTGTGGGCACGTCTTTAAAATACGGTGCACTATTCTTAGACTGGCACTGAACCCACCTTTTTCACGTATTTTTGACACCAATATGGCAGAATTTTATGCAATTCTAAGAATTTTTCGTCTTTCTTTTGAAGTTGTTGCCATTCACTGACTTTCCTCTATTAATGTTTTTGGCTATTTGAACCGGATTCTGACCCTGAGATTTCAAAATCAGAATTTTTTATTTTTCAGAGTTATTAGGAGCCTTACCACGTCCCATTTTGTATAAAAACTATTTAAAAACTATCTCTAGCCGTTTATATTGAAAGAAATTCAAATCATAGCCTTCCTGATTAATATTAAAAGAATTCCTTATTCAAGTGACACACGAAATAGTACAGATACATGTCTTTAAATAAATGCATAATTTTAGTATAACAAAATATGTATATTTTTTATTTCTTCAGGAAACTAAAGCCAACACTTTGAAATTTGGTTGCGCAAAAAATTATTTTTTCTGATCTTTAGTTTAGGAGATATACTTAATTAAAGTTAAAAAAATGTGATTCCTTATTCAAGTGGCAGGCAGTGTATAATAATATAAATATAATTAAAAACATGTTTTGAAAGTTAAAGAATTTAAATTGGATTTTTTTAGGAGTGGAAGATATTTTCTAATTTAACAAAACAGAAAACATTTTGTTATCAAAAATTTAAATTTTAATGATAAATCGAACGTTAATAATAAACAACAAATCAAACTGAATATTCTGATTTTATTCTAGCATACTTTAGAAATATATAAACTAGTAAAATATTTCCAGCAAACAAATTTTGTGGAAATATATTTATTTCTTGTGAATTAAGTAACTAAACGACTAAATGTGTATCGTATATACTTACTAGTTATTTCTAAATTCTAATGAACATGCTACAAAATGCACCCGCTTGGTGCATTTTAAAACTTATGACGTTTTACAAGGGAAGTTCTTATTTTTTTTTTTCAAGAATTTTTAGTACCATTCTCAAACGTAAGAAAATTGTATATTTTTTTACTTTGTTAATTTAATGTATGTTTGCAAAATTGGATATGGTGAAATCCAATTTAAAAAATTTTCATTTAAGTTTTCAAATTAATTTCTTACAAAATAAACGATGTTAATATATAAAATTCAATTATTTAAAATACGCAGAAAAAGTGGGATTTTACGGCATATGGGGTAATGAAGAAAATTTAGCTTTTTTCGCGTATTTTTATTTTTTTTCCCTAAAACATACTGGTAAATGTTTGTCATTATTTTACTACATTTTTAATTTATATTTTATCCATGAAATCTCTGATTTTATTGCTTTACTAGCGCAAGCAAATAAAATATACTGAACAAGTTTTTTTAGATGCTGATGTTTCAGAGGAAGATATCCAAATCAAGATAATTTTTAAATAGATGATTACAAAATTTAATACTTTATTTTGCACATATTTCAATTGCAAAAAAGTTTTGTCTTAAAAACGTAATGATTTTTCAGATTTATTCTTGACGTAAAAATTACGAAATTGGGGTGGGAAAAATATATTGTTGGGGTAAACTGCGATGTATAATTTAAAAAAATTTCCACTACTATTTTTTGAAATTTGCTGAAAATATAGTAAATAATTGTTTTAATCGCAAATGATATGAAAATATTTAAGAAAATCCAATCAATTCAATCAAAAGTGTGATGCTTTAGTAAAAGAAATAGAATACAGGAAAATTGGAAATATCTTAATAAACTCCAAAGCGATGACTAAAAATTTCTAGAATCAACATGTACCATTATATTAATTAGTTTGTTAAAGGAATAATCTTTAAAAATCTTGGAAATAGTGGATGCTGTAAAAATACACACTTGGTATGATGAAGCTCATGCAAATGGTCTGTGCACTTAAAGTGTGCTAAAATTACAACAATTTAATATACCTTTGAGTTAGACTATTCCAAATACTAGAAATAACTGCTTATTGTTATAAATTTTGTTTTATTATTTTATATTGGTTTTATTACTTATTATCTATCCGTTTTCATCACAATACAAAAATCCTTTAAAAATATTTAATAAACGCTAAATATTTTTCAATTTGGCATTTTTAATACTTTTCAGTTTACCCCAATATTTCCCAGTTTACACAAAAATAGTTGATTTGAAATAAATACCATAACATAAATTAATCTTATATAATATCCATTCTATAAAACAGTTCCATTGTAGGGTTCAAAAGACTATTGGTTGGTATTTTATTGAAGTAAGATTAAAGTATGCTCCAATTCGATTGTAGAAAAGATTTTGTTGTATAGAATACAACAAAAATCTTTTTTCATTCAAAGATTTAATTTATATTTTTTTAACGATTTTAAAGATGATTTTCAGACAACAAACTGATTATAAAGATTTGTCAAGAAAGTGTGCACCATAATATATTTTCATCGTATATACAATTTAAAAAATTCAAAATGATTTTTGGCAAAAGGTTGGTATTTACACATTTTTTAAACTATCCAAAAAGTTCGATTTCCAAATGTATTTCGTATTTATTCAAATAAAAATGAAGCCAAAAAAAAAAAAAAACATGGAATGAAATTCAAATATTTTGAATAATATCATCTTGTAAACATATGATGAATTTCTGACATTCTAAAAAATTATCGTAAGATTTTTATTTTGAGAAGTATTACAAAATACTATTGTCTCAAAGTACATTTAACAAATTTCAAAAAGTTTGATTTTAGCTATAGGTTTTGTAAAATACCATAAAGGATAAAGTTAGTAAAAACTACGTCTGAAAAAATATATTATGAACTATTTAACAAACACGGACAACGTTAAATTTTTAAAATAGCAAAGTTAATACAATTTGAATATTTTTCATGAAAATATTATTATTGATTTTTAGTTAGATTTTTTCTTAAAATACATTATGTGTATACTTAGTTTTTTTTGTTTTGTAATATAGTCGATAATATTGGTCGCAAAAAATTTTTTTTCATCCTCCTTCAAAAAAAAATATGTGAATTAGATGGAATTTGTCCTGCTAAACATGAATCTACTTTCAGTTTCTTTTCACCAGGTCGTAAATTTTTTTATGGACATGTCTAATATCTCACTTTTAATACGGCGAATAACCATACGGCGTTCTTGAGTTATTTTACCATAACTCAAGAACGGGTTGTCCGATTTAAATAATTGAAACTCCAAAAAATGCAGGCGAAAATTATCTTTGTCACTTATTTTTTATTTTTTATCTGCCTAACATTTTCGGAATTATTCAGAAATTAGTGTCGAAGAAAACCAATTTTCATGCAAAATTGAAGCTTTTTTTCCGAAAATTTCTTTCCAAAAATATGCACTTTTTAATCTTTGATCATAAAGTTGGTATTACTATGAATAAAATAAGCCATATATATTAAAATTTATGAATAAATCTTGATGTTATTCACAATTGTATGAAAATACTCATGTATACCTACAATTAGGTTAGGTTAAAAAGGGCGGCGTCTTCACGCCTCCACCCAGAGACCATTCGGTCCATTGTGATCCCTTTATAGATAATAGAGAAAGCTGATGACTGAAGAAAGAGAAAAAATGATAATTGGCTTATTTTATTCGTTTTTGATAGTGCAACGTGTTTAAAAGAAAAAAAAAACGGGACAATTTTTGGCGTTTTCACTTAAAAAGAAACTTTTAAGAAAAAAAATCTTCAATTTTGCAAGAAAACATAAAAATGGTGTTAGGATGGATTGAAGACCAAAAGATGTGGACTAAATCTTTTGGTGTATTAATTACATGTATAAATCGTACACACCGTTCTTGAGCTATAGTAAAATATATAATGGTCTTATTATGGGCGAAATATTAGACACGTCCATAAAAAAAATCCAGACCGGATGAAAAAAAACTGAAAGCAGATTCGTGTTTAGCACATCAAATTCATATAGTGCAACTATTCGTGTTTAAGGGAGGATTTTTTTTTTGTTGACCAGTGTAATCTAATAATATAATAATAATTATTATAATTTAAATAATATGTTTTAGATATTAAATGACACCTCTATTGTATATATGATACGAAATGCGACGGAACAAGATCGTTATTACCAATGTAAAGCCGGATCGCAGGGCATTGGTATGACACATGTATCAGTTGGTAAGTTTATAATTTAACTTACTAACTTTTCACAAGTAGAAAACAATAAATTATGTCATCCTTAATTATTCATATATATGAATTTTGTTTATCCTTTTGACCCACTCACCCAAACACATACACACACATAAAAATAATAATATCTATAAGCCAATAGACTAAATTTTTACAGTAACTCCCAATAATTTATGGATTTAATTTTTGTACTTGTTAAATAAAACAATTTAGCGTTTTTAAACTGTTTTTATTAAAGTTTGAGATTAATTATTATTTGAAAACTTAAAACCGAATGTTAATGGGAGTCACTACTGCATGCGTCTATAAAATTTACTAACAAGACATTAATGGTACATTAAACATTTCATATTGTTTTAATTATTCTATTTAAATTATAGGTACTGCACCCCTAGATATAACGGATTTCAAATGTCGTGGGTATGATTATACATATATGGTGTGCAATTTTACCAAGCCACATAATGTACTACTAACAAGATATAATTTAAGTTATACAGCACAATCACCGGTAAGTCTGCTTACATTTATATACCATAAGATATTCATATTATATACATACACTTATATGACAAATGTATTTTTATATTTTATATGATACATAACCTTTACCTTTTGGAGTGTTAAAAAATACTATTTGTTAGTAGTTTGAGTTTGGCAGTTTAATAATAATTTGATATTTTATTGGCTAAGGAAACAACAATACAAATTCTGATTATTTTATTTTCAAACTAATAAGCAGGGACAGGAAGTTCATGCACTTAATATAAATAAAAATAAAATAAAAAGCAATAAAATGTCGTAAAAACGAATAAAATATGCACTATTTTTTAATTTTGTTAATATGCCGTTTATACCAAAACGAAAACTAATTGAATTTGGAATAACTAAATTTATAAAACCAAATCGTTTACATACCTTGTTTTCTCTCCATGTGGTTTTTGTTGACAATTTTCTTTTATTAAATATTTCTTTTTGAACACAGTTTGATTTACTTTTGTTTCAGATAATGTTTTTACGACATTTTAAAAATAATTTATTTACAAAATGTATAAAACAAATATAATAAATCAAAAAGTTTGATAATTTTATTTTTCCGTTATATATAAAAGCTTGCTGTTCTGAAATCAACTGAACATAAATAGCTATTTTAGTAGTTTTCATTCGATTTTCATTATATGCTATTTACACCAAACGAAAACTAGCAGTTTTTGGCTTTATTTGGTTTTTGAATAAAAAACTACGTAAATTTGTTTGGTTTTCCCATACAAATCAAAAATCATATTTACCTGGTTTTTATTGAAAACCAAATAAAAACCACTAAAATAAGTATTTATGATACATCCTGTTTGTGGAAATCGTTTAATGTTTCTTCATCTGAATCTAAAATTGCGCAAATTTTATTGACAACAAATTTCTTCCTCTTTTCAGTTCAGATACGTATTTGACATTTTTATTAAAAATAGATATTTTTACAATTTATTTATATCATGTTCTTAACGAACAATTATGTACTTTACACTAGCAATAAATGTATGTATACCAAAAGATTTAATAAATAATAAAAAACGAAGCTATTATGTGGATTTTTGGAATCTTAACAGGTGATAAATAAGGTGTCTTATTATATTGCTTGATGATAAAAGATTAAAAACTGCCATTTTTAACTTTTTAATTATTATTCCAATTTTGTGTTAAAAATTTATATTTTTGCCACTAATTTCTGAATAACTCCGAGACTATAATTTTAAGATAACTCGATTTTATTTTTCATCTATTGGAGTTTTATTTAGGTAAATTGGAAAAAACATTCTTGAGTTATACAAGAGTATCCCGCCTAATAAAGGGGTTATATTAGACAAGCCATAAAAAAATCAGCACCTTATTAATTAAAAACTGAAAGCAGTTTATTGTTTAGCATATCAGATTTAATCTAGTCCATGTATTTTTGTTTAAAGGAGGCGAAAAAAATTGGTGGCCAATGTAATCAGTGTCCTCTTAGTTAGTTTTGGAAATATAGCTTACCTAAAATTAAGTTATCCATAGTGTTTTTAATATTTTAGAAAGTCTTTTTAGTCCTTCTCAAAAGTTTGAAAAATAGACTTAAGATATTTTATCAGAAGTACACAGAATTAATTCTTCTACAAAAAAAAAAGTTTATTTAAATTTGAATTTTGTACAAAATATGATACAAAAATATGTATTTGTGTCAAAATATGCAAAAACATTAATTTTCAACAAAATATGCAATAACAAATCGATGCCATTTTAAAGCAGAATTGGGTAATTCGCAAAGATATTTAGTTTATACTGTTCAAGGGGTAAAGGAAAAAAACATGCATTTGTATGAACTTCCGGTCCTTGCTAGTAAGTAATTCGTGGTACAATTAAACAAATGCATATTAATAAATAAACATTTTCTACACATTTTCTAGTTTTTATAGTAGTGGCCCATTAATTTGTTATAATTTCTTTCTCTCACTCACACTCTTTTTGATTGTTTTATTTGCACTCCTCATATTGCACACAATTAATTTTTTTCTTTTGTAATAATAGTAAAATAAACTGGAATAACAAAATGGGGTGTATTTCAATTCCTTACGTTGTTTTATTTTTTACTTCATTGAATGTATACAATTGAATGAATTAAATTAATATATAGTATACACTGTATATGGTTAACTAAAATGGGGAAAGGAGTGCCGGTACTTTAAAGCATGAGCAAAATTGTTATAAAATATTTAAGGAAATAAAATTGTAAATTTTCGACTCTAAAAAGCGTAATATTGTTTGTTTTCTTTTAAGTAAAAATTACATACACAAACGTTTTGATATTCTCAAAAACCTTCGTTTAACAAATCACAAAAATAAAATAAAAATTTTTAATAATTATTACGTAACATCAAATAGTGTAGGTTATAACTTATGAAATCTATAGATTTTAAGTTGTTTTAAATTATATACATATATATTTTTCTCGATTTCGATTTAAGATCATTTGGTTTTGATGATAAAAATAAATAAATTTTACGATAACGTATGTCGAAATTATGAATATAGTGTATTGTAAGCAAAGACGAAAGCTTCTTTATTCTGCTTTGTTTTTTGTACAGTGCTTTTTAGTTTTTTATTCTGGTCTAAAAAACTAATAAAAAAAGAAAATAGTATGATATTTAAATTATTTATTATTATTTATATTTATATTTGAAAACAAAAATTTTGTGCCATCGTAGCACAGATATTAAGATAGATAGATAGAGAAGGTTGACGTGATACCAAATGTATCACATCTCCACCCAGAGACCGATCTCGGTCCATTGTGAGTCCCTTCATTTGAAAAACTATAGAATATAGAATAGAGAAAATAGGAATAAGAAGAGAAAAAAAGAATATCAAGAAATCATAGAAGAGTATTAGCAATGTTGATAATCCCCCTAGGGATGTACCCCTGACTCTCCCTTAGACAGTCTATTCCCATGACGAAGCCTATGACGTCTACAAGCTCCACGTCCCGAACGTCATTTAGCCCGTCGAGAAATTTAATGCCCAGCCATTTCATCCTACGATGCTGCAATCGTGGACAGTGGCACACAATGTGCTCAATAGACTCGGTCTCGTCGACGTCCTCACACATTCTACAAAAGTTGGAATTGCTAGTGTTCTATCTAGACCTCATCTTCCTATCAAACAGTGACCCGTTATGGCCCCTATCATGATCCTTAAGCTCCTCCTACTCAAGCCTAGAAAAGTGCCTGTGCCTGCTCTGTCGAGTGCCGGCCATACCGCCCTCGAAACCTTATAGTTCACTCTACTCTCCCAAGTGGAATTGGTTCTGACCAGGATCCAATAATTGGTCCTCCCAAAGAAGAAACTCAGCTGGAGTTTAACCGTGGTTTCCCTCTCTGAGACATAATTTTTTTTGCCTCGCACCAGTACCTATGTCCATATTTGATCCGTCTGTTAATACTGTACAACCTTCGTGCAGACTCTCAGTGCAGGACCAGACCTCCCTATCAGGATGAACCTAATAGTCCTAATTCCTTAAGTCTCAGCAGCCTCCTTGCTGCCATACTCTTCACAAACTCCTCATTGGGTAAGAGATGAAGTATGACGTCCAGAGCCGCTTGTGGTGTACTTCTCATTGCACCTGTAATGCCAATTGAAGCACACCTCTGTGCCTTCGACAAAAGGTTCCTATTACTCCTTCGTTCCAGTGCCTGCCACCAAACAGAACAACCATAAGTAAAAATTGGTCTCACCACCGAGGTGTAAATGCAATTTACAACTTTTGGTTTGAGTTCCCAATATATTTCGCTGAGTCGGAAAGTCTCAGTTCCGTTCCACATAGTACCGGAAATCTAAAATTTTCTACCTTGTACCTTCTAGTAAGCAGAACCAACTATGTGTTTTCTGGATTCACTCCTAACCCTTTATCAGCGGCCAAAGATGACAGCTCTCTCAGCGCGGACTGCATGATCTCACAGATTGTGGGAAGAAATTTTCCTTTTACAAGTATCACCACATCATCAGCTTATGCCCCGATCTTCCGTCCCCTATCACGTCGACAGCCAATAGCCACAACAGGGGTGAGAGCACTCCCCCTTGCGGTGACCCCCTAGTCACCAGTTTCCTTAAACATACTCCACCCAAGCTCGAGTTGATAATCCTGTTGCTCAGCATGAGGATTATAAATTCGATCAAGAAGTCATGTATTTTAAGATCCACCAGCGCCTGCTTAATAGCGTCAATCCTGATATTATTGAACGCTCCCTCAATATCCAAGAACGCGGCCATGGTAAATTCCTTGTACCGAAGTACTTATTCTTTATAGCCCACCACAACATTCAGCGCACTCTCAACAGATTTACCCTTCAGGCAAGCATGTTGAGCACTACTGTTGGTGCCAACAAATGATCCTAGATATAGATCTATCAGTCTTTCTAATGTCTTCAAAAGAAAAGACGATAGGCTGATAGGTTTATAATTCTTCGGTTTCGAGTGACATGTCCTACCACCTTTAGGTATGAATATGACTCTTACCTCTCTCCACCCCCTCGGTATGTGTCTATGTAGCAAACACCCGATAAAACTATCCACTAGTAGTAGACGCACCACCAACGGTTCGTTCTGTAACATGGCCGGAAAATTTCCAGTTCTATGGGTCCTGTTATATAGCCTACCAACTGTGGTCCGTTGAACACTCAACTCCTCTGACTACCAGACCGGCTGTTTCTTCATACCCGGATAACTCACCGGGCAGATGAGCTCATAGCTTCTGATAATAGACCCCGTTATTTTCTCCACCACTTCGTCAAGATTATCCCTCGACATAAACTCCCTGGGAGTTCCAGACAGTCTTGACCCAAAATCTCGCCCGAAAGCGTCCCAATTCTAGGATTTCTAAAAGGCTTCCTCTCCGAGCCCAGAAAGTTCAGACTAAAGGTTATCCAGCTATGGTCAGCGAAAGAACACCCCATAGCTACCCTCCAGTCCTCTACCAGGTCTCCAGAGTTAGTCAATGTGATATCTATTACCGAATTCCTATCCCTCGTTCTGAACGTAATGGTACTTCCCTTATTACTGATTAAAAGACCATTCGATATAATGAAATCAAAGATTGACTCATCTCTCTTATTAGTATTCCTGCTATCCCATTGACTGTGGTGTGCATTGGCATCGTAACTGAGCAATAGACGTACTCCATTTCGCCTTGCATACTCGACTAATGTTCACAACCTGCCATCCGGAGGTTCCGTCGCCTCATAGGGCACGTATATCGAGGCCAAGGCCAGTTTACTACCTCCTAAGGCCTCACCTTGAACGATCGTTAGGTCTTCATAGCTAAAAGAATTAAGAAAAATTAAATGAAGTTCATTCCTCACTAGGATACAACCCTCACCTTATCCTCAGTGGACGGCACGAACAATTTGTATCCTTTAGCCCTAAGACCACAGACCTGGTTGTTATTTATCCAAGGCTCTTGTATTAGGGCCACGTTCACATTGACCTCACTGCACAAGCCCGAACGTAACAATCCGCCCCCAATGAGTCTAATTTCTTAACAAATTCCCTATCTTCAATCAGCCACATTTTCGTACTAATTCTCTCATCTGAATCAGCACGGTCAATGACTGCTGCTTGAAGAATATCCGACTTGGACGAATCCTTCTCCTTTTTGGACGATGAAGGTTGATCATCACCAGATACTACCCGCTTTACTACTCCCTTATAAGAGTTTTGAAGCGAGCCACTTGGTGCCTTACCAACCTTCTTCGCCAATGGTATCTGCTGGTCATCCCCAGACCTCACTCTTTATATGGTTCCCTTAGCAGGACCTTTAAAAGAGTCATATGGTACATGACCAGCTTTCGTGGAAGTAGAAGGTAACTCATCTCCAGACAGAGCTCCCCTAATGGACCTCATCTGAGAGTCCTTAGCGAGGCTCGCAAGATTTTGGTTTGCCTTCTCTGCTCCCTTCCTAGTTTGAGTTTTCTCACTACCAATCCTAGCTGACTTGTCCTTTCCCTTGCGAGAACTTACAAGACCGCTGGATGGCTTGTGAGCAACTCCATGCTTGTTAGCGGCGACTTGTGGATACAAAGTACTGGTAGACACGGACTCTTTGCCCTTGCGAGCAATTTCCGGACATTCGTCTGCCTCTACTTTAAAACTTTCGGGATAAGACATTCCCAAAATATAACCGATGGAACCATAGGTCCGTTCAAACCTGTATATACTCTTTCGGTGTTTCCTGCGAACATGCCTATACCGTCCGTCAATCAGCGATGGGTCCTTCTTAGCCAACTTATTTAATGCAGCTATGGAGGCCCTAACGCCGTTTTTTGCTTTACCAAATCTCGTTCGACTGTCGTTTGAGGGCTGCTCATCCATTGGATGCTCTACCGCTCTCCTCCTTCATATCCAGTGTCGTCGCAGTGATTGCAGTTCCATGTTCTTTGCTCCGATCAAGATAACTGTTATCTCATGCTCTTCATCGGACCCAAAAGTCCTCCAGCCCCTCCGTCGCACTGGATCCGACAATAATTGTCCGTGTTGCATGAGAATGTCCTTGTGCAGTCTCAAGGAGTCCATGTCGTCGTTCTCATCCTCATGCTCCCCCCTTTCAAAACGTCGTCCTTCTCCATCCCTAATTCGACCTTATCCTTTATACCTATGTCAGCGTCCGTATCTTCCTCTTCCCTAACTAGATCCCTTTCGACCACTTTCCCTTCGTCCTTTTTGCCCCTTAACCTATTTGTCTCAATAAAATTTCTATGTTGACCGGTCAATTTTAGTACCGGTCAAAATAATAGCACAACAAGACTTGGCCCTGTATTTGCATGAGTAGATACTTTCTTCCTAAATATTTTATTGAAACGTTATTTCAAGCTTTATTTCTCCATATGCCCTTTTTTCCTGAGAAATATTCACATTTCATAAGAAGTTTTGTTGTTGTTTTATGTATATGCAGTCAGTTTGTTTGTACAGTCGAACATGGTTATAACGAACACCGGTTATAACGAAGTATTGTTATAACGAACTATTACTATAGCGAACGTTTTCCTTCGGTCCCATTGATTTTACCTAAATTTTTAATACAAATAACTACGTTTATAATGAAGACGTTTATAGCGGCCTTTTTTATAATGAACAGCTTTTTATGGTCCCAAGAAAAATATTTCATACAAAAAACGTTTATAACGAACTCCTACAAATACTAGTTTTAGATAAAAAAAACTACACATTTTAAAATGTTTCAAAAATGTAAACCTATCAGAAAGAACTTTTATTCATTTTAATTTAAATTGTTGGACAAATGGGAATAATTTTAATTAATTTAAATTATCGGACAAATAAAAGAGGAATTTCATATTTTTATAATTGTTGGACTTTTTAATATAACGTATACAAATTTATAGAAAAAAAGCTAAAAATATAACTGAAATTATAATAGATTTAAAATTAAATATTAGGAAGTCACTATCCTTTAAAGAATAATAATAAAAGAAAACATTGAATTAGTATAAAAATATAATTAATCTCAATTTGCCAATTATCAAATGACTGATGAATGCAAAAAAAAATTTTTCCTGATATATTAAAATCATTAATATTAAAAAATCATAAATACAGCCCATTTTTAAAGGAAAGAATATAAGAATAAGAATATATGTATGCTTGTAAGTTGTTGCGTTTTTTAAGCACCCTAACAGCAAAGTAATACGAAAGTGATTCGAATTCGTATTGCTTAGAAGAAAAATCTTATTGACGCAATAATCATTTTCGTATTGCGGAATTTTCCCCCATCGGGAGAGATTATGCGTCACAGGCGATACATCTAAGTAATACGAAATCAATACGTCTGGAAGAAAAATAGGCAATATTGCTAGTTAAACATCTAGGTGAAAAAAAGAATATACCGCCAGATAGGCTTCTCGAAGATGTAATAGGTATATAGAAAAATTATCAAAAATAAAATAAATCTTGAAATAATATAATTAAGAAATCTTTTACATCTTGTACAGCATGCATGCTCTTAACATCATAAAGCACGAAAACTGAAACGCGTGAGCATTTTTTTGTAATTTTTTGCAAAAAGAAAAATTTTTTCAATATTTTCCCATATTTGAACAATTTTTCGACAACTGAAAAAATTGTGACTGAGAAATAAATGTATTGCATTAACTTCTTCAGATGATCTCAATCAATTTATATTTTGAGGATAAAAGTAATAAACAAAATTAAATTTTAAATATTTTTTTGTTTATTGCCTTATTTCCTTTAAACTGATAAAAATGCAATATTAGAAAAATATTGTTTCGATGATTTTCGTCCAAATAATAAAAAGAAGATATTGCGTAAATTTCTTCCAGGAATATGTCTTCCGAATGTTTATAGGACAAGCATTGCTTGTGGAACAAATTGTATTTATTTTTTTAGGTATAAATGTGAAAATATTAAAGCATACTATTTCTTTTTATTTGTTGATAAAGTGGTAAAGGGTTATGTAGAATGAATAATTTTCATATTTATTGTTTAAAATAGGTCAAGTAAAACATTAGATGCTCGATGTGGACTTTATCTCTATATAAAAATATTTCTGAATAAAATTTTTGCTGAAATAAGGAATTTTATTGACTGATTGATCAGAAATGATAATGCGTTTCAACAAAAGATTGAATATCGTTGGTGCTGACTCATCATTTCAACTTTTGTGGTTAAAGGCTTAGTACGCCATTCCAGAAATTGGCGTATTATGTCACTTAAGGAGCAGAAACCACATTCAAAATGACAAACAGTCTTGTTTTCATTTATTTGCAATTCCGAGAATGAAACATTTATGCCCAAAGTTCAAAAATGTTACTTTAACAAAGTCCCTCTTACATATCCTAGTACTGAGGTGGCGATACATTTCTTGGTCAAACAAGTCTTAAATTGTATAGTTTGAGAGCAGGAGATCATATTGATTTGTTAAAAAGATAATATAATCAAATATGTACAAAATATTCAAAATCGAAGCAAGGACTATTATTCTCAAATATCATGATTCTGTGGTTGGTTGGTGTTGGTTGGTTACCGTGGTAGCCCGTAATCTTACAGGCAATCAATTAGACTCGTTAGAATCCGTTTTGATGGAACCACACTACTCGCCAGGTGAATTAGTTGCATTGAGTCTGTAATGAGATAGAAATGTAGGGAAGAAACAATGAGAACATAAATTAATTAGATCCAGCCTGTAGCATTGAGATATTTAATGATGTCACTGAGTCTAGTGTCCGATATCTCAGAGAGGTTGTCTAATTGGTTCCCTCCCAGAAATTTATGTCTGTTTGCGTTCAAGACTGGGCATTCACATAGAAGATGAAAAACCGTCTCCTCCTTCTCGCTGTTGCCACAACTACGACAATATTCATTGTAAGGGAGACCAAGTCTACTTGCATGTTTACCGATCGTCCAGTGACCTGTAAACAATGCTATTAGTCTCGAGATGTCCTTGCGTTTGTAGCCAATGAGTTGCAATGAGCGTTTCTCGTTGTAGGTAGGCCACGTTTCTTTCGCGACTCTACATTTGTCCAGATTTTGCCATCTATTTTCCGCCTTTCCTAGAAAGTGTTTTCGGATTCTGTTTTTGACTGTTCCTAGCGGGATTGCGACAGAAACCGCTAAGGAGGCACTCATAGCAGAGCCTGCCCGGGCTAATTCGTCTGCCTGTTCATTACCATAGTAGTCCCTATGCGCAGGAACCCAGATTATAGTAATGTCATACAGTCGACTTAGTCCACGCAGTTCCTCTTTACACTGTCTGACTAGAATAGAGGTAGTTTTCGGTGATTTGAGCGATAGTATTGCCGCTTGACTGTCGACAAATAAACCAATATTCCCTTGAATATTTCTATCGCAAATTAGTTTACACGCTTCCCTGACCGCTAGTATCTCCGCTTGGAATACGCTTGCCTCGTCAGGGAGTCTACATGAGTGTCTAATTCCAAGATCATCAGAGAAGACACCAGAGCCGACACCGCAGTTCATCTTTGAGCCGTCAGTGTATATCCTAGTTCTAAATTGTTCAAGAAGATTACCCCTTCTCCATTCACTCCTGGTGGGGAATAGGACTTTAATAGTACTTCCGAAGTCCAAGTGGGGAATCATATAGTCGGTAACTTTATTGTATTGCGGGGGTAGTAAATTTAATATCCTCGCGTGCCCATACGTTCTTGATCTCCAGCTTTTCGTTGCAGATAATCTTATCGCACTATTAACTGATGATTCCATTATGTATAGGTCTATAGGTGTTAGGTGCAATATAGTGTTCAGAGCTTCTGATGGACTAGTACGTAATGCACCTGCAATGCCAATGGAAGCGGATCTTTGTATCCTGTAAAGCTGATCCACCACATACCTCCTACTAGTAGCGGTCCACCATACAAGAGATCCATATACAAAAATGGGCCGTACTATTGCAGTGTATAGCCATTTTGTCAATTTTGGACTCAGGCCCCATTTCACACTGAACATCTTTCTACAGGTGTAGTATGCTACCGTAGCCTTACTAACCCTATGTCGAATGTTCAGTTTCCATGAAAGCTTAGAGTCCAAAATAATGCCCAAGTATTTTGCATTGTCCGACAAGGTGAGTTCACAGTTTCCTAACCGTGGTAGTCTGAAGCTCGGAATCTTGGTCTTTGTGGTGAAAAGTACCAGCTCTGTTTTGCCCGGATTCACTCCTAGTCCACATTCTTTGGCCCAGTCACTGAGTGTAGCCAGAGCAGTTGACGTGATATCACTTATCACGTTCAGAAACAGTCCTGATACTAGTATCACCACATCGTCCGCGTAAGCCACGACTTTCACTCCCTTGTCTTCCAATTTACACAGGATGGTATTAATGACAATAAGCCACAACAGCGGAGAAATCACGCCTCCTTGTGGAGTTCCACGCATAACTTGTTTGGTCCTAACACTGTTACCTAAATTCGCAATGACGATTCTTGTCTCTAGCATTGACACCAGCCAGTTGGTGATATAATCATCAACTCCTAGTTCGTACAGAGCTCTCTGTATCGCCAAAGTCGTGACATTGTTAAAGGCGCCTTCTATATCCAGAAAGGTAGCCATAGCGTATTGTTTGAATTCAATGGATCGCTCAATGACCCCTACGACCTCATGAAGAGCCGTCTCCGTGGAGCGACCCTTAATGTAGGCATGTTGACCTCTTGAGAGTCGAGTTGTACCCTCTAGACGCTGCCTTATATGTAAATCAATGAGTCTCTCCAGAGTTTTCAGCTGAAAAGATGAGAGACTAATGGGACGGAAGTCCTTTGCATTCTCATGACTTCTTTTTCCGATTTTTGGAATGAACACTACCTTTACTCTCCTCCAGTTCCTGGGAACATAGTTGAGGGTTAGGCAGAGTTTAAAGATCCTATGTAGCCAGGGTATGATGTATACCTTTGCACTTTGCAGCATCTTTGGTATAATTCCATCAGGCCCTGCAGATTTGTACGGAGAGAAGCTATCAATCGCCCATGAAATTTTCTCAACGGATATTATGTCAACCTCGATTTCTTGCGAGGATCTAGTATGCCCCATCTCCTGGTCTGTAATATCAGTGCAGCCAGGAAAATGAGTACTAAGTAAAATGTCCAAAGATTCCGCCGACGATTCTGACCATGATCCATCCATCCTTTTAATATAGGATGGATTATTATGACCATTTGCCAAAACCCTACTGAGTCTAGCAGATTCCTTGGTATTGTCAATAGATTCGCAGAAGCCTTTCCATGAGTTTCTTTTTGCGATCTTTATTGCCTTCTTATATTCCCTACGCTTATCGTGGTATAACTGCCACGATTTTGTCCTGTAGCCAATATTGAAAGCATTGCGTGCCTCCTTGCGTAGCTTCGAGAGTTCCCTATTCCACCAGGGAGGGAAGCTCTTTCTAGCCTTCGTCATTGGACATGATATATTAAAAGCCTTAACAATTTCCCTGCCTAATGTATTCTCAATTTGATCAAGACCCTCAGTCGTTGCTTCGACTGGAGGTATTTTTCTCAGTTTGTGCATGAGAATCCCATTGAACTTAGTCCAGTTCGTTCGTCTTGGGTTTCTGAAAGTTGACGCTGTTTCCTTGCAGACGAGCCCAATGTCGAAAAGTATCCAGCAATGGTCCGAAAAGGATTTCTCTTTGGATACTCTCCACCTATCAACTGATAAATTGGATCTGTCCTTCATGAGTGTAATGTCTAGCACCTCTTCCCATCCATTATAGTTCACCGAGCTCGGAAAAACGAAGGTGGGGTCGTTGCCAGAGTTGCATATGGTCAAATTGTTCGTATTAATGAAATCAAATAGACACTCACCTCTGTCGTTGATTTCCGTGCTGCCCCATATTGTATGCCTTGAGTTAGCATCACAGACAAGGATAATGTCCTCTTGAGCCTTTATAGAGGCCAGAAACGCCCTCACTTCGTCTGGCGGGGCTGGCTTGTCGTGCGCCATATAGCTGGAGGCGATCAGGAAACTTCTGTTTCGCATTAACTCGACCCTTGCGACTGTCAGGTCTGCTGAGCTATACTGTTGGCAAAGAAATATATTTATGTGTTTTCTAGCAATAAGACAAGATCTTGGCTTACCTTTATCTTTTACGTATAGTATCTTATATGTCGTAGTCGGGAACCCTTTGACTTGGGAGTTGGAAACCCAGGGTTCCTGGACTATAGCGATATCGAGGTCCTTTTCCACTAAAAGAAGCCTCAGATTGTCTGTAGCACATTTTGAGTGCTGCAGATTAATTTGCACGATTTTCATCGTCGGTTGTAGGGTTTTTTGCAGGTTCACTTAGCTGCATGACTGTCAGCAGATTGTTGGCTACTTCCAACTCATCTGCTTCGCCGGCAACTGGACCTGTGGGACGGAACACCTTAACCTTGGCGTCCCTAACCCCAAAGTACAATTTTAGCCCCGCCTTCTCTAGCTCAATTGCGCTATCCTCTGAGATGGCGAAGATAATGCACTTGTTATTGTCCCCATGATCTTCTGAACGGATGACTGTCCAGTCACTCATGGGGATACTGGGGTTCTGCAGCTTCAGACACTCCAGTATTTTCTGGTTATCGCAGCTCATCTTCGGTAACCAAACCTTTGCCCGTGGTCTCATAGGGATTTCCCCCGCTGGGATAAGCTTAAGGCTTAAGCCTTCCCATGCGTCGCTAATCTTTGCGATACATTTGCTGAGGAATTCTTTAGAGAACACGTCCAAGCATTTGATTATCCTGTAGCCCCGGTGTATCTCACCAGAGTCAAAACGAGGAACTGTAGAGTCTTTGTTGGTGAGTACGTGTTCCATCACGAGTTCAGCCAATTTAGACTCTATAGCACCCCATTCTGTTACTACAGGAGTTAGGTTGCCGCTTTTTTCGTTGGCCAGCGCCATCAGCAAGTGATCTTTAACCACCTCGTTAAACGGCCTTCTTGCTGACGTTATTGTGGAAGGAGCCGGAGCGGTCGATTTACTTTGGACCTTTCTCCTCTTGGGCGAATTGCTACCCTCAGCTTGGGAGCGGTTTCGCTTCGCTCTTTCCTGTACTGCTTGGGATGTGGATGGTTGAGAGTCCTTAAACTTAAGATACTCATCAACCACCGATTGGTATCTGACACGATCTTCCTTATCGCGCTCATGAGGAGTGCCATTTGCCTTATTCTTGGCAATTTTCTCCAGTATAAAGAGAGCTTTGACATATCGCTGTCTCAGAATCTCTTTCTGGCTCTTCTTTTTCTTCCGTTTCTCCTTCGACTGGTCGTCAGACTTGACATCCTGTCGTGGAGCCATTGTGTTTTGTGACAGCGGGGTGCTATGTCTTTCTCCCCTGCTGCCAGGTTGTTCGACCAAGGTCTCTTGACTAGAGGCCAAAAGGTCGTCTTCCGAGGAGATACCCATCTCCTCGTTTTTGTTGTTGTTGTTATTTTTGTTTTTTTTAATTTTTCTCTCCATTTGATTCCCACGAGTAGGCACGTAAGGGGATGGACCATCCATGCAGGGACGGCGTACATGGACTGGACAAAAATTTACAACTGGCCCGTGTCCTGGCGCCAGAGGGGAGCTGTTAGCGACTAGTCTTCTTTAACCACTGACTAGCCATCCAGGTTCTCGGCACTGCTACCAACCACCTTAACCTTACAAGTGGGGAAAAAGGATATGGAATAAGAGGGGAGGAAAGAGGGTAGTTGGGGAAAGGGGATAGGGGATGGATAACCTTTGGTCATGAAGGCCTTTAGAGTCTATACCTTTATTTCTCAGTATCCTCCAAGAGGACAACTGAGACTTAAAGAAAGAGACCACAGCCTACATTTAAGCCGCCACATCGCGTCAAGATTGTTATCCAGGTGGGGCATGATTCTGTGACTATATCTTGGCGCTCATTAGTGAAAAAAAACTGTGATGTATTCCTCTGTATAACTATAAATACTTTATAGAATCATAATTCCATAAAACTCGAAGAAAATGCTGTTAATATGGGTCCTAATAATCTGATTGGCATAAATGCGGTTTTGAAGCAGTAAGGTGAGATGAGCAACACAGGCTCCGGATGACAATATAATTAAAAACATATGGTCAGAATTAAAGAAAAATGTTACCGGAGGGCAAAATAAGATCAGAAAAGTCTTTTGGCTAATGTGTGATGGTATTTGGCATACGATTTTAAGCTAAGAATTTCAAAAAGATTCCGGGAGATAGGATAATCAAGTATTAATGCTAATAAGAGAGCAGACCAACATTATTTTTTTAATATTAAAATATTAACTTAGTCTTCAAACATAACAACATTAGTCAATTTTATTATTATTATTTTTTTTGATAATTTAAGATTTATTCCATCGGTTGGTGCTATTTTTTTGACTGCCCATTAGCATTCCAAATATTTTATATCTTTTTCACAAGAGTAATATGAAATTTTCATTTGTTATTTTACTTTTTTATTTTAGTGCATGAGGTATATTTTCTTAAAAAAAAGAAATATATGACCGCAGCTGTATGTAGGCTATATGATATTCTCCTATACACAATGCTAAATAACCACTAGAATTTGATAATTTTGGTCTATAATCTATATAACTTTTTATTGTCAAATATATCTACATACATAGTCAAATATATTTACACTTTTTAAAATTTTGAAACGAACGGCTCACTTAGGTCCTTCAAGACCCTTTGTGTTAACTGTAAATAGATAAAGATAGAGAAAGAGGGAAGATGAAGATAAGGGTGGAGGAAATAAGAGAAGAAAAATTCATAGATTAGATTAAGAAATTTGAAAGGAATTGAAGTATTTATAAAGAAAGTAAAAGTAGAAAAATGTGGAGCTTGTCAGACGGGGGTGATAAGAGCAAGAAACAAGTTGAAATAATCTGGCGAGAACACTTGTTACCGACAAGTCTGGAGGTTAGAACAATCCACATTCCCTTACAAAGGCGCTAATGCCTTCTATTCTGACATTCGCTCTAATGCAGAGCAGTTACAAAAGAGATGATGAAACGATTCCTCCTCTTCTTCATTGTGACAGCTTCTGCAGAAGTCATTGGACTGAAGTCCTAATCCTGTGTGTTACTGGGATGTACCAATGTAATGTGATGTTATTGAGTAATATTCTGGGCAATTGTAATGGGAACGATGAACTTGGTTGTCCCACTTTGGCCATATCATTCTTGTTATCCCATCTTTGCTGTGCCAGTTCATATATTGCAGCGTCGACGCGCTGCCCACAGAGGTTGAGAGGGATGCCACAGAAACGATTTATATCTTCATCCTGTAGTATAGCACCCTTCTTTGCCAGTTCGCCCGCAATGCAATTGCCGCGACTCGTCCCGTGTCCACGCACTCATATCAGTGCGATGTTCGAATGTTTCGCCATCTCATTTAGGGATGTCAGACATTCATGGACCATAGTTGAGTTGGAAAACGCACCTGTCAGGGACTTTGTTACAGCTTGACTGTCAGTAAATATTACGATATCTCTACCGTATATCCTATAATACCTCAGCCACTTAGCAGCCCTGTTGATGGACATTATTTCAGTCTGTAGAATGCTACAGGCTGAAATCAGAATTTTTCGATATCGATACCAGCACATTTTATATTGGAACCATACGAAGGATTCCATTAGAGGAAGAAGTTTGGTGCAGGGTTCTAGGGTGAACCGAAATAGCGGATATGAAGAGCTTCGATGATAGAGATTTAAGTTTGTAGTAATCCATAAGTTCAGGAATTACAGTTGTGGTTCCTAGAATACTGGCGTGACCATATGGTCTATAGTGCCAGTAGCCACTGGCGGTTAGTCTCATTGACGTATTTAGCGCATGCTTTTTTGCCTGAAGATTACTGAATTGATTTGATCGCAGCTTCGTGAATCCAATTTACGTTTCTTGAGTTGATCCTCCATGTATCTCCAATAACTTTCCTGCATGCGTAGATTGCCATTGCAGCCTTTGCTATTCTAGCAAGAGAATTGAGTTTCTAGGACATTTTGTTCTCTAAAATGAAGCCCAGGTGTTTGACACTATTGGATATTACTAATTCCATCCCGTTTAGACTAGGAGGTTTGAAATGTGGAAGTTTATATTTCCTCGTAAAAATGACTAATTCCGTCATAGAGGGATTTACGCTTAGACCAATGCAGTCATTGAGTACCTTAAGCGCTAGTTCCATCCTTCGGAATAGCGTGTGAGGATGGATTCCTGAAATGCCCACAGCTACATCATCAGCATAGGCTACAGTTTTAAAATCTAGTGAGTCCATTTTCACAAGCGAGATTCCATAGCAGAGATGATAGAACTCTTCCTTGTGGTGTGCCCCTTTTAGCCGGTCTATAAGTCGAATGTTTGGGGTTTCCAGCAATATTTCTTTTCGCGGGAAACGGGAATGAAAAAATCAATATCCCGGGATTTCCGGGAATTTTTTAAAACTTTAGTTATAAGAAAAAAATATAATAAAAAGAAACATTATAAATCATAGTGAATCAGCGAAAAATGAAATAATATAAAAGTATGCCATTTCAAAGATTAAAAAATATGTTAACTATATTATATAAATAAAATTAGTACCTTTCGTAATTTAAGTTAAAAACAGTGTCTCAGATTTTTACGCTATTGTGTTTTTGACGCTAAAAATTTTCAAAAATATACAGTAATCTATTGCATAAATTTCATTATAAATAACTTGCCGTTTATTTCCACTTTATTTCTAACTTACATTATTTTTTTTAACAATTCTTACTAAATTTAACATAAAGATGCTGTTTCCAAAGAAATTATTGTGCTAGAATGAAAAATCGCCCAACCAAGTACTTTTTTATAATAGTGAGTATTTTTGAAATTCAACGAAAAAGAAAGATATGGTCGGTCAAGACCGAATATGATGCCTTACACCTGTGTCCAATTCTACTAAATGTAAAATAAAATATACAAATACAGAATACTGCGTTGATGCGTTGATACTAACATATAAATGATTTATGATTTTAATGATGTAATTTAGGGCGATTCCTGGAAGTGGGTTTATATGGGAGCTATGGTAAATTATGGACCGATTCTCATAAAATTTGGCAATGTTGTTTCTACTTACGTAAAACTTATTTGTATCGAATATTAACTTGATACTAACATTCGTATGGGATTTATGCACGTTAAAGTGATTTTCGGAGGAGGGGTTTATATGGGAGCTATGGTCATTTGTGGACCGATTTTCATAAAATTTGGTACAAAGACTGATACTTTCTTTGCACCGTCCTTGTACCATAAAAATCTGACGTGCCAAATTTCATTGAATTATCTTCAAAATTACGACCCGTACTTTGTCCACAAGGTTTACATGGACGGACATCGTTAAATCGATTAAAAAAGAGATTCTGAGTCGATTGGTATACTTTAAAGTGGGTGTTGGATAACTTTTTCTATGGGTTACAAACATCTGCACAAATGTACAAAAGTACATAAAATTTGAAATTGACAAAAATAAAGTTCATTTAAAATTTCATGTGAAACAACTTTTAAGTAGATTCATTAAACCATAGATAAACAAATACATAGATAGCTGATAGAAAAAAAACCTAATTCAATAGTCAAAAATCTAATTCATGCAACGTTAGCGTACCTCTCAGATAGCGTTCTAGTTGTATTATATGCGTTAAACTCTTGCAAGTACCATTTTTAGAGCAATGTCAATCTTTGATTGATATAAAGTGTTAAAAATAGCAAAATATTTGCTATAGAATTTTAAAGCTACGAGAATATTTAATTTTCAGTTTTCCTGGGAAAATTTAATAAAATTCCCGAAAGTATTTTTATACAAGATCCATTAGGGTTTCCTTGATCGATGCCGGTTTGACATTGTTGAAGGATCTTTTTATGTCTAGAAAGGAAATTCTTATGTTCAAGTGATTTCTCAATATATCCTACAAACGAGTGAAGAGCCGTCTCAACAGACATAACTTTCGTGTAAGCATGTTGAGAGGGAGATAGAAGACTGTCACTAAGTGAAGTTCTTATATGAAGATAAATTAGCCGTTCTAATGTGTTCAGCAGAAAAGGTGACAGGCTTATAGGTCTGTAGTCTTTTGGCTTTGTATGTGAAGCTTTTCCTCCTTCGGGATAAATATTTATTGTTTACTGAAGGTCCACTTTTGGGGAACATATGACCAGGCCTGATATATTTTCATCGGCCAAGACATGACAAATCAAGATCATTTTGCAGATCAGCAGTTATACCGTCAAGAATCATCATGATTGGCTGTCTAGAAAGTGTGTGTCTAGGAGAAGTTCTAATGTCTCATCACTACTAGTAATCTAATTATCGACCATTCTTTAAATATACTCGGGAACAGCAGGGGACTTAGTAAAATTTTACGCAGTCTTCTCTGAAGAACTTTTAATACTATTATAAAAGTCTATCCAAATTTGTGTTTCGCGTTGCTGACAAGATTTCTAAAATAATTCACCGATGCTTGTAGAGTGTCCCGTCGCCTGTTCTCTTAGCATCCTAAAGAATTCTAAAGAATTCTGTTAGACTGCTCGCCGCCTTGTCTATGTCATTTGTGTCATAGATTTCGGGAGGCAATGATAGTAGTTCGGTTAAGATGAGCTTCTGCTCCTCCCACATAGTTCTCCTTCTATTAAGGAACGGCTTACATATACCTGTACTTTCACAAATGGAAAATTATAAGTAATCGGAAGTCTTCCGACACCGATTAGTGTAATATCTAGAACCTCCTACCTGTTGGAAACCACGAAAGTAGGTTCTGACCCCTTGTTAACAAGTATGGAGTTTAAAATGCACTCACCTCTAGTATTAGTGTCTGTACTGCCCCATATGGAATGTGAATAGTGACAGGAGTCTTCTTAGGGTCCCCTTGGTCATGCGCCATATAGCAAGTGCTGCTGTCATCGTATCTGCATGACTATAGTCAAGTTGAAGATATTTAGATGTATTTTTAGATAAAATACAAGATCTTCTCTGAAAGACGAAATATAACTGCAATAGATGCTGCTTTGGAGTGGTGAAGGTTAATTTGTATCATCCTCACCATCCGGATCGTAAATGACAGTGACTTCGATTTCCTCTGAATCTGAATCCAGCGTCTTCGTCCTCCCCCAATCTTATACTATCGAATTCGTAGTATATTCGACCTGGCTCCTCCCTTAGTGGTACCAAGAACCACGACCACCTTTCTAGTTGCTCCTTTAGGAGCGCAGACCTTGACTACTTTCCAGTCACTGGTCGGTAAGTCAGGATTTCCGATCTGAATGTACGCGATTGATCTCGACACAATTACTCTTGGGTAGCAACAGCTAGCTGCAGTAGGAACGCAGATCGTTCACATCATTTTGGGGAAATGAAACGAGATTTTCCTTTAGAATCTTCCAATACACCAATAATTTCTGATGGATTTGATTCCATTTCTCGTGGGAGATGGCACTGTCGCTGACACTTCTGTCGATTGCAAGGAACAAGCGGTCTTCCCCCGGTCATTGCCGTTTAGTTGCCCCAGTTGCAGAGGGATTTTCCGCGTCTGCGTTATTGGAAGAAATTGTCTCATCTTGCTTAGCAAGAGTGGCCTTGGCCCATATAGAGATGATTTCTCCTCGTTCGTAAGTTGATTTTCAGACTTGGATCCAAGCTTGTCGACCATACTTAAGGCGGCACGCTTCTGGATAAACGCCTTTCTATGAGGATTCCTGCGAAATTCTCTACAATCATTTATGTGTTCCGCTAGAAAGTAACCATTATAATGCTCGCATTATATAAAGTAAAATTCATTAATTTCATAATTCCTTTTCTACAGTAAAACTCACGATTTTGGAAAAACAATTAACTACAAAAATTTTATTTTTTTAATAGCATAGAAAATACAATACAAATACAAAATTAATAATGTTGCATGGTAATATTAAAAAATACATATAATATTAGTGAAAAACGATTATGGAACTATTGAATTACACATTTCATAATTCGAACATCATAACGTTTCAAAAAATCTTACTTGCTCGCGGAATAAACAGACGATTGCTGAAAATTTTGCAAATATTTTTAGCGACATTAAATTTTTATGCCATATTTTCGGGAATTACTATTTTAAATGTTTCTATTTGCATATAAGGGACTTTTTTATTAAATATTATATTATTTTTTTAATATTTCCACTTCCTTTTACAAATAGTAAAGATGGTGTACCATTTTAAAACTTCGTTTAAACCTCATTCTTAAAGGTTTTTCCATAATTTTTGCCATTATTTTTAGATTTTTCCGACCTATTAAAGTTGAGTTTGTATCACAGGATTTTATGCTATCTTAAAGATAATATTTTTGTTTACATTTAGCAATGTTAAACATAAATAATTGATTTTTGAAGCTGGTGTAAATAATTTTGCAAAGTAAAAAATGTGTATAAATGCTTTTGAAATGAACATTTCATAAGAACTTTTCCTTTCATATCAAAAACAAATATCAATAGTCATAGATAAATAACTAGATAGAGAGAAAAACCTAATTTAATAATCATGCAACATATATTTTGTTTTTGTGCTTTGAATTTTTTTTTTTTTTTTTAAGTTTAGTTCGAAGTGTCTCTCATATAAACTTCTAGTTGTATTCTATGCCGATAGTTTATTAGAAATTACCAGAGTCAACAACAAAATAATAAAGTTACAACAACAAAATAATTATTGTAAAATATTTTGTAGCAACAACAATATTTGAATTCAAACAAAACAAAACGAAATTACTAAAGCTATTCTTAAAATGGATACATTTAAAATCAATAATCATATTTCAGCAAGGGTAATATTGAGATTTTTTAAGAAATGTATAAAGTAAAACACGAAGTTTTGTTTAGTTAATATGAGTCGTCAAAAATATTACATACAAGTATATGTAGTTATTTTTTTAGATTTTCTATTCACCAGATACGTAATTTATTTTGAAAAACATTTATGTATTTGCTCAAATTCTTTATTAAATTAACTATTAAAAGTATTTTTATATTTGGTTTTGAATTGTTATTAACTAATAATTATCTTTTCTTTTTTTTTTACATATTTTTTGGGACTTTTGTGCATGCATTAATATTTACAAATTTCTTCTCTACAATCCTACAATACTAACACTATTTTGATTAATTTATTTATTCGTCTTTCTATCTTTTTATCCTTTCCTGTCTGTTTTTAATTTGTTAACAAACGTTTTGACATGGTGCTAATTACTAACTTATTCATAACCACAATAATAATTAAAAATAATTTGCACTGCATTGCAATTTATAATTTGTTCTTTACATTTATAAATTTAAATTTTTAAATCATTTTTTTTCTTGTTATTGAAAAAATAAAAATATTAAATATTCATATGGATATTTTCTAATTTCCTGTGTAAACTTGAAATCTTAAATGCATTAACAAAACTAACACAAATATAAAATATATACATTTATTTTCGTTGCTTGTTGCACATGCCACGTGTGCACTTAAACACTCACTTGCTTAATCGCAAAAATATAAACAAACAAACAAATCAAAGTAGTTTCGTACATTTATAAGGGACAAGAACGGAAAACGTCTATACCGTACAATTTATTCACAGAATTACATACAAATATGCCACTTGGAAATTCAACAAAAACAAGGCATTTGCAATTTGACCATGGATACAAATAACTATCGGCCAAATTATGAATTTTACAATTTTACACTAAAAGCCCAAAATGAAGTCGGTGTGAATGTTCAAAGTTTTTGGATAAATCATTATGAAAGTGGTAAGTTTTAATGATGATTTAAAATCTAATGTACAAAATTGCATATTTACTATAATTTTTTTCTTGTAATTCGATAAATACCTACATATATTCTTTAATATCGACGTTTAAACAAACAAGCAAATAAATAAATATTATAAATAAAATTTCTTTCAGTCATTCCTCCCAGACCTGAATATACCTTTGAAAAGATCACAAATAATTCGGTTACCATAAAATGGAATAATCCTAAATATAGTTTTTATGCCGCCAAAGGTTTGCAATATGAGATACGCTTAAGGGCCAAAGGGGCACATTGGGAAAATATTTCAAATTACCAGATTCGCACTAATCGATCAGAGTACAAGCTGATAGTGCCGAATTTGCCATTTGCCTACTTTTGGTATGACATCAGTGTGCGTTTACGTGTTAAGAAATCGGCTCGCAATGATGACAGTTATTGGAGTGAGCCGTATATACAAAGATTTCAAACACAAGCTTGTCCACCTGCCGCAGCGCCAATAACAGATAATGGCAGTTTTTACATAGATTCAAGTGAGACGAAAGTACGACTTTATTGGCACCAGTTACCCCACTATAAAGAGAATGGTCCGGATTTTAAATATGTTATTAAAGAAGTTAAACGTGATGGAACTAATGTGTAAGTATTAGTTTAAAATTACAAAAAATAATTTGTTAAATGATTTTTTTGCCTTAAATAGTTCCATTAAACCTTTACACATTGATCGTACTTCGGCCACATTTCTCTGGCATAGACGTCATAATTACACTTTTATTATTAAAAGTAGTAATGCCAAGGGAGAATCTATTAATAATTCTACTATTTTCATACCAGCCTGGTCGAAGCATCATGAACGTTCCTTTGCCCCGCAATGGATACGAAATGTTTATCATGCTACAAATCGCACCTCTACGCTTTCTTGGAGACCTCCCGTTAACAGAACACATTTATTAGATTACACTGTATTTTGGTGTCAGCACAAACCTGCAATTTCAACTGAATGTGAAGTAAGTTTTAAATGACATACGTTTTTTATTGAATTTTAATTAATCGAAATACTTTTTAGGGCACAATTTTCTTTAAACATGTTGACAAGGATTCAACACATTTTGACACAACCCCACAGAATCAAGATAAATACTTCAATTTGGCTGTATCTGCCAATTATCGAAATTTTAATACTGGCATGCATTGGACAATGTGTTTGGCAGATGTTACTAGTGAACTGATAAAATTGGAACCCGAAGTAATCGAGATTAAAAATCGTTCAATAACTCTACAATGGAGTACAGAACGTGTATGTTCTTCGCATGTGGAGGGCTTCAACTTGATTTATTGTCGAATTCCACGTCTAAGTAGATATGAAAAAAATTCTGTTCATGGTTGTCTGGAAGAATCCGTAAATCTGACAATTCCTAATACAATAAAAAAATATACAATCAAAAATTTGAAACCCTATTCATCGTATAAAATGCAAATGAACATGTTTTCCAAACTTAAACCGGGCAATCTAAGTGATGTCCAAATTGTAAACACCCAAGAAGATGGTAAGTTATGCATGTCACTAGATAAAATCAATTGAAATGTAATGGCTTTCTTTATGTAGCACCTTCAAAGCCGCACAGTTTGATAGCCTCCAATGTTACAAGTAATTCTGTTGTTTTAACTTGGTCTCAGCCGGAGAATCACAATGGTTTATTAAGGGAATACAGAATAACGTAAGTTTAATTACTTTTCAGGAATTATTATTCAGGAAATTACTTTTGTAATGCATATTTATTGGCCTTAAAAAGCCTTTTATATTACTCTGAAATAAATAAAATAATGAATAATGATTAAAATTAATCATTTTTTACCTTCTTAGATATAATAATGAACATCACATCATTAATTGTCAAACGGATGATGAAAAATGCGCTCCAAAGCAAATGGAATACAAGTTAGAAAATCTTAGCAGTTACACCACTTATAAAATCTATATTACTGCATACACAACTGATCCATCTGAACATAGCAATGATATAACAATTAAAACTCTTGTAGGAAGTGAGTTTTAATAATTATTTTTATTTTTATTTTTGTTAATCTGAAATATTTTTTTTACAGTTCCCTCCAATCCACGCAACGTTAAGACAAAAGATAGTGCCCAAAATGTTTTGCAGTGGTCCAAACCGGAAGTGCCATCTGGCCGTGTTGAATTCTATGAAGTCGCCATCACTTTATGGTATAAAGACGAAATACAAAAACAACATATATCCGGAGTTATTGATGCCAATGAGTGCGAATTCCATTTACCGGTTTGCATAGATGCTGATTATCGTTTTACTAAAGAAGTACGTGCCGTTAATGTTGTACAGCGCGACACGGAAATTGATCACTACATATTTGCTACGAAAAATGTATCAAACGATGATGTCGTCAATGATAATTATATAAAAAATAATGACTTGAAATGCGTGGGTACTGCATTGAGTGCAGAAGAACAATTAGCCAACATCTATAAATATCAGGACACAAACAAATATGTTCAGTACAAATCTGTATGGGAGAAGGGTCCTGTTACCAATTGTTCAGATCCAAAATTGAGTCGTATTACGATGTTGGCCTTATTGATTGTAGTTTCATCATTGGGTGTCATGGCCGCTTTTTACGTGGCACGTAATAAATATCAAAAAATGGCAAATATCTCTTGTGCCCTTCCACCCGGTCTAGAGGCAATGGCATATCCAATTAAAGACAACGGTGACGGTGGTGATAATTTTCATCGCACTAAGGATCCATTTTACAACAATGAAAGCCGTCGTTTGCTCTCCTCTATAAGCAACGATTCTGGTTATGCTTGTCACAAGGGTGATCACAATAATGGTGGGCTGAATGGCATTGCAGCTTGTTCGTTGGGCAAAAGTAGTGGTTATATTGGTTCTAATCATTCAACAGAGTATTGCACCCAAGAGACTTTTGTAGCCGACGACACTGTTAGTGACGATAGTTGTGTTATTGACCAGACTCCAGTTGTTGATGATGCATACATGGTTATGGAATTGTTGAAACCTAATGACAATAACTTGTCTACATCATCATCATCATCTACAACAACGTTTGACAACATTATATCACAGTCGGTCAGTTATGGTAACGGATATGTGCAACCAAGATTTTCTGCTATAGCAGCATTAAGCGACATGAAAAATACGTCAGCCACAAAATTGCCGGCAGCATTCATGCCCACAGACAATGGTTATATCAAACAAATACCCTCGTCAATGCACACACAACATCTACCATCTGAGAATGGTTACATAAAGCCAAATAATCTTTTTAACTGGCCCATGGAGAAAATGTCTCAACCACCAACCATGGTGGGGCATGGAACGCAAACTCAAAACACTTTGACAAATTTGCCAGTGAACAGTTCTGGTTATGTGGGGCCACAATTACTACAAAAGGTTAGTATAACGACACAAATTTTATTTTTACACTAACGGTGCTATGCATAACAGGCGAGCTGTCAACTTTTCCTTATGGAAATTTACACGTAAAAAGTTAACAGCTGTAAATATTTTTTAAATTTTGGATATCATGCATTGAAATACGATAGATCTTTTAGTTAAATATATATCTCAGTTTGAACTTTAAACTTTTTTTCTTGACTTTGTTTTTTCTATATCATTTAAAAAATGTCTCTTACCCCTTTGGCTGGTTTACAAAGCAATCGCGTTAAAACAAATTAGTTTTTATAATTTTCTTATATCGACAATTCTATGAAAGAACTTGTAGTGTAATTAAAAAGTATATAAAAAGCCATTGTCTTCTTTTTGAATTATTCAGTAAGTAGAGCAAAAATATCATTTTCGATCAAGAATATTTTAACATTTTATGAATAAACATTAAAGAAATAGTTTTGCAGTAATTTTATTCTGTTCTTAGTATGTTAAAAAAATTTACCAGAACCGACTAAAAGCCCCTCTTTTTGAACCAAGGTTTCTGCGAACAAATTTAAAAATATATTTTTATAACGAGCTAAAAATGAACAGGAAAATCTCGAAACAATTTATGTTTTGAATGTACTAGAATCGTATTTTCAATTGCTGGTATTTTAAAAATTTTTAAATATATTTTCTGCGTTCAGCTCATTCAATGTTTGAGAGGTCTTATTACATCAAAATCACAAGAAGAAAACAGTTTCTACCTCTATACTTTTTGTTAAGTTTTTAATCAATAACCAATAATAACATTGAAATTAAGTAATTAAAATCATACAGAACTCATTGTTGTTTTTTTTTATAATTCCTACATTTGTATGTATGAAATGAGTAAATAAAATGTGTACTTTGAAATTTGTATATTATTAAAAAAGCTATTAAAAAATAATTGCGGCCCGGTCCGGCTATTTCCATACAAATTTTTAAAGAAATTTTTATTTTAAATTCTCTCTGAATTTTTTGTTATTTTCATTTTCTCATAAAAAATATTATCATATTTTTAAAAATGTATATGAATTTCGTAAGCAAAATTGAAAAATGTTTATAGTAGAAAAAGGGATATATAACGTTGCCGTTTAAGCTTTTCTTTAATTTAACAATGCGAGACGTAAAGGAATCCGGCCTTGTGCTTATATATTTAGATCTGATAATTTCCAAATTTGGACTTTCAAGCAATTTTTATATGGAAAAATATGAATATGTTTTTGAAAAAAACAAAATTGAAAATAGTAGATGTATGTGGAGCAAAAAATTTTGATTTTAATTTTAATATAAAGATTTCCTACTTTCTAAATACATATACCAAAAAATCAAAAGTAGCATATTCAATGAAAAATGCATTTAACAAAAGAAGTTGCAAAAATTATTTTTTTAAATCTTTTTTAATTTTTGAAATATTAGTATTAAAGCTGATATAAACACAATTTAAATGCTTTAACTTCACAATTCTACTTTTAAGATTTTTTAAACCTTTATTTTAAAAGACACTCGGTAAATGTTAATGTGTTTCATAGTTTAAGATGTCAGATTTTGGAATAAACGTGTTAATGAAATGTTGAACATTTATTAAAATCGAATACGAACATTATATGAATGCTGATTTTGTATTTTTGTATCACCCACAAGGTGTTAAAAACTAACAAAAAAAAAAAAAAAAAAAAAAAAAAACCAAATATTTAAAAACAAAAAGAATTTAAAAGCAAAAGAAAAATAAATAATAAAATACTGGTTTTAGCACAATTGTTGTAGCTGTTGAATTGCACTTAAATAGTTAGAGGCGTGATTCAACCGTTACAATTTTTGTCTTCTTGATGTAAGAAAGATTTGTATATTACATAGTACATGTAAGTCAGTTATCAAAAATACACTGAAGTGGTAACATGTAAAATTTGTTATTCGATAATTAAATTAAATAAATAAAGACAAAATTTACAAAAAAAAAAAAAAAAAACAAACCAATTTTTGTGTACCTTTTTATTGAATTGTTCATTTCGGAACAAGGGGCTAAAAAACGCTTTAGTCTTGCCAGATGCTTTGTAATAACTTTCTTTCATGATTTTTATTTGCAGCCACTATTAGCATCTTCAGACGGTTACACTTCACTAGAAGCGTTGGGTAAATCTCTGAAACCAACACAACCAACAATGTCAAAAATATTTATAAACTCATATGAGGGTGGTGGAGGCGGAGTACTGACTTCAAGTATGCCCCCGATATCGGGTTACGTAACACAAAAGGAGTTATCTGCGTTTGGCCAACAGCAGAAATTTAACTAAAATGATTAATATTTATTTAGACTTTTTGTACAAAATGAGATTCTGTGAGGACTAAATAATGAAAATAAAAATAATAATATACATTATATATATATATATATATATATATATATATATATTATATATACATATATATATAT